>OZ038494.1:19878047-19938047 GCA_964036315.1 Acanthosepion esculentum | reverse complement strand
AGTGGGGGGGGGAACCAGCTTTCCTCTTAAAGTCAACCTTGACTAACACAAGATGACAATACTTAAAGATTAAGTAGAAAAACGTAGAAGATAATGATTATTTGTTCAAGATCATTCTTATCCCAAATATGAATACCTATGTTATATGATATGCATAAGATGCTGGAAAAATCATCGGTTCCCTGCTTATCCTTCACCTTTACAAGAGCCAGGTCAGGCCTAAAATGGATTACTGGCGCTATATTTGGGAAGCAGCCGCCCTGTCCTTACATTCTAGTCTCCAAAATAATAATATAATTATAATCCAAAAAGCCCCTATCCCCCTGCAACCCCTGTCTCACAGACGGGATGTGGCAAGCCTCTCACTACTCTATCGCTACTTCCATAGAAAGTTCTCGGGCGAACTGCATTCTCTGGTTCCGCTAGTTCTAACGTTCACGGTTAGGATCCGCTACAGTACTCAAATACCCTCCGTATTCCATGGGTGAGAAGTAAGTTCCACTCTAGGAGCAGAGGATACTTCCTCGATCACTATAATCTTAACCTGATCAAGTCTGGGCTTAACCGTTATACTCCCCATCTATCCGCATAAACTGTGCCTCTTACTCTGTAACCCTCTACCTCGAGTGGCTCCCGGCATTTGTACAGGGTGAACCTCACTGGAAAAAAAAACATGGCAAAAAATCAATGTTATCCCTGTTTCTGGTGCTCCTGCTGAATATATTCTTGATAAAATCCAAAGAATATCCAATGTTATTGGTCCTAACTTGGTATCTCGGATTCAGTCACTTTCCCACCGCCGTAAAGTTCCTTCCCTGTGACTTTTCCATAAATACTATGGGACCTAGACTTTATAAATTTAAGCGCATTACTAGATTGGCGGTAAGGTCTCATCATTTTACAGCGGAAATGGGTATATTTAACCGTAAGTTCTATGCTAATAGTTTCTTCTATCGTATTTGTCTTTTTTGGAACTCTCTTCGGTTTCTTGCTTTCCAGCCAACTGTGATCTTCAAAGGTTTAAATGCAACGTCATTCATTATCTTCTGTCTTCTTAACTCTTCTTCATTTATTGTCATCTCGCATTTATAGTATACTTTAGTCATATTCTCAGTAACCACTTGCGTCATAGTGGTTTATTGTCTTGCTTGAGGTGAAATGATTAACAATAATCAATTTGAACTATATATATATATATATATATATATATATATATATATATATATATATATATATATATATATATATATATATATATATATATATATATTGTGTGTATTTAGGCAGAATTTTTTCATTAATACATCTTTCATTAAATAATATAGATAAGTGTTGTCTATATATTTTATGTAAGTTTTTTTCATATATTGTGATTTTCTTTCATTGTTTAATGATAATGTTATTAAGATTATCAGACTATATGAAAAAAACTTACATAAAATATATAGACAACACTTATCTATATTATTTAATGAAACATGTATTAATATATATATATATATATATGATGAAAATGTGGAAAAGACAAAGCAAAATCCGAATATGTGAGTTTACTGTTTTTTATTTTGTTTTTGTTTTTGTTACAAAACAAAAACAAAAACAAAATAATAAAAAACAGTAAACTCGCATATTCGGATTTTGCTTTGTCTTTTCCAGATTTTCATCATACCGTCGGATCTACATCCACATATTTGCTTACATATACATATATATATATATATATATATATATATATATATATATATATATATATATATATATATATATATATATTGTGTGTGTGTATTTAGGCAGCATGTTTTTTTATTAATGCATGTTTTATTAAAGATTATAGACAAGCTTTGTCTATTTATTTTAAGCAAATTCCTTTCATATTGTCTGATAAGCTTAATAACATTATCATTGAAGGACGAAAGAAAATCACCATTTTGATACATGTTTTTTTAATCCTATCTAATACCAACGGCTTCACATACTTAACACTTCTCGTTTTTACTCTCGCGTGATAATGTGTGATGCCATGGGCCGCGTTGCGAATTTCGCTTCCGGCATCTCGTATGCACGATGTTTGTCGTTGCTTGGAAATCTTCCATACAAACAAATCATTGTTGCTATGTCCGTGTATTGTTTAATTTATTGTAATGTAATTGTCATCTTTGAGGGTGGTTTATGTAAGCCGAAAGCTTAGACAGGATTTAAAAAAACATGTATCAAAATGGTGATTTTCTTTCGTCTTTCAATGATAATGTTATTAATCTTATCAGACGATATGAAAGGAATTTTCCTAAAATAAATAGACAAAACTTGTCCATATTATTTAATGAAACATGCATTAATATATATATATATATATATATACACCCACACACACACTCACACACACACACACACACACACACACACACACACACATATACATATATATATATATATATATATATATATATATATATATATATATATATTAAAGAAAAAGACAAAAGGAAAACAGTAGTTTTAGCCGAGGCGTTTTGTCTAATGTGGACTTGTTCAATGTAAAAGGCGAAATGAATTTATTGAAACAAAGTATCTATAAATAACAAACAAAATCTCGTTAGCAACAAGAAGAATTTAGAAACGCTTTTGTATATTCATATGGTCAACTGAAAAATTACGTTAATTACTTTATGTTTGAAGAGAATAATTTTACGTGTAGAAATATTGTTTTGTTGTGTTGTCGGATTCAACCGTTTTCTTTTGGTTTCTTCATATATATGTTGTGTACGTTGGCTTGGGAGAGTCGTGATTCTGTTAGTGACCCCATAAATAACAATTTAACAAATGCACTAATGATACATAGAAGTAAATTATACCACAATTTTAATTTTATAAATGCTACACTCATAAAAAAAGAAAATAATTCACTCAGAAGGAAAGTCCTCGAGAGTACCGTCATTGAATATTATCCAAATATTAATCTACGCCCAGGTTTTTTCCCAATATCACCTTTTCTAACAGAATCACTACTCTCCCAAATCAACGTACACAACAAATACATCAAGAAATCAAAAGAAAACGGTTGAATCCATCAACACAATAATGCAAACAATATTTTTACACGTAAAAATATTCTCTTCGAAAGTAATTGATGTAATTTTTCAGTTGACCATAGCGTTTCTAAATTCTTCTAGTTGCTAACGACATTCATTTCGTTTTTGCCTTCAAAAAGTCCATATTGGACGAGACGCGTCGGCTAAAACAACAGTTTTTGTCTTTCCTTTTTCCTTAATTCATTATTGTCTTTTTCTACAGGTTAATTCTGAGAAATTTTTACATATATATATATATATATATATATATATATATATATATATATATATACCGTAATTTTTTTTGTGTCTAGATCACTAGTAAGAATAAGACGCAGCTAAAAAGCAGGGAAATTCCAGGGGCAAAAGCTTAATAATTTCACGTATAAAACGCACCTGATTTTAGAGCAAAGAAAATGAAATCCTGGGTATGACGATAAACTACATCCGGCAGCAAGGGAGACTGTATTTTTGAGGAGCATGGTACGACCTCTTAATTGCTGTTGTTTCTAGGTCCACCCCGACCCAGAGTGGTAGCACCTATTAGAGTCCTAGTTATGGGCAAATAGTGACCACTCCCACACCTCGAAAACGAAAACACTATGGAAGTATAAAAATATATTTTAGTAGTAAATGTACCAGGAATAAATTTTTATATATAGAAAATATAAACAATACATATCGTAAAATGAACAGCGGAAGATTTTATCTGTAGTTGAAGGTATACTTTTGCGTTGAAAATATATTTAGTTGAAGCCATAAAATTGTTCAAAATATGTATATTTCGACATCAAATAACCCATAGAGGTGTTGATATGCCGGTAAACAAAGCCGATCAAACAGAAAAAGAAAATGTATCAAAACTAGTGAAAAAGGTAGAGAAAAAAGAATTAAAAATATAGGTCATTTTGTAGACTTTTGTGTTACGTAAGCATGATGTGGTAATGACTCTTTTGGTAATAAGATCACAAAATCGACATTAAGAAAATTAATCGAAATAAAATTGAATAAATATTAATCTGTTTGTTTGCTTAGTTTTATTTATTTATTTATTTATTTATTTATTTATTTATTTATTTATTAAGAATCTGAGGTTTAAAATTCTTTGTGTAGTCCTGAAAAGGACTGTTTTTTATTTAAAGTGACTTAATTTTCTCAACATATCACCATTTACTCAAACATCTCAAGCTTCTTATAATTAGCGCCATGTTCGGCAAACATCAAAGTCGGTAATTAGCTGTTTGCAAAACATGCTAAGAATGTTTATTGGGAAACGTTCATTAATTGCCTTTCGATAAAAATTGTTTCTGATTATTTTTATTTTCAAATTATGCATCATTTTGTTTTGTTTTCTTTTTTTTTATCGTAAATTAAAGAATATTTTTTACCTCCAAATGAGGTCTAGACTCAACAGAATCCGGAAAAAGTAGGTAACCCTATAGGAAAAATTATGAAAGGTTCAGAAAAGGGGCGTAAGGCAAGGATGCGTCTTCTCACCGGACCTGTTCAACCTATACAGCGAGGCAATCCTGAGAGAACTGGAAACGGGATTTATCATTGGCGGCCACAATCTTAACAACATAAGATACGCAGATGACACAGTACTGATAGCAGACACGGAAAAGAAATTACAAAATCTCCTACATAAGGTAGCGACGGAGAGTAAGAAGAAAGGACTAAGCACAAACTACAAGAAGACAGAATGCATGGTCATCAGTAAAAGGATGAGCCCGAAATACGATTTGAAAGTCGGGAACACTAGAATCAAGCAGACTCGGTAGTCTAAATATCTGGGAAGCGTTCTGACAGAGGACGGTAAATGCGACACTGAAATCCGTAGACGTATCTGGGCAGCATATTGCGAGACAAGAGGATTTCTTTGGTAACAAACAAAAGAATACTCAGCTGTTACGTGACATCTGTCCTTCTTTACGGCAGCGAATGTTGGACGATTTTCTCAAAGATGAAGAAGAGACTCAAGGCGACGGAGCTGTGGTTCTACAGAACGATGCTAAGGATATCATGGACCGACCGTGTGAGCAACGATGAGGTCTTAGAAAGGATGCAAACAGGAGGAGGCTTTTACTTAACATCAGGAAGAGGCAGCTGAAGTTTCTGGGACACGTAATGAGGAAGGAGGGCCTGGAGAATCTGATACTCTACGGGTCGAACAGAGGGCAAGAGAGACAAGAGAAAGCAGCGTGTGACATGCCTGGAGGGCTTGAGCAGGTGGATTACAGAACATGGTCTGGGGAGGAAGCAGAGGGAAAGAGCTTGCTGAGAGCTACAAGGGATAGAGGGAGAGGTGGAGGACCATGATCATCTACGTCCCGAAAGGAGATGGCACATAGAAAGAAGAAAGAATCTCCCTTGCAAGACGCTATTAGATAGATATTGTCTCTCCGCTAAACAAAAAAAAAAGATTTTGACCCGATTTCTTTCTGTTTTGCGTCTTGGAAAAAATGGGTTTCAGGTCTAAACTAAAGTATAAGTCGCATAAGACTCTTGGACACGGTCTTTGATGAACAAACCTGATTCTTATGCAGACAGGACTGCGGTATATATTCAGGAATCCCTCGATTAATGCGGCTTATATGTAAATTAAATGATACGCGCTAATCGAAAACGCATTAATCGAATATAATAACTTATAGGAATTGTACCTCAAATTTTAGTCTCATTCGCAATTAATTTCTAATTTGTGCACTTTTTAATTAAAATATAGGTTCGTGGAGAGTCACGATGGAGGAATGGATAGCGGCTCGGATCGGGCCGAGTTCGAATTCCAGTCGAATCCATTACATTCATTTATCTGCTAATACCCTTGGGAAAAATATGAATCCTCTCCCCCCCCCCTATGGGTAAATATTAGGACAGACCGGGTTCTATAGCCCTGGTCTACCGTAGAAAGAAATGGCAACCTACTGCGGAAAAAAGTCTGCCTCGTCAGTCCTGATCCCCTAAGCGTGTATCACGCATGGCACATTACTGAATAGGTACATATAAGATACGATGAATTAATGTTTATTAATCTGATTTTTTTTTAATGAAAAACTTATTTAGAGTGGTTTGCCACATGGTATTCTTCTGTTCTTCATATAACTGGCACTACCGAAAAATTGCTCCTTCAAATTTTCCAAACATCATAATCATTAGTGTTTTAACCTGAAAATTTTATTTTTAATCTTTCCATAGTAAATGCATACATCTTTTATATTTCGATATTTTTTAATAAATGCAAATTTCTGTATCTAATTAAATCGTCCATTTTTTAAACAAAATCTCAGAAATTTCCTTTTAAGAACTTAAAATAAATATGAAAAAAAAATCCAAATATTCAACAAATTTTAATAGAGACAAATATGCAAATATGTATTTTTGATTATCGGCTTACCTTATAAAATGTATCTATATATATATATATCCGTCCATTTTTTAAACTACTGTAATAATTGACAAACAAAATAGTTATCCATTTTCCAGTTTTAAATTTTAGAAATTTTTTAATTAATTGGTAACTATAAAAAAATTAATTTCAATCACTATGGTTAAACTGAAGACTGTTTTACCGCACTAATCGAGTATTATGTATGCACTAATCAAATGTTAGTATATCAAAAAAAGCAGCTCAGTAATCGAATGCGCAATAATCGAGAGATACTTGTGTGTATATATATATATATACGTCATTCACAGACAGTACTGTTTGGCTATATCACAGCTCCGCAGTGCGACTAGACGACTGAATGCCTCAAGTCCGGGTCGAAACCCAACCGATGTAGAGTCAGTCAAAGCTTCTACCACTGAGCCATCTTCACTCGACAGAAAGTATCGGCCAAATCTAGCGTATTGTTTTTACAAACGTAAACAAACGCCAAGCATCCAAAGTGCTCCATTCATTTAAATGAAGAGCTTCGCATTTACGCAGGTATATATATATATATATATTGAGTCTGATTTGCTACCGCTTCGTCACCGAGGCCCGTTGGAACAGTTGGTATGACGTTTGATTGATAACTCAACTGTCAGGGTTTCAATTCTCGGTTGTGGATGCGCACTGCTGATGAGTCCCAAATATAGGACGAAACGGCCGTCCAGTGCTTTCTGCATTCTGTTGAGGTTTCTTTCAGATTCAATGAATTACTTAATTATATATATATAAATATATATATATATATATATATATATATATATATATATATATATATATATATATATATATATATGTTTACATTTCTACGATTATATTGTCACTATTTACATTGTTCAGACTGTTGTCCTTATATCTATTGTCATATTCACAACGTTTCACTCGTTCTACGCTCCGGCCTTTTTTAGGTGATATACGTTGGAATTTCGAACCGAATCCTTTATTTAGTCTACTGGGGTAGATTGTTCTAGTTCCACTAGTTCCATGCCTTTTCTGAATATCTCAGTTTCGAAGACCCGTGGCCCAGTGGATAAAAGCGTTGGCTGAAGTAATCCAGTGACTTGACCCAAAGAGTTGTGAGTTCAATACCTGACCACAGCAGAGGTGAACAAAAGCTTGGAGAGTTTAGTTACTAAAGGGAAATAACTGAAACTGAGATGTCCAGGAAAGGCATGGCACGCGGAACTAGAACACTCTACCTCAGTAAACTTAATAAAAGGTTCGGTTTGAAATTCCAGTGTATATCACCTGAAGAAGACCGGAGCGTACAGCAGCCGAAACCTTATGCTAACAACCATGCATTCTATATTTTTGCAATTGATGTTTAGTCCTTTCTTCTTGCTTTCCTTCCCTACCTTCTGTAGAAGTTTATGCAGCTTCCTTTCTGTGTCCTCCATCAACACTATGCCACGTCCTGACTATGAGCGTTTGAGGAGCGTGGAAACACCACTTGATTGCAGGTGTTCCCAGATCCACCCTGACCTGGGGTGGTAGCACCTGGTAGGGTCCCATCTATGGGTAAATAGTTAACCCCAAACTGGGGTCGAAACACTATGAAAGTGTAAAAATAGGTTTTAATACCAGAAATACTTTGTAAAAAAATATTATCAGCAATAACAATCTTGTCGGCATTAAATAACCCATTGAAGTTGATATGCCTTAAAACAAAACAAACCAAACCAATATATACTGAGATAGATAGATAGATAGATAGATAGAAATAGACTGAGATAGATAGATAGATAGATAGATAGATAGATAGATAGATAGATAGATAAAAAGTATTTGCAGCAATAAATATCTTGTCGGCATTAAATAACCCATTGAGGTTGATTTGCCGTTAAAGAAAACAAAACAAACCAAACCATCTGCATATCTGATGTTAAGATTGTAGCTGCTAATAATGAATCCTTGTAGAACTTCTATTTCTCTCAAAATCGCCTCAGTGTTGAATCTGTCCGGTGAGAAGACATCATATTGTCTTACACCCTTTCTTATTTTTTGTATATTTGCTGAATTTATTTTCTGTCCGTATGCTATTGCAACAGTTCTTTGTGACACATTTTATCAAACGCCTTTGCATAATCTATAAAACATAGATTTACATCCTTTTTCATTTGGGTTGCACTTTGTGGTATCATTCTGAACATAAATATCACATTCCTTGTTCCTGTATTTTTAACAAACTCACGCCGTTCTTGTCCTATTATCAGTCTAATTCTGCTGCCATCTTTTCTTTGTTTCTGAACCAAGTTAAAAAGCTTTTCCAGTCACCGGTGGCGCTTTGCTTTAGCCGCTAGTGTCAGAGATCGATCCACCTCAAAATTCAAATGCTGATTTTCCTAGTAGATAGGATGGCCCTTTTCACTTGGCAAATAGACATGACATTTTTTCTACCTTTATTTAGCTTTCTGCTAGGCTGGGTAAATATTGAGAACTGTACGCAGTATGGCGCATCGATCCACCGTCTTTTCAGGTTGGCTTTAAGTAATATTGATAGAAGTTTATAATTATGGTGAGCTCTATTAGAGTTTATAAGAAGATATGTCTTCGTTGTATTATTATAATTCTCATGGCTAATATAAAAGAAAAAAACTATTAGATGTTTTTTTTTTATCAAACATGGCTTCCATTAGATTTTTTCATATGAATCTCTTTCATGTTTTCATAATATGCCCTTTCCGTTGTTTTTATTCTTTTTATTTTTCTTACCATTATTTTTCATTATACATTCCTTTTTGCCTTTCCTTCATTTCTTTTTTTCTCTTTTTATTTTATTTTCCTTTTTTCTCTCGCTTAATTTTCTTTTCGTCTTTTTCTCTCGCTTAATTTTATTTTCCTTTTTTCTCTCGCTTAATTTTCTTTTCCTTTTTTTCTCATTTTCTTTTCTTTTACTTTTTTCACTCGCTTAATTTTCTTTTCCTTTTTTCTCTCGCTTAATATTCTTTTCCTTTTTTTCTCTTTTTATTTTATTTTCCTTTTTTCTCTTGCTTAATTTTCTTTTCCTTTTTGTCTCGCTTAATTTTCTTTTTCCTTTTTCCTGTTTTTATTTTCTCTTCCTTTTTTCTCTTTTTCTTTTCTTTTCCTTTTTTTTCTCTTTTTATTTTTTTTCCTTTTTTCTCTTTTGATTTTCTTTTCCTTTTTTCTCTTTTTCTTTTCTTTTCCTTTTTACTCTCGCTTAATTTTCTCATTTCTTTTTCTCCCTACACTTTTTCCTTCGTTTTTTTTCTCTCCATTCACTTTACTTTCTTTTTTCTTCTTTCAATTCTCTTTCCGTAAATTTCATTTTCATTTCCATTTTCTCTCTCTTCCCTTTTTCTTTTCTTTTTTCTCTCAGTTCACTTTTATTTCTTTTTTCTTCCTTTAATTCTCTTTCCTTTTTTCTTTCATTTTCCTTTTTTTCTTTCCCTTAATTTTCTTATTCTTTTCTCGTCTTTCTGTTTTTCCTTCGTTTTTTTGTCTTCATTTTGTAACTTTTACCCACTCATTTTCGTATTCCTTTTCTCTTCTTTTATTTTCTTGTTTTTCTCTCCATTCATTTTTTTTCTTTGCCTTTTTCTCTTTTTCTTTAATTTCAATTATTTTTCTCTCGTTTCATTTCTTTAACCTTTTTCTCTTTTATTCTTCCATTTCTTTCTCACTTTTTCTTTTGCGCCATTTTTTTAATTCTTTCTACAAATTTACTCGTCCTCATTTTCTACCTCTTTCTCCCCCTTCTCCACTTTTCCTTTGTGTTTCTTTCTTTCCCGTTGTTTTTCTTTCTTCCTCTCTCCTTATTGTCTCCCACTTTCCATCCTTCATTTCTTACATTCTCTTCAACTATTTTTTTGTCTTTCGTATTTCTCTTTGTCCCTAAATTGACGCGTTCCACCTGAAAGCTCGTCAGATTTTATCATTGTTTTTTTTTCCTCATCCGTTCCCCCCCTCCAGTTTTTCTTTTACTCATTTCCGGTGTATATTCTTGCGTCAGCCATTAAATCAATTCTTCCGTCTATTTTAACGTTTCTTTTATTCATCTTTTTTTTTCTCGTATTTTCGCATAAATACGGAAGATACATCAATAAGTCAATTGCCTCATGATGAAAAAATATACTTACCTCAGGCAACAAATATTCATTTCTCAACATAATATCCTTCCTTTGTTAATATATTTAATTAAGCTGTGAAATAGCATGGAACCGACATTATATAGCAAACAATTCGATATCAAAATTACATTAATAAGCATGTATAAGACTACTGATTTATTGTTCTCTCGATATATATATATATATATATATATATATATATATATATATATATATATATATATATATATATATATATATATATATATGGTTTAGTTTGTTCTACGGCATATCAACCTCAATGGGTTATTTAATGCCGACAAAATTTTCATTGCTGGTAATATGTTTTTCTTCAAAAATCTATTTCTGGGAATATTTTTCCTTCAAGAAATCTATAGCTGATCATATTTTTCCCAAAGAATGTATAGTTGTTTGTATTGCTGGTAATTTTTTTTTTTTAATATTATTGATAATTTTTCCTTCAAAAATTATTGCTGGTAATATTTTTTTTATTACAAAGTATTTCTGGTATTAAAACCTATTTTTACACAAGTGTGGGTGTCAACTATTTGCCCATAGCTGGGACACTAACAGGTGCTACCACCCCGGGTATGGGTGGACCTGGGAACGCCAGCAATTAGGAGGTGGTTCCACGCTCCTCAAAACATCCTGATCAGAGGCCTTGCTGCTGGACGTAGTTTATCGTCTTACCCAGGACGTGGATGTAGTTTATCGTCATACCCAGGCTGTTCATATCTATCTATCTATCTATCACTCTCTGTCTCACCACACATAAAGACCTGCACACAAATATCCTGCACACAAATATATATATATATATATATACAAATACATACATACATATATACAGGTAGTAATCCGTTGGTATAATCCAGGCGAGTCATATTAACACAAAATAGAATTTAAAATATGTTAAAACTCACTCACAAAGAGCTTTCAATATTTATTTTCTTTAAACAGAGTAAAATTTTCCTCACAATTGGAATTAAGATACCGTTAGTTAATGACCATTTTCGCTTATGAATTTTAATTTGAAAATTCACAGGATTTTTCAAACAGTTTATGACATCAGTTTGCAGAAGGATACTGGTTAGTTGGAGAAAACACACAAACACACACACACACACACACACACACACACACATATATATATATATATATTTGTGTGCAGGTCTTTATGTGTGGTGAGACAGAGAGTGATAGATAGATAGATATGAAAAGCATACGATCAATAGATAGATATGAACAGCCTATGATAGATAGATAGATAAATAGATAGATAGATATATAGATAGATATGAACAGCCTACGATAGATAGATATATAGATAGATAGATATGAACAGCCTACGATAGATAGATATATAGATAGATAGATATGAACAGCCTACGATAGATAGATAGATATGAAAAGCCTACGATAGATAGATATATAGATAGATAGATATGAACACCCTACGATAGATAGATAGATAGATAGATAGATAGATAGATAGATAGATATGAACAGCTTAAGATATAGAATGATAGCAGTTGAATGTTCACAGTGTTGAAGTTGACCTTTCTCTATGTGACGTGAGCATTTTCAAAATACAAATGAAAGTTCTATAAAAATTTCTATGAAAATGACTTTTCCTTATATTTTTCATTTGTTCGCCTAAAGTTTCGAAACGTTAACAAGAAAACGAAAATTCCTCAACAACCAGCTGGTTTTCACATATTCTATTATTATATATTTTGTCGGATTTTTGCCTTATTCATTTGCCATACATACACACACACACACACATATATATAGATATATGTGTAAGTGTAAGTGTGTATATATATATATATATATATATATATATATATATATATATATATATATATATATATATATATATATATATATATATATATATATATGTATGATGTGCTTCAATAACGGACTTGGCTAAAATCCTTTTAAGACTGTTTATTGCAACATTTCCACGAACAACTTGTACAAAAGACGCCATTTTTTATCTTTTCGTTCGTTGACGTTTTTGAGCTAAAGAAACTATTGCAGCAGCTGATTTTCTTTTTTTTTAGCAAACGAACAAAGAATCCTCAGTCTTCGGATAAACTAGAAGAATAGGCACTCAAAAAATAACGAAAATAAAATTCCTTCAAATTACTGAATAGAAATCCATTAACTGCATAATAAAATCCCTTTCCTTATTTATTTCAATCTATATATATATATATATATATATATATATATATATATATATATATATATATATATATATATATATATATATATAATCGACTCTCCCGTCGAATTCGACGTATGAGGGTCAGGCAGATCAGTTCCTAGAAACTGAGAGCCCGACGCCGACACATGAGATTTGATTATAGTGGTGAAGGTTTCGCGCAGGACCATCCACACTGGAGGCTTATTTAAAAGGCTTCTCTTTCTACTGGGGGTTGCGCATTTTAGTTTGGGTTTGGATTTGCGGTAGTTAAGTGCTGTATCCAGTTTAAAAGATTTAAAATGTTGGCGTTTATACTTGGAATAACTTAATCTTCTTTAGCCGAAGTACCGAGTGTAATAGCAAAATTGTTTAAATCATGTAACAGCAAAATTGTCCAATTGTTAGATTAAGCTTTGAACCGTTGTATCTTAGAAATGATTAAAAATATCTTACTGGAATTCTGCGAGGTTCTTATAACACTATTGGACTCTACTGTAAACAATAAGAATGTAGTTAACTCTAAGATGAAATGAGGATCGCACTTGCTATTGTGACTTCCTGGTTCAGTTTTCCTCACTACTGTTCCCTCTTTTTAAAACGTATCCATTGTTCTCTTGATGGTTCTTGAATGGACTTTGAAAATGGGAGCCAGAGTATGAATGTTGGTACCATTACTGAAGTCCTGAAAGATCTTTTTCCTTTCACCATTTCTCACTTGACAAGACAGTGGGGCTGACACAAAAGGATTTTAACCTATTCTCTTTCTAGCTGAATGACTCAAGGGGCTTTTCAGTGATTCTTACGCCAAATGATGTCAAGATGGCTAAACGTCTTATCTAAAAACCTGGAAAAAAGAAACACAATTAGTTTAGTGCTTTTTAGATATTAACTATTTTGTGGGATGGGCAATTACCACATAGAGTAACACTTGGGCAATTTTGCTGTTACGCCTAGTATATTGTTTGTTTATTTTATTTCCTTCTACTTATACTTGGAGAACTTGGAGAACTTGGAGAGGTAATTAAGCAGAATATAACTGATAACTGACATCCATTAGACATGGCACGTGGAACTAGAACAGTCTACCCCAGTAAGCGAAATAAAGAGTTCAGTTCGACATTCCAACCACCTGAAGAAGGCCGGAGCGTACAACGGCCGAAACGTTCTAATAAATATGGCGACAAAGATGAAGAGAATAGTCCGAATAATGTAAATAGTGTACATAATACCTCATCTCAGAAATATAGACAGATACTGAAAGGCCGAAACGTTGTAATAAATATGGCCACAAAGATGTGGACAATAGTTCGAATAATGTAAATAGTGTACATAATACCTCATCTCAGAAATATAGAAAGATATTGAAAGGCCGAAACGTTGTAATATATATGGCGACAAAGATGAGGACAATAGTCCAAATAATGTAAATAATGTACATAATACCTCATCTCAGAAATATAGACAGATATTGCTTAAATCTAGTTGCTGTTTGAAAGGGATTAGTGTATAGACCATTTTCAAGGACTCTGACCCACTGCACTATTCTCCGCTATTCGTGCCACGAGATTGTTGCAAGGGTAGCAAATTCCCTTGGACCTTGTTGAATCTTGTTCTATTGTTGCTGGCTGTGATGCGGCTGTGATACCAGTTCAAGCTTCAAAAATTTAGTTCCGCCACAGTGTGTGTGCAATTTTCTTTCTTTTTTTTTATGAAGAAATATGTTTCATTTTTAACAATAACTAAAAGTCTGTAGCTGATATTTTATGAAAGACAAAATAAATGGATAAAATTTTTAAAAAAATCTAATAAAAATATGAAACAAAAGCTTCCAGTTTTAGAACGAAACGGTCTGTTGCGCATGTGTCGAATGTCACATGATATTATTTGCAACTTAATTCATGTGTGTTAAATCTATGCCAGATATGAGTTGAATGGAGTCTGATGAAATTAACTGTATCTCAAATTAGTTCACGTTGCATTTACGAAATCAATACACAAAATGTAATGTTTTATTTTTTAAGTTTAATTAGCCATGTGTATGGGGAAACCAATCCGCCATTTTACCGGAAGTGTGTGCAAATTACGCTCCGAATACTGGCGCTATATGTGAAAATGTCTGGATGAATATTCATGGTTTTTCTGCATAGTTAACACTTTCTTACAGACATGGTGATTGCTTCGTCAGAATACGCAGAACTCTCCGAAAGATTTGTCACAGAAAATACGCCGCGATCAACTATATGGTTGTCTGTTTTTCGGTGATCAGACATTTATTTCTAACGTCGTATCTGTGTTATGCAGATTACTTTAATCAGTGCTTTCCTCAAGAACTAAAATATCTCACATAAAATTAACGTATATTATTGCTAAAAATTTTCAACAAACATGTTTACGCGTTAGAAAGAGAATTAAAAATTATGTAGAAAGAATTTAAGTCTCTCATCAGCGTATTTCGGTATTTGTCTATATTTCTAAGATGAGGTATTATGTACACTATTTACATTATTCGGACTATTGTTCTCATCTTTGTCGCCATATTTATCACAACGTTTCGGCTTTTCAGTATCTGTCTATATTTCTGAGATGAGGTATTATGTACACTATTTACATTATTCTAACTATTGTCCTCATCTTTGTCGCCTTATTTATCAGTCCGAATAATGTAAATAGTGTACATAATACCTCATCTCAGAAATATTGACAGATACTGAAAGGCCGAAACGTTGTAATAAATATGGCGACAAATATGAGGACAATAGTCCGAATAATGTAAATAGTGTACATAATACCTCACCTCAGAAATATAGACAAATACTGAAAGGCCGTAACGTTGTAATAAATATGGCGACAAAGATGAGGACAATAGTCCGAATAATGTAAATAATGTAGATTTAAGCAACTTCTGTTTTTCTTTTGTCTACAAGTCCCGGAGGCCACTCAAGGTAGTGTGTTACGTTAAGGGGTAGTTTATACGCATATGAGGGGAAAGATAATGGTTAACTCTAGACTTGAACAGGTTAAAATTGTACTGATTGGGGAAACATCCACTTGGGAGTCTGTTCTACAAAGCAGTGGTTCGCGGGAAGAAGCTGTCTGAGTGGAATTTACTTCTCGCAGATGGAATACGAAAAGAACGTGGTTGGATTGCTACTGTGTAAGTGGCATGGCTGATCCTAGCCGTGAAGGTAAGACCTGGCGGAACCAAGGAATTTAGTTCGTCCGAGAACTTTTCATGGAAGTAGCGATAGTGCAGAGAGAGATTCGCCACATCCTGCTTGTGAGAGAGAGTGGTTGAAATGTGGAAAATAATTCTTCTCCAATAAGGACTCACAAACGCTTTTGGACTCTATTGAGATTGGAAAATGAGGACCGGACAGCTCCTGCCCCAAAATGGCAACGGTATTCCATTTTTGGCCTGATCTGGCTCTTATACAGGTAAAGGATATCATGAGGAATCAGGTACTTCCTGGAATGGTACAGAGAGCTGACCATTCTACCTACATCTTTAGCAATGGATTGTATATAAGAGGCACCCAATATTTTCTCAAGGCACAGGGCCTCCTCGAGGAGACATCTGTTCATGACTGGTGGTAGTTCGGGGTCTGATCAGCAGTGATGGAATGTTACCATTTTGATTTTAGGGGCATTGAATGTAACCACACAGTGTTTTCCTCACTGGTGAGGAAAACATACACTTGGGAGACTATACCTTAGGGTAAGGGTTCACAGGAATAAGCTGTTTGAGTGGATCTTCTCACCGATGTAATATGGAGAGAATGTGGGTGGTTTGCTACAGTGTAACTGATATGGCGGGTCCAAGCCATGAAGGTTAGACCTGGCAGAACCAGGGAATGTAGTTCGTCTGAGCATTTCCATGGTAGTAGCGACTGAGCAGCAATAGGCTCACCGCATCCCGTCTGTGAGGGGGGGGGTTGGAGTATGGAAAATAATTCTTCATCAACACTTTTGAGATCTATCAAGACCGGAAAGTGAGGACTGAACAGCTCCTGCCCCAAAATGTCAATAGTATTCCATTTTGGGCCTGATCTGGCTTTTATAAAAGTGGAAGATACCATGAGGAGTCAGGTACATACTGAAGCGGTACCGGGAGTCGATTCTACCTGCATCTTTAGCAATGGATTGTATATAAGAGGCACCCAATCTATCAAGACCGGAAAGTGAGGACTGGACAGCTCCTGACCAGAAATGGCAACAGTATTCCATTTTGGGCCTGATTTTTAGGTCTTATAAAAGTAGAAGATACCATGAGGAGTCAGATACTTACTGAAGCGGTACAGGAGGTCAATTCTACCTGCATCTTTAGCAATGGATTGTATATATGAGTTCCACTTGAGATCGGGTGTGAGTTTGAAACCCTGTATTCTCTCAAAGCACGGTGCCTCCTGGAGGGGACATCCGTCCATGGCGACTGGCATTAGTTCGAGGGCCTGGTCGTTATATTCCCCCATGACCAACAAGAAAGAAATAGTATAAACCCACTTTCTTATGTCTATTTAGTACCATACTTACAACGCCTTCTTCAGGTGATTGGAATTTTGAATCGAACCGGTTATTTCGTCCACCGGAGTAGATTGTTATAGTTCCACGTGCCATGCCTCTTCCGGATGTCAAATTTTCCAAGCCCTCTTGCCTCATTATGTAGCCTAAAGACTCTCTTTCTGATGTTAAGTACAAGTGCCCTTTTGTTTCGATTTTATCTAAAGCTTCGACACTGCTTATATATCCAGCCCATTGTATTCTCAGTATCCTTCTGTAGAACCATATTTCTGTTGCTTCAATTCTCTTCTTCGTCGGTGATGAAAATTTCCATTATTCACAGCCATATAAAACGATTAATATTACATAGAAGTTTAGTACTCTTTTCCTCATTTCGTTCTGTTATGTCGTAAATAGGAACGGTTGACACACATATAGAAAGTAAGAAGTAATTTATTCCGAGACCTCCCCCACAAGGCGGGATGTGACATGAGGCCGGTTTTTAACGTGAGTTTTTTCGAGCGCGTACGCTGTGGCAAAAGTTCCTCGTATAGCCCACATAGACGGGTTCGGACAGCTGTCTACCTCCCCAGACGAGACTGCCTGTAGGCATAGCCTCGTCTGGGTTCCTATCTGCCCGAAGGCAGAGAGGTCGACCAGCAGAGCTTTACCCGAGATTTGCCCACAAGGTGGGATGTGGCACAAAGCCAGTTTTTTTTGTTTTTTTTACGTGAGGCTGGTAAGCTCAGGCAAAAAATCGACCGTAGACCCCGTATACACGGGCTCGGGTGTCTGCCTCCCCAAACGAAACTCTGCCCTTCGGCGTAGCTTCGTCTGGATCCCTCTTCGCCCGGAGGCAGAGAGTCAAAAGAGTTAACTGTAATCGTTAACTACTCGCTATTTACCCGAGACCTCCCCCACAAGGCCAGTTTTTAACGTGGTAGGTTCCGATCCCGTAGGCTCGAGTAAAAATTCCCCGTACACTTCGGTTTCTTTCCTACCACCATAAGGTTGTCTCCCTTTGCCTTTTCTATAAATAATTGCATGGTAATTGTTTGGATGAGCTCTTCGCTATGGTATCTAGACTCTCTGAATTTAAGCGAAGTACAAGACTGACGACTAGTTCTCACCAATTTACAATTGATCTGGTTAGATATAACCATAAATTCTATGCTAACAGTTTCTTTTCTCGCTTGTGGAACTCCCTTCCGGATCCATGATTTCCAACTAACTTTAATCTGCAAAAATTTAAATGGATTGTCAATCGCAATGTGTCCTCCTCTTCTTTACTTTTCCCCAGTTCTCGCTCCTTAGCAATGTTCTTGTTTCTAACACTTCCACGCCCAGTAACGCCTTGCGTCTCAGTAGCTTTACTGCCTTGCTTCGGGTGAACTCGATTAAAAAAATACGGTCCATTCTTTATATACGTAACTAGCATTTCTTATATAGGAAGAGTGTACACATTTTTGATCATTTATTCAAGCAGATAGAAGCTGTCGATAACCAGCTCATATTTAAGTGGAATTGCTATCACGCCTACCTTGAATGACTAAAAAAAAAATGAAAAAAAATAACATTAAAAGGAAATGAAACGAAAAAAGGTTACGCATAAGCCATGTTTATTCGTTGCTAATTTATTCCATTTAGCGCTGTGAAGCAGAAGTGGTGTTATTCTTGCTCACTTCCGGTTCCGGTTGATAAATTTAATGTGCTGTTTCTCTCCCTTTCCGTCGGAACCTCAATACGTATTGAAAAAATAATAAAAATAAATAAGCCAGTTTGTCTGGTCACCGACTGAAAACGACATATTTTTGACGAAATATACCATGTATTTTTACGACAGTTGTTCAATGGCTTCTTTTTTAGGCTAGAGACAGTTTCGCCAAACACCGCTAGTTTCTACAGAACCAAAACATTAACTTGAAAACTTGAGCCATGTTCTTAAATAGCCTCGTCAGATCGAGACTTTCATATGGATGCCATGCATGACAGCAAATCGCTTGCTAGGATCAATGGTTTAAAAACGGGCTTCGAGCTAATGAAGCCTGTAGCTCTGAACAAGGACCACCCTTCTTCAAACCGACAGATTCACAATTCGACAATATAGAATTTTTCTTATCAGTGATGCTACAGAATGAGTTAGTTGTAGTTGCATTCTTCCATCAAATCACAAGAAACGTTTTCGTTTAAGCATTCACTGCTCTTTCCCAACCGATATTCCGTAGGATTTAACAGTCGACAAGCTGATTTTCTCAAGAATTGGAATGGCGGAAGTGATGTGGCTTGAAACCATTATAAAAATTCACGATACAGAACTAGTAAGTACTAAACTAGTAATTACTAAACACTAGAAATATCTCAATGCATGGATTACTTAGAACGAATTTATTATAGGAGACAAAGAAATTGGACATAATGACAGTTTTACTAGGGACAGTTTCCAGAGCTGGACACCAACCTGTTAATCGCTGATTAACGAAGTTGCCATTTTCCTTGGCGATTTCCCTCTTAAGTTGACTCTGAGAATCATCACAGGTGGGCATCGTCAATCAAAAAGTTAACTTCGTTAACCATTGATCAGTTAGCTCTTTAAAAATGTAACGGAAGTTATCGATAGACCGTTAACGTTAAGTTCTGAGCCTGTTCCTGTTGAGGTCTAGTGTCACTGACAGTTTTAACTTCGACGATATCAACAGATTCAAGTTCTTGAGACGCCATGATGACTTGAGAGTTGAATCGTTGGCGAAAATGTTAACTTCGTTAATTAAAGCGATTAATGGATTAACGACTTGTTGCCCAGCTCTGATAGTTTCTCCCAACGCCGCCGGCTGCTACAAAACTAAAACATTAGCCTAAAAACTCGACTCATGTACTTAAATAGCCTCATCAGCTCGAGAGTTTTATAAAGATGTTATGCCTGACGCCAAACCCGATCAGAAATATCTTGTATAAAACCACTTTCTCAGATCAATGGTTTGAAAATGGCTTCGAGCGAATGAATCCTGTAGCTTTTGACGAGGACCACCCGTCTTCGAACATGCTAGACTGGCGCTACAGATTCACAAAGAACTGTACCAAATAATAGAAACCACATCATATGAGGACTTTCAGCAACTACTAAAATGGATATTACATGTAACTCAAAAGGAAAATAAGGACATAGTCAAGATGTTGACGTTCCACACTGCTTCAAACAAAAGGTAAGGAAGGAAACCCCCATCAATAATATAAACCTAATCCCCACGAATGCAGATACTACACTTGGTATTTACTCGTCCCCATACAGTGACCGGAAATGACAAGTCCTTTTTTTTAACAGACGACACAAAAAGTGACAAATAAATTCGAAGATAAGGTGGAAGAGGAAATAACGTTGCCTACCAGAAACTAAAAATATTAAAATGTTGTTAGAAACCTCTACTCCTGTTCAAAAGACAGGGATGAGTGTGAATTAGGCGATAGGCAAATCTAGCTACTCCTATTTGGAGAGGAAAAATTACTGAATAAAATTTAAGTTTTCAGGGGAATATCTCAGAAGTACAGAGTTGAAGGAACCGGAAACCCAATCCTAAACAAGAAACAAGGGATAAACGACTACTCCTGTTCAAGAAATCGGGGTGGAATAAGAACCGGGCGATACGCGGACTTATCTACTGCTCTGTTTAAATTCTGAAACATTGGTTATACAATTATTGCATTATCCTGTTGACTAAATTAGCACTTATCTCATAACAAGCACATCATCGACAAATACAGCCGTAAAAGAAGAATTCCGACAAATACTTATGAATAATAGAACTGTATGAGAGAAAATGCGTTAGGCTAAGCGTTCAAACTTACAGATTACAAGACTTTCGCACAATCCTCAATAAATGGCGAAACAGGATATTCGACATCAAGGCAAACAGCACAGAAAAAAGGTTAACTGGGTGGGGTTAACGCAGATTTTTTCCCATAAATGAATGATAATTACTCATTCACTTTTAAGCATTTCGGTGATTAATGGGAATTGGGGAAATCTGTATTAAATGTAGGTCTTTCGTAAAAGTGGCGCAAAGCGGAATAAAAAAAAAACTAAACACGTATACAGGCTGCGATGGATAAATTGTCGTCTAAATGACGCCAAAATGAAAATAACACTGACATCTCATTTTAACAGATATACAGGCTGCGATAAATAAATTGTCGTGTATATGACGCCAAAATGAAAATGACACTGACATCCAATTTTTAGATATACAAGCTGCGATGAATAAATTGTCGTCTAAATGACGCCAAAATGAAAATAACACTGACATCCCATTTTAACAGATATACAGGCTGCGATGAATAAATTGTCGTCTAAATGACGCCAAAATGAAAATAACACTGACATCTCATTTTAAAAGATATACATGTTGCGATGGATAAATTGTCGTCTAAATGAAGCAAAAATGAAAATAACACTGACATCTCATTTTAACAAATATATTTACCAAAATTACACAAAAAATATCTTGAAATACTAAAGTGTAAATTTATTCAATAAAATCGCCATTGACCACAACTACGACTGGACGACTTCAGAATCTTCTGCAAATCTTCTGGACAGCATTTTTTACTTCATACTATCTTTAACATCGCTAGTATTAGATAGATAGATAGATAGATAGATAGATAGATAGATAGATAACAGTAATTGAGCAATTGAGAGCAGTATTTTTTCATTTGAATATGAGCTATTGAAATCTAGAGAGTTTTGTCCCTTTAATTGTTTTTATCAGTAGAATCCAATATGGTGGAATACAAAAACAGTCACAGTATTAACAATTTGGAAATTGTCGGAAAAAATCACTTAAAAATCGCCGAAAACAATTGCAGTAATGATAACTTGGGAATAAAAAATTTCAGGATTGCGGGTCCGGACCCGGTCGGAAATGTTTTTAATTTGCTGACGGAGTTGACCTGATTCCAAAATGGAAGGATATATTGGGCTATAGTCTCCAAGAGTAAAGTTGAAAACAAAGACAATTTTATTTTGAAACACAGTAATTTTAGAGAAGTATTTATTTTCATTTGAACATGAACTATTGAAAGTTAGAGAGTTTTTTTTTCCTTTAATTGTTTTTATCAGTAGAATCCGATATGGTGGAATCCAAAAACAACCACAGTAATGAAAACTTGGAAATCCAAAATTTCAGGATTGCTAGTCCAGATCCGTGCCGGAGTGTTTTTAAATTTGCTCACGAGTTCGGCTTAATTCCAAAATGGTATGAGATGTTGGGATACGGCTTCTAGGTGTAAAGTTGAGAAAGTGTGACATAGTGACACACTGACATTCCCATTTATTAGATAGATAGATAGATAGATAGATAGATAGATAGATAGATAGATAGATAGATAGATAGATAATGAACTGGCATAGATAGATAGATAGATAGATAGATAGATAGATAGATAGATAGATAGATAGATAATGAACTGGCATGGATAGATAGATAGATAGATAGATAGATAGATAGATAGATAGATAGATAGATAGATAGAATTTAAATACAGATGGATTTTTATCATAAATACTGAGTTTACGATTGGCCGAACATCTGAGCAACGACGAAGTTTTAGAATAAATAGAAGCAAAAAAGACACTTATAATTAGAAACAGAAAGAGATAGTTGAAATTTCTAAAGTACATAATAAGGAAGGAGTGCTTGGGGAATTTGACACACAGAAAGGCAAGAGGGGGGAAAGCAAAGCAGCAGATTACCCACCTGACGAGCTTGTGTAAATGGTTGGCAGAACGGGGATTAGGAGAGATAGGTAAGAAGTAGAAGATGAAGAAGATGAAGAAGAAGAAGAAGATGACGAAGAAGATTAAGAAGAAGATGAAGAAGAAGAAGATGAAGAAGAAGATGAAGATGATGATGAAGAAGAAGAAGAAGAAGATTAAGAAGAAGAAGAAGAAGAAGAAGAAGAAGAAGAAGAAGAAGAAGAAGAAGAAGATGAAGAAGATGAAGAAGATGATGAAGAAGATGAAGAAGAACAAGAACAAGAAGAAGAAGAAGCTCAATATATACTGATCTGATTGTATGTTGGTTACGTATTCCACGAAACATATATACTAAACAAACTGAGATTCTTTTTTCCAGGTTTTCATATAAGCTATCTTGACACCACTTGTAAGAATCACTGAAAAACCCTTTGAGTTATTCAGCTAGAAAAGGAACAGGTTAAAATCGTTTTGTGTCAGCACCACTGTCTTCCCAATTGAGTAATGGTGACAGGAAAAAGATCATTAAATCCTTCAGTAATTGTACCAACATTCATACTCTGGCTTCCATCTTCAAAGTTATTTCAAGAACCATCAAGAGAACGGTTAATAAGTTTGTTTTGTTTTGTTTTTTTAAAAAGGGGACCGTAGAGAGGAAAATTGGATCAGGAGCTCACAAGAGAAAGAAGGATCATCATTTCAACTTAAAGATAAATACATTTTTATTGTCCAAACTAGAGTCCAAGAGTGTAGTAAAAACCTCGGAGAATTCTAGTAAGATATCTTTAATCATTTCTAAGATACAACGGTTCAAAGCTTAATCTAACGATTGGATAATTTTACTGTTCCACCCGGCATTTGATTGTATGTTGGTTACGTATTCCACGAAACATATACTTGTACTCGTGTTTTAAGTTACATTTTCCGTTTTAATAATTCCTAAACGTCTTATCTGAGTTTTGGGGACAGGCTGCTAATTTTCAGCTCCCACACAGACAGCCGCAAATTAAATGTTAACAGCCCCATGTTTATGTGTTTCTACGTTGTTTATTTTTATCTTGGCATTCGAAATATTATGTTAATTTCTAAAGTATAGGTTTCAACAGTCTTCTTAAAGCGCCCGATGTAGTTGACTATGATATATATATATATATATATATATATATATATATATATATATATATATATATATATATATATATAGATAGATAGATAGATAGATAGATCGAGAACAGGTTATGATAGATAGATATAAAGAGACTGAAAGGGTAAATTGACAAACAAGTAAAAATAGTTAAATAGATAGATGGATAAAGAACAGACTATGATATATATATATATATATATATATATATATATATATATATATATAGAGAGAGAGAGAGAGAGAGAGAGAGAGAGAGAAAGAGAGAGAGAGATGAAGAGACTGAAAGAGTAGATAGACAGAGAAGTAAAAATAGATAGATAGATGGATAGAAAACAGGTTATGATATATAGATAGTTAGATATGAAGAGATTTAAAGGGTAAATTGACAAACAAGTAAGAATAGTTAAATAGATAGATGAATAAAAAAGAGGCTATGATATATATATATATATATATATATATATATATATATATACATACGCACACAGATATATATATATATGTGTGTGTGTGTGTGAATAAAGAGACTGAAAGAGTAAATAGACTGACGAGTAAGAATAGATACGAGTCTTCTTCTTTTTTTTAATCGAATTAACCCCAAGCAAGGCAATAAAGCCACTAAGACACAAGGGGTTACTGAGTATGAAAGAATAAGAAAAATAGAAACATTATTAAGGATCGAGAAAAATAAAGAACACCAATCAAGAAGACGCCAGATAAACGATTGACATTGCATTATGATTGATGTAGTTTACTATGATGTTTTTCATACAAGCTGTGCAACTTGAACAATATATATATATATATATATATATATATATATATATATATATATATATATTATAATTAAGTTATTCATAGAGTCTAGAAGAAACCTCAACAGAATGCAGAAAGCACTGGACGGCCGTTTCGTCCTTTATTTGGGACTCATCAGCAGTGCGCATCCACTACCGAGAATTGAAACCCGGATAGTTACGTTATCAGGCAAACGTCATACCAACTATTCCAACGGGCCTCGGTGACGAACTGTCCCAACGGGCCTCGTGGGGGCACAGTCCTATGGGTAAAAGAAAAACTCGGATGAGTTCCACCTCAGAATATGTGATCGAGCGGCGCTATATCGAGTCTAATTCGTTACCTCTTCGTCACCGAGACCCTGTATACATATATGGAAAACGTCAATACAAATAACGTACTGGACCCTAACCCTACCACTATTTACTTAAATAAACTGTATCTATAAAAAATAACGTATAAACAAAATATATATATATATATATATATATATATATATATATATATATATATATATATATATGTGTGTGTGTGTGTGTGTGTGTGTGTGTGTAAATTAAACCTAAAGAGCCAGACTAACCTACCACGGTTTCACCTAAGCGGATCGCCAGAATTTTGGTTTTGTTGGCTATATATTCCGTTCCCACATTACCTCTTTAGCCAGAATTCCCTGACGATCCGCTTAGGTAAAACCGTGGTAGGTTTGTCTAACTCTTTAGGTTTTATTTAGGTTTGCTCTACTTAGCGTATTGAGCACTTTATTTAGTTATTTTACTTACTCGTATCGGTTTTTTTTTTCTTTGGACTCTGAACTTGGATGCTAGACGATTATATTCAGCTGACATACATGTTCTCTTCTTTCTTTCTTTGTACCATTTATTTCCCTTTGGTATTGGTTTGTTTATTTGCTAATCAAGAAACCGAAGTTTTTCCGGACGAGTATACTTTCTTATATTTATAAGATTACAACTAGTATATATATATATATATATATAATATATATATATATATATATATATATATATAATGTTAATTTAAAATGCTGTTTTTGAAGCCAAACTGGTTGTTTTTTTCAGTGGTTTGCTGATAAGGGGACATTGAAGGCAAGTAGGCTATATGGTAGAGTAATCAATATCGAAAGAAGAAATAGACCTTTAATAGAATAAACATGGAAAAGTTTTTATTTTTCACTTACATCATATTTACTTCAGAGTTTTGTGGATATATTGATATAACCACTCGTCCGAACATAGTTAATCTGCTGTAATTTCTAGATTCTCCTGTACTTTTATTGGTGTGAGTGTGTTATTTATTTGCTTTTACTTTGATGCGTCTTGATTGATCTTCCTCTTCCTACCTATTTTTTTCTTCTACTTTTTCTCTTTATTTTTTTCTCTTTTATTCTTTCCTCGCCTTCTTCGTTGATCCTTGCTTCATTGTGACCATTTAATTTAGGTTATGTTTGAAATTTCGTGCGTTCATGTATGTTTGCGCAGAAGTGTGTTTATGCGCGTGCCCATGTATGTGCATGCATGCACGCATGCACACACGAGCATGTACGCACACACTCACCCGCACGTGTATGTTTGTGTGTTCGTGTATGTGTGTTTGTGTGTGTGTTCGTGTTAACTGTATTGAGTGTTTAATTTCGTGTTTGTATACGTGTGTGTGTGTGTGTGTGTGTGCTGACTATATATGTATTTTTGGTGGGTTCTAACTTTACTTAGTGGTTGATATTTGTGTTTAGTTGTATGAAAGAACAGTTTTTTGGGGGGTTATGTTAAAGCAGTTAATTGTTTCTTTTTGTGCCGGGGTGTGCTTGTGTGCGCGTCCATGTATACACACGCATGCATACATACATACACACGAGTACCCACGTACACATTCACCCGCATGTGTATGTTTGTGTGTTCGTGTATGTACGTCTGTGTGTGTGTGTATATGTTTGTGTTAACTGTATTGTGCGTTTAATTGTTCGTGCTTGTATGTGTTAACTGTATATACACATTATGAAATGGACAAAGTCCGACAATTATTTTAAGACATTTTTGATATGTTTATACGTTCTTTTTATAGATGCAAGTATTTAAGTAAATGCCCTGTTTATAATAAACAGTATTAAATGACATTTACCGGCCTGAATGTCCGAGAAAATTTCATAGAAAATATTCGTCCTCCGACAGAATTCGAACCTGTATCCTATACGGAACCGTCATATAGCCTTACGTGCCTTTTTAACGATTCGGCCACAGAGGATCGTTCGGTAGACAAGGTCGAATTTACTGCTTATAAATTTCAATCATCTATGAATCGCTCACGTACATTCATATCTGCTCATTCATAGCGTATCAAATGTAAACAAATGACGTCACACATTATGAAATGGACAAAGTCCAACAATTATTTTAAGACATTTTTATGTTTAACATTCTTTTTATAGATACAAATATTTAAGTAAATGTAAGTGTCGGCATAGTCCCCAACGACTTGATTTAAATCTTTATTTTGGTAATAACTTTTAAGATTACCCTGGCAAATAAATAAGGTAGTTTTATTCAATTTCTGCAAATATCACTAGATCGACCTTCGAAAGATAGCCAAAAAACACGACCCTTTGCTAGACAAACAGGAATTTGGCAAATCGTAGGTCTTTCAAATACGCTCATATGCATCATCGTTTTCCTTTAACATGGAGGATGTTTGCATTGAAGTGAAAGGGGATATACAGGGACCCCTCGATTAATGGGCATTCGATTAATGTATTTTCGATTAATCCGCTAAAATTTGAATATCCCAAAACTCGCTTAGTGTATACATAATACTCGATTAGTGCGGTAAAACAGTCTTCAGTTTAACCATAGTAACTGAAAATTGATTTTTTTATAGTTACCAATTAATTAAAAAATTTCTAAAATTTAAAAATGGAAAATGGGTAACTATTTTGTTTGTCAATTATTACAGTAGTTAAAAAAATGGGCGGATATATATATATATAGATACATTTTATAAGGTAAGCCGATAATAAAAATACATATTTGAATATTTGTCTCTGTTAAAATTCTTTGAATATTTGGATTTTTTTTTCATATTTATTTTAAGTTCTTAAAAGGAAATTTCTGAGATTTTGTTTAAAAAATGGACGATTTAATTAGATACAGAAATTTGCATTTATTAAAAAATATCGAAATATAAAAGATGTATGCATTTACTATGGAAAGATTAAAAATAAAATTTTCAGGTTAAAACACTAATGATTATGATGTTTGGAAAATTTGAAGGAGCAATTTTTCGGTAGCGCCAGTTATATGAAGAACAGAAGAATACAATGCGACAAAACACTCTAAATAAGTTTTTCATTAAAAAAAATCAGATTAATAAACTAATTCATTGTATCTTATATGTACCTATTCAGTAATGTACCATGCGTGATACATTTCTTTCTACGGTAGACCAGGGCTATAGAACCCGGTCTGTCCTGATATTTACCCATAGCTGGGGGGGGGGAGAAGAAGAGGATTCCTACCTTTCTCAAAGGTATTATCACGTAAGTGAATGTAATGGATTCGATTGGAATTTCAGCTTAAAATACTAAGGATTATGATATTTGAAAAATTTGAAAGGGAAATTTCTCAGTCCCGCCAATTATATGAAAAACAAAGATACCATGCGCTAAGCCACTCGAAATAAGTTTTTCATAAATCAGATTAATTCATAGCATTTTGATTGTTTCTTCCTATATGTACCTATATTTTAATTAAAAGATCGCCAAAGAACACCATTGGAAAATTCGTAAACTTAAGGAATCAGCACATATGCTAGGCTACAAAAATCTCCTGAGCCGACCAAGCATAGAAATGAACACGTTATGGGAAAAAGTAATTAGGAGTGCCAGAGAAAAGCGATAATAACAACAAAAATTGCAATATGAGCTCTGGTAAAAAAGGTTGTTGAAGACATTAGGTTTATAATACCTAGAAATTCATACACAGGAAACATGGCATAGTGCATAAAGGCGTTATTTAGATCCAGTGACAGGACCCAAAGAGTGTGAGTTCAATACCCGGTTAAGGCAGTGCAGAACTTTCAGAGGGAAATTAACAGGAGATAACTGATAACTGACATCTATTAAACATGGTACGTGGAACTAGAACAGTCTACCCCAAGTGAGCGAAATAAAGGGTTCAGTTCGACATTCTGAAGAAGGCCGGATCGTACAACGGCCGAAGCGTTGTAATAAAGATGAGGACAATAGTCGGAATAATGTAAAAGAACGCCAATTAGAAATTAATTGTGAATGAGACTAAAATTTGCGGTACAAATTACACCATTTCCTAGAAGTTATCATCTTCGATTAATACGTTCTCGTTTAGTGCGCATCTTTTAATGTGTACACATTAGCCGCAGTAATCGAGGGATTCCTGTACACGGACGTATGTTTGTTCAGGCGTAATTGTACGTGTGGGACCCTGCGCTGACGTATGTGTCGTACGTGTAGGTATGCGCGTCGGTGTGTAAGTGATGGAAAACAATAAGCGATGTGTGAAGGCAACGTTTCCCGCCACCCACTCGCCAATTAAAGAAACGATCCATTGATAACAAAGACAGAATTGTCCGCTTAATGTCGTCCGGGTTGAACTTCTAACAAAGAACACAGCCTATTGTATTTAAAAAGAAACTGAAACTTTCGTTTTTCTTCCGGTGTGTGGTGCGGATAAGATCTAAACTTTCCGAGATTTCATCTGATAATCAAGTTTGATACATCTTCGTCTCTGGGCTGACTTTGATGGCAGACGACCCAGTCAAAAGATAACCGAATATCTAACTTTTAATCAGCATTTCTTATTCGTTTATACTTATGTTTTTCAAAACGTGCATGATATCACATCAGTCCATCAATCGCCCTGACCCCCCACTCTCTCTCTTCCTCTCTCTCTCTCACTTTCTCTCTCTCTCTCTTTCTCTCTGTTACTCTCGGAATGTCTCTCCCTCTCTATTTATCTGTCTGTCTTTGTCTTTATAAATATAAATATCTGTCTGCCTCTCTCTCTCTCTCTCTCTCTCTCTCTCTCTCTCTCTCTCTCTCTATCTGTGTTACTCTCGGAATGTCTCTCCCTCTCTATTTATCTGTCTTTATAAATATAAATATCTGTCTGCCTCTCTCTCTCTCTCTCTCTCTATCTATCTCTCTATATATATCTATCTATCTATCTATCTCTCAGTCTATTGATCTATCTGTCTGTACTTCTCCAAATGTGGCTTTCACAATACATATATATCATGCAATCTCTCTGTTTAACTCAGTATCTATCTATCTATCTATCTATCTATTTTGTTTTGTTCACATATCTCTCCCGCTATCAATCTCTCTGTCTGTTTTTCTGTATCTATCTATCTATCTATCTATCTATCTAATTCTGTTCATTAACTATCTCATTCTCTCTCACTCTATATCTATCTATTTTATTTTGTTCACATCTCTCTCTCTCTCTTTCTCTTTCTCTCTCTTTCTCTCTCTCTCTCTTTATATATATATATATATATATATATATATATATAACGATCCACTGTCTATCAATCTGTCTCATGTATTTCTATCTGTCTACTTATATGTTCTAACCCGATAAAATATATCTGTCTAGCAATGTATGTATCTATCTGTCTGAATCTGTCCATGTCTATTTCAATATCTGTGTGCATTTATCATATACGAGTCAGTTCACATCTATCTATCTATCTATCTGTTGTAGGCTGTTCATATTTATATGTAGGCTGTTTATATCTATCTATCTATCTATCTATCTATCTATCTATCTATCTATCTATCTGCAGGGTTTTATTTCTCATTTCTGAGCACACTCTTCTGCTAATGCGCTGAGCCAATTCGTGACGCCTGTTCAAGCACATTTTTTTCTGTTCTCACTCACAGAACTCAACTATGTTTTATACAGCTATTATGTTGAGCAGATCTTAGTTACAGTTTCTCGGGGAGAGCACATCATGTGACATGATCAACAAGACCAGTACACGGAAACCCTCGGTAACAATGACTTGTAACTTCAAGCTAGCACAAGCATCGACGGCTTCGAAATAGTTCCACCTATCCAGCCTCACTCACAAGGCTCTGCTCAACTAGTGGAATGCTTTTCAGGTACTTTCCAAAGATGTCCCAAAGGTGTCGCTCGCTGGAATCTTCTCTCCAAACTAGATAACATCATAAAAACACATTCCTGACAAAAACCAGACTGTAAAAAAAAAAACTGCGTCATTTGATATATATATATGTATATATATATATATATATATATATATGTGTGTGTGTGTGTGTGTGTGTGTGTGTGTGTGATGGGCTCTCCCGTCGAGTTCAGCATATAAGGTTCCGACGACCACGAACTAATTATCTGCATGCCTATGACGAGCATGACTTTTGAGACTTGCACAAATGACCACAAACAGTACAGGTATATATATATCATCATCATGACTTGGCTTTGCAAAACGATGATCAAGAAGGAGTCTGTTCACGTAGATTTCAGACACGTTTGTGACTGATAACGGCAATGCGACACAGGCCTACACGGTCGCAGCTGTTGAAACTGAAGGTCCGAGCTGGGCTCGATGGCATAGCCTTGCAGTACTTTCTCATCTCCCTTTTGTCCCTGAGAGCGGCCCTATATTTTAAAAGGAAGAGACAGCATGGTTGATGGTGAGAAGTCAGGCGTCACGGTTCCCAGCCTGGGTGGACCATTGGCAATGGTCTATATGGCAGGCAACAAAGGATTTTTTCAGGCAATCTTTGAATCGCTTCTTTGGTGTCCTATCGTCCGCGATAGCAAGTGGAGAGCTCGCTGTACAATTAAATTTTCGGCAGGCGATGATTCTCCATCCTGGAAACGTCTTCAGCCAAATGTAGGTGGGGCTTCAGCCGCATAGCCTCGATGCTGGTGATATTCGCCTTTTCAAGGACTTCAATCTTCCAACCTATATGCCTCAGTTTTCTGCTTTAACCTTGAGCCAATCACTCCAGCGGATATTTCGGATTGTGTGGAGGCAGCGTTGGTGGAACCTTTCGAGCATTGTACTTTAATAAAAAAAATATAATACTTATTCGGAAGTACGACTCGGAGTTTCATGCCGATTGCAATCTTCAGGTAATTATCTTTGTTTACAGTCCGTGGTATTGTTTGTTGTTAAATATTTAACTGCGCTATAATCTAATTTTGAATTTAAAATTTAGCCTCAAACTTACACTTAAAGTTGTAAATAATAATTAGAAATTATAATGTTCGTTTAAAAACTGACGTTCACAGACCCAGTTGTAAAATATACATTTGAAAGTCAATCAGTACCTGAAGATTGCGTACTGTCGGCGTAGGGTATATATATATATATATATATATATATATATATATATATATATATATATATATATATATATATATATCAGCAGAGGACTCATATTTTTCTCGAATATTCATGCCGGTAGATGTAGTTGGATAAAAAAAAATACTGTTTAATTAAAAACAAAAACAACAGAGCATCTACTCGAATATGAGTATCCCTCAAAAATAAATATAAAATATGTCAGATTTAATCCATTTGCTATATATATATATATATATATATATATATATATATATATATATATATATATATATATATATATATATATATTATGTGGAACTGACTCCTAAGAAGATGCTTCCCCGATCACTATAATCTTAACCTGTCCAAGTCTAGGGTCAACCGTTATCTTCCTCACATATCCTCATAAGCAGTACCTCTTAAACTGTAACCGTCTAGCGAAAATGGCTCTCGTGTCTTATACGGGGTGAACAGCTTTGTAAAAAAATATTGTTACTTCATAATAGTATTAGCAGACGTTCGGCACTCAGCGAGGTCAGTCCTGGCCAGGGACTTCCACTGACTCACGGGTCATTTTCCGATAGAGACTTCAATCCTATCAGTCACAAATTCTGATACAGTTGCGGCCAAAATGTTCAGAACGGCATTGTTTTCGTCAGAAAAGTAGGTATAATTTTTTATCAAAGTTGTTTTATATTCTATAATTTTCAGAGACAATAAATACGATATTATTTGTTATTGTCTGAGATTTGGTAGTAATTTGAGAGGATAATACAAAAGTTATGGATGATTAAGTGATTTACTGCAGAACCCATGGCGGCAAAATGATCAGAACGGTTGCTTTTACTCCGTGTCTTAGTATATTTAACCGGCGAACTCTAATTTTTTTAATTTGTTTACGTGACGGTTCTTTTACTAAACATTAGTAATAATATCTGCAGTGTACTTTGTTAATATAATGCCACTTACTCCGTTACCAATTCGTCAGCAGATTATTAAGCTTCGAAAGAAGGATAATTTAAGTATTGGGTCTATTGCAAAGATTGTTAACAAGTCCAAAAGTGTTGTTCACGGGATTCTTAAGGTCTACGATGATTGTGGTTCGTGTGAAGCAAGAAAGTCTATAGGTAGGCCAAGAGAGAAGATCGTGCTATGGTAAAGTTGGTTAAAAAGGCCAGATTTAAAACTACTGCTGCTGTTTCTTGGGAAATGAGCATTGTACTGAAGAAAGCTCCAAAAATAAAAAGTGTCGTCTTACTTTTGCAACCGAACATGTGTTGTGGTCTCAAGAAAAATGGCAAACGGTGCATTTCAATTTAATTGAATAATTTAGATAAGTTTATGTTATTTGGCTCAGATGGGAAAAGGTACGTTCGTCGAAAAGTAGGTGAAAAATTGTCGCCTAAATGCCTTAAGACTAGTGTTAAATTCGGTGGAGGAAGTGTCATGGTTTAGGGGATGATATCTGGAGATGGTGTGAGCCCTTTGGTGCGATTACATGGAAAGGTAAATGCAGAAGTTTATAAACAACTTGTAAAAGATCATGTCTTGCCTGTGCTGAGAAATTCAGCTAAGCGACCACCCATATTCATGCAGGACAATGCCCCATGTCACAAGGCTAAGGTGGTCATGAACTTCCTCAAGGCTGAAAAGGTTATTGTTATGGATTGGCCTGCTCAAAGCCCAGATCTCAATCCTATTGAAAATGTGTGGAATATTCTAGGAGAACGTTCGAAAGCCAAAAATCCTAAAACAACCGAACAATTATGGAATGACCTTCAGGAAGAATGGAATAAGATCACCCAGAAAGAAATTGAAAATTTAATTTCTTCATGCAGTCAAAGATGTCAAAGTGTGATTGAAGCTAAAGGGCTTCACACTAGATATTAAATAATTCCAGTATTCTCTGTCATTTTTTATTATTTTGTTATTTTTTCAACTGTTCTGATCATTTTGGCCGCCATGGGTTTTGCAGTAAATCACTAAATCATCCATAACTTTTGTATTATCCTCTCAAATTACACCAAAATCTCAGACAATAACAATTGATATCGTATTTATTGTCTGTGAAAATTATAGGATATAAAACAATTTTGATAAAAAAAATTATACCTACTTTTCTGACGAAAACAATGCCGTTCTGAACATTTTGGCCGCAACTGTATATCGCGCCGTTGGAGGTACAGCGACGGCCTGGCTTCATTCCAGCTTGCCATAGGGTACCTGCAGACATGAGAAACTAGAGCCAATAGCAGCCGGCCGATTCCGAAGCAGACGCTACTGGGTTTACCGCTATGGTTGAAGCGTCCAGGGGCTGAGATCAAGGGAAGGGTTTTACGCAATGTAATCAATAGAACAAGAACACACACACACACACACACACACACACACATACACACATATATATATATATATATAAAGATAGATATATTGAGGCAAGTTTAATTGAATAATTTAGATAAGTTTTGTCTACTTGTTTTCAATAGAATCTGTTCATATTATACATAAATTCATATATATATATATATATATATATATATATATATATATATATATATATATATATGAGAGAGAGAGAGAGAGAAGGAGAGAAAGGAATCAATAGGATCAGTTTATACTATACTTACATATATATATATATATATATATATATATATATATGAAAGAGAGAGTGAGAGAGAGGGGGGATCAATAGGATCCGTTCATACTATACCTACTTATATGCATGTATATATAGAGAGGAAACGGAGAGCAGAGTTCGAATTCCAGTTGAATTCACTGCATTCACTTACGTGCTAATACACTTGGGAAAGATATGAATCATCTTCTATCCACCTCCCCCAGCGGTTGGTAAATAGCGGGACAGTGTTCTATAACCTTGGGTAGTAACCTGTCTAGAAAGACAACTCTGAATTCAAAACCCCACCGAGGGATGTTTGGGGATCTTGTGGAATACTGTGCACCAGTTCGGCTATTCCAAACAGTGTAGTTGGTTCCGCACAAGCCTTCATCACTATATAATCAAATGATTCGTACGGGTTGTCTGGCTATCGGTTTCTAGGAACTGGGTTGCTTGATCCTCATACGTCGAAATCGGTGGCGGGATACCCCCTCCCACACCGATATATTTACAAACCCTTGCTTTTCTTCTCTTAACACTTCTTCTTCTTTTTATTCTTATCCTCACCCCCCACCTTTCTATTCCACCCAACGGCGTGCGTTTGCTTATTTATTTATGAAAATAATAATATAGTGTTCATTACTATTTACATTATTGAAACTATCGTCTACATCTTTGTTGCCATGTTTATCACAATGTTTCGGCCGTTGTACGCTCCGGACTTCTTCAGGTGGTTGGAATGTCGAACTAAACCCTTTATTTCGCTCGCTGGGGTAGACAAGTTCCTCGAGCCATATCTAATGGATGTCAGATATCAGTTATCACCTGTTAATTAACCTCTCCAAGTTCTCCACTGCCTTAACCAGGTATTGAACTTACAACTCTTTGGATCCTGTCACTGGATCTAATCAACGCCTTTATCTACTGTGCCATGCGTCCTTAAGGACATCTGTCTATGAATTTCTGGGAGGTATAAAGTAATAGTGTACATAATACCTCATCTCAGAAATATAGACCGATAGTGTTCATTAGTTTTAAAAAAATAAAGCGTTCAGAGGTCATTTGATAAAAATCGCCTGAAGAAGCCGTAAGGTTGAAACGAAAGTAGCGGATTTAACTGTCTCCTGATTTTTAAAGTTAAATGCTCTACATGTTATGTTTACTTTTACTATGTCTTTTTCACACGTGTATTGAGCAATTTTTGCGATGGTGAACATATACATATGTTCTAATGTACATATAACCACTCTGATGATGACTCATGTGAGCCGAAAGCTTAGATCGAGGAACAGCATAAAAATATACAAATGTTGAAGAGTTTTTGTATTTATTTTCTCCCGAAACTAAAGCCACTATACGAAGCTTAGAACGGCTCATGATAGATATTCTTTGTTATATTTAACAGTATATGTTTGAATATATATATATATATATATATATATATATATATATATATATATATATATATATATATATATATATACATATATATATATATATATATATATATATATATATATAAGTGAACATAGAAGTCAATACTTAGAGGCGACAGTCTGTTTCATGCTAGATGCAATCGTCAGGCCACGAGTGCTGTTATTTTTCTCGGCTATTTATATATACGGGTCAGTGGTGCATTGTGGGTAGTCTACAGATATTTTACCGGAAGTCGTTTATTTGTTTATTTGTGTCAAATTATTTTGCTTGTTTTTATTTAATTTATTTTTGTTTTTTACCCTTTATATTTATTTTATTTTTATTTTTTATTTTGATCGGTGTTTTTATTAACGTAGTAAAAATTTGTTTTTGTAGCTTATTGTGGGTAGTCTCTTATGGCGGCTATTTTACCGGAAGTCGTTTATTTGTTTATTTATTTGTGTCAAATTATTTTGCTTGTTTTTATTTATTTTTATTTTTATTTTTTATCTTATATATTTATTATTTTTATTTTGATCGGTGTTTTTATTAACGTAATAAAAATTTGTTTATATAACTTATTTAATAGTTTTGTTTTTATTTGGGAAGATAAAGCTATTTGTTGAATTTTGGGGTTGATTGTTGTGGTTTGTTCTGACTATTATTTTGGCGGGAACAGTTTTTTATTTATTTATTTGGATATTGATTATCTTTATTTGTTTTTTCTAAACGGCTAGTTTATCGGTATCGGTTGTTAGTTTATTTATATATTTGGATGTATTTAGATCAATTTATTATACTTGTCGTTATTTATTTATTCCACTGTATATATATATATATATATATATATATATATATATATATATATATATATATATATATATAATGTGTATATATATATATATATATATAATGTCTCATTAAATAATTTAGACAAGTTTTAGCTACTTATTTTTAATAGGATCCTCTCGTAATTCCGGACAAGCTTCTTAGTATCCTTATTAAAGGAAGAAAGAAAATGACCATGAGGGTGCTTATTCATTTTAATCTTAGAAAAAAAACAAGACCCTGATGACGACATTGTGCTAATGTCGAAAGTACTCGGAATAAAATGAATATGCATCAACATGATAATTTTCTTTCTTCCTTTAATAAGGATACTAAGAAACGTAATAACGAGAGAATCCTATTAAAAATAAGTAGACAAAAACAATTACTTTACTAATAAAATTCTCATATATATATATATATATATATATATATATATATATATATATATATATATATATATATATATATATATATATGTATCTGAAGATGTCGAGTGACAAATACATTTGAATATTTGGAGATTATAGCTATCACGGAAGCAAGTGAGAGGAAGGGAGTTACACAGACGGGAAGTGCGAGACATGAAGCTATTGGAGTCGAGGAGACGGCGACATTTAACCGTTTCGACTGTGAAAGGGTGGGACTGAGATGCCAACCTAGTAGCATGTTTAAATTCATTTAGTTGGGGAACCAACGAAAGTAGCTCATTGGAGCAGTTACCGTAAAAGTATATGTAGAAAAGACAGAGGGAGGCGAGGTTACGTCTGTAAGAGAGCGACTGTAAACGAGATACCAGGTCAGGGCCAATCATATTGCATATCCATCTCTGGATTTTGTCGAGGACCCTAAGACGAACAGCGGGGGCTCCAGATCATATAAGGAAGCAGTATTCCATGCAAGGGCGAATGGTTGATTTATAGATTTGAAGGATGGACTCGGGCGAGAAAAACTTTCTGGTGCGACACAGAGAACCAACTTTCCTTGCGGTAGATGGGGCTATTGATTCAATGTAATTGTTCAAAACATAATATATAAACACTTGTCCTGTACTCAGTGAGTCACTCAATGATACATGAATCTGTCGCGTACAAGACCTGTCCTTTGACCAGTGAAGGCACTTACACTGATGCCATATAGATATCACTAAATACATTCCTTTTGATGATTATAATTTTAAATAATATAAGAGGTTGAAGCCTTTATTATAATAAGCAAAGATTTTCCAACAATATGCCGTATGTGTACAGTAAAATTACGAATATAAAATTAAACAAAAATGACTCCAAAAGGCATTAGCCTATTTATTACTGTTTCTTACGTAACCCCTTGTGGAACCCTAGGGTTCAAGGGAGCACTGGTTTAACTCTGGGTTAGAGTATTGAAGTGGATGCTAAAACAACAAACCTTCAGTCACGCCTCCTGATACAGGAAACTATATTTTTGGGGCAATATAATTTCCTATACCAGTAGGCAAAACTGAAGACAAGCTTTCGTAATCTGGATTTTTTCCCGTGCTTAAACACTGAACAATGACACAAACAAAGAAGGATTTAGTTTGTTCCTATCATGAAGAAAGCAACATTTTTATTTAATAAAGTGTTATTTATTTATTGTCCATTCTTTCATTTGTCTTTGTTTTTCACATCGTTTCAACCAAATACACTCTGAACTTCCTCTGGCATATTCTTTTTTTTTTTTTACTGATGTTCACACAATCCAAGGATCAAGAGCTACTCAAGGTAGAGAGATACTATGGGGAATTGTATGAGCATGAGAAAGGACAAGAAGTTCATAGGGCTATGCAGGAAAGATAACGGTTAACCCTAGACTTGATTCATTAATTAAATAATTTTTTATGGCTTATCAACCTTTTTGCAGGCTATTTAAAGCCAGAAAATATGTAATTGTTCAGTCCACTCGTCAGAAGACTTCAGCAATATTCATGACTATAGGGGAATTAATTTCGCAAAATGGCGAACTGATTTCCGTCAGACACAAAAGATACACATACTCATTGTCAGTAAACAAAATTAATGCGATAATATCGCTTATTTTTAATTTAAAATTGTATATGTTTTAATAATGTATATCAGTACTGATAGCTGACACGGAAAAGAAATTACAAAATCTCCTACAGAAGGTAGCGACGGAGAGTGAGAAGAAGGGACTAAGCATAAACTACAAGACGGCGGAGTGCATGGTCATCAGTAAGAGGAAGTGCTCGAAATGCGATTTGCAGGTCGGGGACACTAGAAACAAGCAGACGCAGAAGTTTAAATATCTGGGAAGCTTTTTGACAGAGGGCGGTAAGTCCGACACTGAGATCCGAAGACGAATCGGGATGGCCAAGGACACATTCCGAAAGCTGGGCAGAGTATTGTGAGACAGGAGGATTTCTTTGGTAACAAAGAAAAGAATACTGAGCTGTTACGTGACATCTGTTCTTCTTTACGGCAGCGAATGTTGGACGATTTCCTCAAAGATGAAGGAGAGACTCGAAGCGACGGAGATGTGGTTCTACAGACGGATGCTAAGGATATCATGGACTGAACGTGTGAGCAACAATGTATGAGGTCTTAGAGAGGTTGCAAATAAGAAGGAGGCTTATACTTAATATCAGGAGGAGGCAACTGAAGTTTCTGGGACACATAATGAGGAAGGAGGGCCTGGAGAATCTGATATGGGTCGAAGAGAGGGAGAGAGAGACAAGAGAAAACAATGCGTTACATACCTGGCGGGCTCAAGCAAGTGGATAGGCGGAGGTGAAGAGCCATGATCGCCTACGACCCGAAAGGATATGGCACATAAAATGAAAGAAGTTTTTCTATTAAAGCAATCCCAAATTAAATCTTTGTCGCCATATTTATTACAACGTTTCAGCCGTTGTACGCTCCGACCTTCTTCATGTGGTTGGAATGTCGAACTGAACCCTTTCTTTCGCTGACTGGGGTAGACTCTTCTAGTTCTACATGACATGTCTAATGGAATGTCAGTTATCAGTTATCTCCTGTTAATTCCCCTCTTCAAGTTCGCCACTGGCTTAACCCGGTATTGAACTCACACTCCTTGGGTCCTGTAACTGGATCTAACCAACGCCTTTATCCACTGTCAAAACTTAACATACATCTAACTTCCATTTCCATCTCACCACTCCTATCGTCACATTATTTGGCTCCCTTCGGCAAAATTCCAAACTCGGCAATTAGTCTAATACGATGTTCGCGATTTCAAGTAAGACATGGCTTACGGCCATATCACTCTGAAAACATGAATTCGCATTTGCTCACTGAAGCTGGATCATTACTTAACGGGTTACTTGCTTATAAACAACAGGTACCCAGGTACTATAAGAAAACTGTACCTTTGTATCGTACTAAACAAACTGTGTTAAATGCATTTCAGCAAAAGAAATGTATGCTTGTTTCTGTATGACAAAGAAATAAACGGCACAGTTCTTTGACAACTACGAAAATGCCATTGAATACAAAGTATATATATATATATATATATATATATATATATATATATTCATTGAATACGACAGACAAGATGCTTGTATTTAGTTTTTTTTATACATGCATGAGAAATTTTATAAAAAAACTAAATAAAAGCACCTTGTCTGTCGTATTCAATGAAATGTACATGAAAGGATTGCTGCCTAAATACACAATATATATATATATATATATATATATATATATATATATATATATATATATATGAAGAAATATAATCTTAAAATGTGCTATATTTATGGGATAAAGTGCTCAATATCAGAGATAGAGCGTGTGTAAATATTATATATATATATATAATATATATATATATATATAATATATATATATATATGTATATACACGCACTCACACACATACATATATATACACATACATATATATTATATTTTTTTACAATAGTTTACAATAAAAAATATTTTACATCACTACACAAAAACTTTCATGTTTCAGAAACATAATGGTCCTTCTTCAGGCGATTGTAGATAACTTTATCACAAGTTATCTATCATCGCATGAAAAAGAACAATTATAGTTCCGACACCTGAAAGCTTTTGTGTAGTGATGTAAAATGTTTCTATTGTAATCTATTATAATCAGTCAGTTATGTGCCATGCGTGATAATGCTTAGGCGAATGTATTTCTCCATACAATATTTTTCCCGCAATAGGTTGCCATTTCTTTCTACGGTCGACCAGTTGCCATCCAAGGCTATAGAACCCAGTCTGTCTTGCAATTTACCCATAGCTGATGTGGGAGTGGGGGGAGAAGAGGATTCATAACTTTCCCAAGGGTATTAGCACGTAAGTGAATGTAATGGATTCGACTAATAAAAATATTATAATAATATTTTGCTCTGCTTTTTATTGAGCACTTTAAAAAATCCTACGAACTGTCGATTCTTACTTGATCTGTTCATTCTTTTATTTGTGATATATATATATAATTAAGTAATTCATTGAGTCTGAAAGAAACCTCAACAGAATGCAGAAAGCACAGGACGGCCGTTTCGTCCTATATTTGGGACTCATCAGCAGTGCGCATCCACTACCGAGAATTGAAACCCGGACAGTTATGTTGTCAAGCAAACGCCATACCAACTGTACAACGGGCCTCGGTGACGAAGAGTCAAATCAGACTCAATATAGCGCCGCTCGCTCACATATTCCGTGGTGGAACTCAACTGAAATTCTCTGTAAGCATAGGACGGTGCCCCCGGGAACCAGGACTACTATCACAAGCCGGGGGCACAGTCTTATGATTGCAGAGTCCGATATATAGGACGAAACGGCCGTCCAGTGCTTTCTGCATTCTGTTGTGGTTTCTTTCAGACTCAATGAATTACTTAATTATAATTATCAAATCCTCCTAACAATTTCTATCATATATATATATATATATATATATATATATATATATATATATATATATATATATATATATATATATATATAACCCAGCACTGCCAAACAGTCTGAAATGTCCGCATTGGAATTTCTGGCGCGTAGGCCAAGCAGTACAGCACGCCGTTTGCAAATTTCTCACAGATGCTGCCCAACTGACCCTACTATACGGTGCAGTCGACAAAATCAACAAAAAAAAATAACGCAAAGGCGCGAAATTAAGAATATGGCGGCAATTTACCCATCACAGCTTATATATATATATATATATATATATATATATATATATAGAGAGAGAGAGAGAGAGAGAGAGAGAGAGAGAGATAGATAGATAGATAGATAGATAGATAGATAGATATATTATGAAATGGACTAAGTCTGACAATTATTTTAATATATTTTCTGTTCATACATTATTTTTATAGATACCAATACTTAAGTAAATGCCCTGTTTATTATAAACAGAGCATTTACTTAAATATTTGTATCTATAAAAATCACATATAAACAGAATACATACACACACACACGCGCGCACACACACACACACACACACACACACACACACACACACACACATATATATATATATATATATATATATATATATATATATATATATATATATATATATATATATATAAACATACAGGGTGTCCATAAAGTCCGTGTGCACTTTAAAAAATTCATAACTTTATTTGTATTTGCGATAGAAAAACTTTTTCTAAAAAGGATTAAAAAGAAGTAAATCTATATCTTTTAAAGTTTTATTGAAATTTTATTTAAGTTTCCACATGTCCTCCATCATTAGCAAGACAAAGGGTAATACGATTTTGCAATTCCCGGAAAACATTTACCAACTGATTTACAGTAATGCCTGAAATCACATTAGTTATTTTAGCTATACTTAAAACTAGGTACATTAAACTTTGTAACATTTTTTACAGATTATTTCTATCGCAATTACAAAAAAATTTGTAATTTTTTTTAATGTGCACACGAACTTTATGGACACCCTGTATATATATAGTATTACACAACAAAATCCAGAATTACCTCATATGGGATATATATATATATTTTAACCGACGAAAACGTCGTCAGTCTTATTCAACCTCGATGTATAGACTGAGTTCGTGTTGGAATTAGAAATTTAACTGTGACAGCCGTCGAAAAATTAATGCAGAATTTATCCATTTCAATGTTTCAGTCAGACGAATTGCTTGTCAGCGGAGGGTAGAAGGTATTAGCCTTAAAGGGAAGAGAACGTATGATAAGTCTAGATTTCAGTCCTGTCTGCTCTAATGACGCATGCGTACAAAAGGAAAAATTCGTTCTGCTTCGCTTCGTCTCTATAAAGAATGAATAAAGATATCTTATTCGAATTGGGTTTTCGTCATGTTCGTTTAGCGGACATCCTTGACTGCTTCTGAGAGTAAATACTCAGACGATGAAACAAACATATGACTTCGCGAGATACGGACAAAGCAAATCTCTAAAAAAGGGCTATTTTTGTTTCTAGGAGAGTTTATACACTGGAAACGGTGTAACTATAGAGACACGCATAAATAAAGTCATCCATAATGTTTTAACAAAGCATTCCCTTGTAAGAAATATTCAGCTGTGTGCCTACTTCCGGTTTCTCCTTAGGTCTTGGCTATGTACCAACTTCCGGATTCTGATTTCGCGTCTTATTTCAACATATTTCCATACATCGTATCTTCTATCATCATTCTGTCTCATCTACAGAAAATCAGCATTCATAATCCTGGCTTCTCCATAGTATCAAACTCCGGCCAGCAAATGCGAAACGATTTTAAAAAACAAGTAGACCGCTGTCTTCCACTTTTATTTGCTTACGGTCACGGCTCTCCACAATTTCCTCGTTGCTAAATAATTTTTAACCCCTTACTACATTTCTTTGTCCTTTTTCTGCTATCCGTTCGCACAGACATGTTAAGTAGCTTATTTTATCACCCCGCCCACCGTTTCTCTTGTCCTATGGGTGTTAACTTCTTCAGACTCTAAATTTATATATTTTTTTCTCTTTTACTGACGACTTCCGTCTGTCTGTTTAAACTTGTCTCTTTTGTCGTGCTAACAGATATTTACTAAGCTCTCCTTAATCCGACTCAAGATCAAAGGGAGATAAATGGCAAGCAGGAAGACCGGGCTTTATCCTTTTTCTGTCTGTCTGTGTGCCTGCTCCTAAAATCACCATTCGAAACACGGATGTTTTAGTAATTTGCAACCATTTGACACTAACAAAAATGTATAAAACTTTACAAGTTATACTGCTGCTGATTTTTTTTTTTTTTTTTTACAATGATGTTCACTCTGTACAAGACTCGACCTAGAGAGTTACAGAGTAATAGGCCTAGCCAATAATGGAACAGGTTAAGATTGCAGTGATAAGCGAAGCAACCTTTCGGGAATCGGTTCACAAAGCAGCGGTTCGTGAGAAGCTGCTGCTCGCGTGGAACTTACATCTCACCAATGGAATGCAAAGAGAATAAGAGTGGCTCACTGGGATGTGCGTCGCCTGGCGAGTCTTAGCCGTGAAGGTTAAAACTGGCGAGACACTCTCCATGGAAATAACGATAGAGCAGCGAGAGGCTTGGGTCTTTTCGTCTGTGAGAAAACGGGTTGTAGGGGGGAAAATAATTCATCAAGAATGTTAAGAATGTAGTCGTTTTTTTTTTTGTTATTTTTTTAAATTTTTTTTAGGCATTTCACCCCAAGCCAGGCGGAGTGCCACTATTACGCAAGGGGCTACAGAGAGTGTAAGGGAAACGTCTGAGTATAGGAGGCTGAGGAAAGGATAAAAAGGAACAGAGGAGGATAAAAATAAGAAAGTGGATCAAGGCAACAGAAGATGTCGATTGATATTACATTTGAATATTTGAAGATTATAGTTATCAAGGAAGCAAGTAAGAGGAAGGGAGTTCCACTGTCGGGAAGTGCGAGAGAAGAAGCTGTGGGAGTAGAAGCGGCGGTTACATTTAACTGTTTCGACAGTAAAAGGGTGAGGTAGAGATTCCAACCAAGTAACATGCTTAAATGCATGCAGTCGGAGCACCAATGAAAATTCGGGGAAGCATCCACTTAGGAGTCGGTTCCATAAAGCGGCTGTTCCTGAGAGGAATCTGCTCAAATGAAGCCAATGGAATACGAAGAGAATAAAAATGGTTCACTAGGATGTGCGTGGCATGGAGGGTCTTAGCCGTGAAGGTTAAAACTGTCGGAACTAAGGAATGTAATTCTCTGAATATTCTCCATGGAAATAGCGATAGGACAGCGAGAGGCTTGCGTCATTTCGTCTGTGACAACAGTACTCCATTTTCGGCCTGATTTGGCTCTTGTAAAGGTAGAGGATAGCATGAAGAGTCAGGTATTTACTGGAGCGGTACTGGCAACCGACAAGTTTCAGGCACCGTTAGCGTTTTAAACAAAACAGTGATCGCCCTGTCGTTTGGGGCTACAGAATACGCCGATTGCACCTCTGCAGAGGAGTAAGAACAAAGTGAGTCATCCTGAGTAAGACGATAAACTACATCTAACATCAAGGCCTCTGATCAGGAGGTTTTGAAGGGCGTGAAACCAACTCTTAATTGCTGGTGGTCCCAGGTCCACTTTGACCAGGAGTGGTAGCACCTGTTAGGGTATCTTATTCGAACTGGGTTTTCGTCATGTTCGTTTAGCGGACATCCTTGACTGCTTCTGAGAGTAAATACTCAGACGATGAAACAAACATATGACTTCGCGAGATACGGACAAAGCAAATCTCTAAAAAAGGGCTATTTTTTTTTCTAGGAGAGTTTATACACTGGAAACGGCGTAACTATAGAGACACGTATAAATAAAGTCATCCATAATGTTTTAACAAAGCATTCCCTTGTAAAAAATATTCAGCCGTGTACCTACTTCCGGTTTCTCCTTAGGTCTTGGCTATGTACCAACTTCCGGATTCTCATTTCGCGTCTTTTTTCACGATAGCTGTTCGAAAAGTGGGCTCAAAACGCTATGAAAGTGTAAAAATAGGTTTTAATATCAACAAAACATTTTCTTAAATAATTATTACCAGCAATGAATTTGGAAGAAAAAAAATATTGCAGGAACATATTACCAGCACTACATTTTTGAAAATTATTATAAGCAATAAGAATCTTGTCGGCATTAAATAACTTATTGAGGTTGATATGCCGTAAAACAAACCAAAACAGTTATCAGAATTTGTCGGACTGCTTAAGTAACAACATAATATGCTCCGATGTTAGCTAGCCCTTCAGAAGCTCAGTGATACACGATCTTCTCATTGTTAGTAAATTGGCATAAATTATATAGACGCCATCCCTCACCACCTACAGAACGTTTCCCAAACAATGATTTTTATCGTATTATAAACACTGGAAATATACATATATGTCCGTATATGTATTTTAATAGTATTATTCACTCAATACTTGGCTCAAGAGTAACTCAAGTTGGAGGTTTACTGAATGAAGTTATAAGGGCGTATAGAAAGAGGAAGTAAAAACATGCACATTAGGTTGATATATATATGTTGGCTCTAGACTTGAAGAAGTTAAGATTGTAGTGATCAAGGAAGCGTCCTCTCAGGAGTCTGTTTCACAAGACAGCGGTCCTCACTGTTTGCTTCTTTACTTAGCGTTAAATAAATAATATCAACCATGATCGCCTCCGTCCTGGGTATGACGATAAACTGCATCCGCGTCCTGGGTAAGACGATAAACTACGTCCAACAGCAATGCCTCTGATCAAGAGGTTTTGAGGAGCGTGGAACCACCTCTTAATTGCTAGTGTTCCCAGGTCCACCCTGACCTGAGGTGGTAGCACCTGGTAGGGTCCCAGCTATGGGCAAATAGTTAACACTCAGACTATATCCGCTTCTTAGGTATGACGATAAACTACATCCGCGTCCTGGGTATGACGATAAACTACGTCAAACAGCTAGGCATCTGATAATGTTTTTGAAAAAATAATGTTGCCATCCATACGATTTTGAAAAAATATTACCAGCTATACATTTTTGAGGAAAAAATATTAACAGAAATGGAGTTTTGAGAAAGCAAAAATATTACTAAGAAAAGAAAATGTTGCCGGCATTAAATGACCCATTGAGGTGTTGATATGCCGTAAAACAAAACAGGCCAAATAGACCTTGATCGCCTGAAGGAGATTGATAGATAGCAAGAGGTTTTTTTTACTACTGTCCACCGAATACAAGGCATAAGAGCTGCTCGAAGAGTGGGCTACTGAAGAAGATTTTTGTAAGGGAGAAGAAGTAAGAAGTGATTATGAGGATATGTAGGATAGACAACGGATGACTCTAGACTTGAATAAGTTAAGATTGTAGTTATCAAGGAAGCATCCTCTCGAGAATTTCCTCCAAAAGGAAACGATCGTCGGGTAGAAACTGTCTGTATGGAACTTTCAGAAAGTGTCAGTTCTGAATAGAATCTGAGTGGAACTTCCTCGTTAACATATGAAGGGAATAACGATAGACTTTCGACCTCCTCTCGGACTAACAATATGACTTCTGTTTCGCCAGGTCTACCACTGGTGTGTTAACGGCCATCACAGAATACGTATATCAAGCTCTAGATAAGAACGGTGAAGCACGAGCTGAAGCTCTAGATATCTCGAATGCGGTTGACAGGGTTTAGCACGCTGGTCTTCTACGCAAGCTCTTGGGCTACGGTATCACAGGACGAATGTTTGATTTAACCCAATCGTTCCAATGAAATCGTGAAATGAAAGTCATTTTGAACGGACACGCCTCTAGATTCTTTCATACAAACACGGGTGTCCCCCAAGGCTCTATCCTGGGTCCTACAGTGTTTCCGATCTTCATCAATGATCTCCCTGATGTCATCGGTTCCCAAGTAGGCATTTATGCAGATGACACTACCATTTACATCTGTTTCAATAGCAAATCCATCAGAGTTGACAAAGTATACCTGCCAGCTGCTCTTGAAAAAGGCCTCCAATCAGTGGTTAACTGGCGTAATAAATGGCTTGTAAATTTTAACGCCTACAAAATACTGCGTTCATGTAACCACCGTAGGGAACTTTTTCTGCTAGCCATCAGCATGACTGACATTAGAATCCTGAAGAACAACACACTGCGGCCTCTTGGGTTCTCGTTTAAATGGAACGCCCAGTATTTATAGTGTGGGGAGAGAGACCCCTAGTGAAAAATTAGGGAATTAAGGAGGAGCTAACCCCGACAGAATTATTACCGTTCGTTTTTTACTTTTTAATTCTGAGAATTTCGAATGCATTGTAATGAATCTTAATTATAAAATATCTTCGTAAATACAAAACAATACGATGGTAATTTTTTTTTCCAAAACGCTGGCATTGCTGATAATGAGTCTGGATCTGTATTTATTTTGTCATTAGTTACTGTAGATTTTTAGTTTTAGCCGCCCCCCCCCCCAACACACACACACACACATATGCAGACAACTACCTTTGTATATAGAGAGATAAAATAATTGCTGATTCTGGTGACACTGAAATCGTTCAATGCGTTCGGTTGGTAAGAGCAACAAAGAGGCAGCTTTCTCAGATGACAGACCAAGCGACAATCAATGATATTTCTTACAAAAAGCCGAATTTCATCTCCCTCTTTCTTTTTTTCTCTTTCTCTCATACTCTCTCTCTAACTTTTTCTCTCCCCACGTTCTTTTTTTATACAGTCTCCTCTGAAACCATCGGGACACCACATAAAATTCTAATGGTGTGGAATAATTATTGTAACTAACTGCTATGTGTGTGCAGAATATTGCGATATGTGCTTGTTGTAAGCAGAAGTAAAGGAAAGAAATATGCTTAAAAGACAGACAGATAGATAGATAGATAGATAGACAGACAGACAGACAGACAGAGAAACAGAGAGAGAGAGATAATGAATAGACTGAGATAGATAGATAGATAGATAGATAGATAGATAGATAGATAGATAGATAGATAATGAACAGACTGAGATAGATAGATAGATAGATAGATAGATAGATAGATAGATAGATAGATAGATAGATAGATACTTTCAATTAAACTCCCGTTTTCTATTCGGTGTGATCACCTTTCCTTTGGGCCATCACCATTGTCCTCTGTACTCATTTTCTCTATAAAATCCTTTCTTTATTTTCATCATCATCATCATCATCATCATCATCTTCTTCTTCTTCTTCTTCTTCTTCTTCTTCTTCTTCTGCTTCTTCTTCTTTTCTTCGTTTTCTTATTCATTACACGTTCTTATATTTTCTCTATACTTATCTCTTCAATTCTTCTTATTCGTTACTTTCCTTTTCTTTATGCTCTTCTTCATTGCCAATTCTCTCTCTTTTTCCTTTTTCTCTATAATTATCTTCTTCTTTGTCTTCTACTACTACTACCACTACTTTCTCTTTATTCTTCTGCTTCTTTTGTTTTCTTTTTTTTCTTCTTCTAGTTTTTTCTTCTTGTTTTCTCCTTTTTCTTCTTCTTCTTCTAGACATTAAGCCTCGTCTTTTCTTCTGTTCGCCTTGACAAAAATGCTAAATAGAGGTTGTTTTTCTACCGCCTGTTGACTCGGATTAGATTCGTTATTTTTTCGACCGTCACACCGGAAACAATAAGCCACCATCTTCCCACCATCCCCTTTCCTGACTCCTGTCTACTTCCGGCCGAAATTCGATCACCTCTCGGCTTAAATGTGACCGTCCTACTCATATAGCTGTGAGACGGCCCAGTGTCTACAGCATGGGATTTGGCACTATTAGGTCTGGGGTTCTATCAAATCAGTAACTCGAGCCACAGCACGTTTACTTCGTACAAGAGCAACTTCAGTTTAATATTTGGTGCCTCAAGTTTGTAATCCACACGAACCAATAAAAATAAAAATACACATTTTATGCTGACCTACCGACCTCAGTTGTGCACAGATACTTTCTACAATCCGCGAATTGCCTTCATAAACAAATTCTAAATAACACCACCCTCTTTCTTTCTTTCTTTCTTTACTTCTTTCTTTCCTTCTTTCCTTCTTTCTTTCTTTCATTCTTTCGTACTTTCGTTCTTTCTTCCCTACTTTCTTTCTTTGGTTTCTTCTTTCTTTCGTTCTTTCGTTCTTTCTTTCCTAATTTTTTCTTTCGTTCCTTCTTTCTTTTCTTCTTTCCTGCCTTCTTTCTTTCTTTCCTTCTTTCTTTCCTTGTTTCTTTCATTCTTTCCTTTTTTCGTTCTTTCTTTCCTACTTTCTTTCTTTCTTTCTTTTATTCTTTCCTTCCTTATTTCTTTCCTTCTTTCCTTTAATTGGTATATATGCTGAATTCGTTTTCTCTATGCAGGCGGTTTGCTGCTAATATAGGTTCTTTATTAATCCAATATCCTTCCTAAATATATATATAGGTTGTTAAGCAGCTATTGGCGGTCCAATTCTTAATAACATAAGATATGCAAACGATACAGTGTTGATAGCTATTGGCGGTCCAATTCTTAATAACATAAGATATGCAAACGATACAGTGTTGATAGCTATTGGCGGTCCAATTCTTAATAACATAAGATATGCAAACGATACAGTGTTGATAGCTATTGGCGGTCCAATTCTTAATAACATAAGATATGCAAACGATACAGTGTTGATAGCAGACACGAAAAGGAAACTACAAAGACTCCTACAGAAGGTAGCGAAGGAAAGCGAGAAGAAAGGACTAAGTATAAACTACAAGAAGACAGAATGAATGGTTATCATCAAAAGGATGAGCCTAAAATGCAAAATACAAATTTACGATACTAAAATCAAACAAATACAAAAATTTAAATATCTGGGTAGTGTTCTAACAGAGGACGGAAAGAGCGACACTGTAATCCGAAGGCGTATTGGGATGGCCAAAGATGCCTTCCAAAAGCTAAGTAGAGTATTAAGAGACAGAAAAATTTCGTTACAAACAAAGAAAAAGTATTTAACTATTAAGTGATATCAGTCCTTTTATATGACAGTGAATGCTGGACAATCATCTCAAAGATGAAGTAGAGACTTGAAAATACAGAAATGTGGTTCTGCAGAAGGATGCTGAGGATAACATGCGCCGAATATGTGAGCAACGGCGACATTTTAGAAAAATGAAAACAAAAAGGGAGACTTATACTTAACATCAGGAAGAGGCAGCTGAAATTTGTGGGTCACGTAACAAGGACGGAAGGTTTGGAAAATCAGATACTCACAGGACAGAAGGACAAAGGAGAGAAGCGCGTGAGATGCTTGATGAGCTTGAGTAAATGGATGGTAGAACAAGGTTAAATAACAAAAAGACGAAACTTATTAAGATCTATAAGGGACAGAAAAATTTGGCGAGCCATGATCACCTACGTCCTGAAGGGACACGGCACATAAAAGAAGATGATAGAAACAAGTAAATGTATATGCTTTATTTTAATGTAAAACTAATTTAATGAAATAAACTTGTATCTGATAACTAAATTCTATGGAACACTTTAACGCATCTAAAACAAAACTGCTCTCTATTAACCACCACAGGGATCCCCCCCTGCTTCCCATTAGAATGTCTGAAGCCCAACTTCTCGAGAGCTCCTCTCTGCGGCTGCTCGGTCTCACGCTGTCCGCTGACCTGAGATGGAGCAAATACATCAAGTCAATTGCTTCATCCACCGCAAGGAAAGTTGGCTCCCTCTGCCGGGCCAGGAAATATTTCTCCTCAGAATCGATCCTTCAAATATACAAATCAACCATTCGCCCATGCATGGAGTATTGCTGTCATATATGGTCCAGAGCCCCTTCTGTTTGCCTCGGGGTTCTTGATGAGATCCAGAAACGGGTCCGCAACGTAATTGGCCCTGATCTGTCATCTCGTCTGCAGTCGCTCTCTCACAGACTCGCCGTCGCCTCGCTCTGTCTTTTTTACAAGTACTTTCACGGTAATTGCTCCGATGAGCTGCTTTCGCTGGTTCCCAGGCTTCATGAATTCAAGCTTCCTACAAGGCTGGCATCCCGCTCCCACCCTTTCACTGTTGAAACTGTTAAATGTAGACGTCTCTTCTACTCCAAGAGCTTCATATCTCGCACCTCTCGCCTGTGGAACTCCCTTCCTTATTCCTGTTTCCCTGACAACTATAATCTCCAACTATTCAACTGTAACGTTAATCGATATCTCCAGTTGCCTTGATCTGTCCACTATCCTTCTCCACATCCTTTCCTCTTTCACTCCTATCTGCTCTCGCTCCAAATCTTCTGTAACCCCTTGCCTTGATCTATCCACTATCCTTCTCCACATCCTTTCCTCTAACACTCCTATCTGCTCTCGCTCGAAATATTCTGTCAACCCTTGCGTGCTAGTGGCTTCCAGCCTTGCTTGGGGTGAAAAGCTTAAACAAAAACAAAATTATGTATACTAGTAAAATAACTTATAATAAACCATTTTAAGATATATGAGTAATTAATTTTTTTTTTTTTAAAAGTGCAGATTTATTCAATGAGATCCCTGTGGTTGATGCTGCTCTGTGAGTTTTTTTTTTATTTGTATTCGGCCGTATCGATGTCAGTGGTAGTCGAAGGTCATCCCCCCCTTTTCACAACATCGAGTTTATTACTATATTAATTCATTTGTATCAATATTTTATTTTATTAATATTTAAGATCAATATTATTATTTATTATTAATATATTAATTTAATTTATATAATAAATTACAATCTTTATATAATTTCCTATATATATATATATATATATATATATATATATATATATATATATATATAAGACATTTTTTATGTTTATACGTTCTTTATATATATATATATATATGTGTGTGTGTGTGTGTGTGTGTGTGTCTGTGTGCAAATATATAGAAAAATAGGATAGAATCGTTAGGTTAATAATCCGAAGTTCTTTAGTATTTTTGTTTTAATTTTAAAAAACAGTGCTCAATACATAAGTAGAGCCTAAATTATAATTATTTTTTATGTAGCAATGGAAACAAATGTTTTTTAAATAATTATAATATATATATATATATATATATATATATATATATATATATATATATATATATATATATATATATATTTTATATAAAGGCGTTTTTGGAAATAGCATTTCTTTTCATGGAAAGTTATGTTATTCATCATTTCCATTACGTCCTTTTCGAAACCAGATAAACTATGAATGAACAGCGCTGCTTTTTTACTGTTAACACCGTAAACTTCATTTTTGTTTGCTAAGTTATTCCGTCGAAAGAAAAAGTTTTCTTTCCATTTGATCCTTCGCATGAGTTTCTCTGCGGTTTTTTTCATTAGTATAACGAAATAATTCCTTTTCATGGTATTGGGAATGTTCTTCAGAAAATATAATATTTAAGCTCTGTAGATTTGCACTGAGGACTGTTTATCTTACTGTTTTTTCGCTTTATTATAATATATATATATATATATATATATATATATATATATATATATATATATATATATATATATAGATAGATAGATAGATAGATAGATAGATATAGATATAGATATATATGTACATATATATATATATATATATATATATGCCTTAAAAAATGTCTTAAAATAATTGTCTGACTTTGTCCATTTCATAATGTGTGACGTCAATTGTTTACATTTGATACGCCATGGGCAGATATGAATGTACGTGAAAGATTCATGGAAGATTGAAGTTTATAAGCAGTAAATTCGACCTTGCCAGCCGAACGATCTTCTGTGGCCGAATCGGTTAAAAGGCATGTCAGGCTATACGACGGTTCCGTATAGGGTACAGGTTCAAATCCTGTCGGCGGACGAATATTTTCTATGAAAATTTCTCGGACATTCAGGCCGGTAAATGTTGTTTAATACTGTTTATTATAAACAGAGCATTTACTTAAATATTTGTATCTATAAAAAGAATGTTAAACATTAAAAACCCTATATATATGTATTTAATCTTTCCTTTAGGTATCCTTCTCAGTTTTTATTCAACTTTTACAATCAAAGCATCCGGTAGAGTGAAAGGAATGCTAACTTACATCTCTTCATCTTATTTCTATTTGTTTTAGAGTTGTTTTTCTATTTTTAGTATTTTAATATGGCGTAGATTACTGTAGAAAATCTAATTCTCAGTTGAAACTCCCGTCTCGAAGTGAAATTGCTCTATGGACAACCAAAATATTACCGTGGGTCCCCGAATTTGCTATTTTTTGTATTAACGTCCAGTAGTGTTACATAGACCGCTATGGTCTATATGCACCCAGGTTGGGAACCACTGCTGTAGTCTTAATAATTGAGTCCGCTTACCCTCAACAGTATTTGGTGGAAAACCCAGATTAAGTAAAGTTGCCATTTCATTATGTTTTTATTTTACTTCTTCAATGAGTGTTTATCTGACATATTTGCTGAGTATAGCATAATTTCCGGTCCCGTACCATTTGAGCAGAAACTGTTTCCTGTACTGGCTAAATCATCACGATAGCCGGAAATTAGTGCAAATACATTCAATGTTCCTCTTTTATGTGCCGTGTGTCCCTTCAGGACATGGCCGATCATGGCTCTCCATAATTTCCTGTACTTTGTAGTAAATTTCATCTTTCCGCTATCTCTCCTAATCCCTGTTCTGCTAGCCATTTACACAAGCTTGATAGGCAGATTATTTGTTGCTTCCCTCTGTCGCTATTGTCTTGAATATGTATATAAATATATATATATATATATATATATATATATAAATATAAAAGTGGACATGGAAGTCAGCACTTAGAGGCGACACTCTGTTTCATGCTAGTGCATAGGATTGCACTAGCATGAAACAGACTGTCGCCTCTAAGTGCTGACTTCCATGTCCACTTTTATATTTACACACGCTCTATCTCTGATATTGAGCACTTTACCCCATAAATATAGCACACTTTAAGACTATATTTCTGCATATATATATATATATATATATATATATATATATGTGTGTGTGTGTGTGTGTGTGTGTGTGTGTATTTTTAAGAGATTTTTTATGTTTAAACATTCTTTTATAGATACAAATATTTAAGTAAATGCTCTGTTTTTATAATAAACAGTATTAAACAACATTTACCGGCCTGAATGTCCGAGAAATTCTCATAGAAAATATTCGTTCTCCGACAGGATTCGAACCTGTATCCTATACGGAACCGTCATTTAGCCTGACGTGCTTTTAACCGATCAAGCCACAGAGATCGTTCGATTAGCAAGGTCGATTGCAATTGCTGGACTATGTCCATTTCACAATGTGTGACGTTATTTGTTTACATTTGGATACGCCATGAGCAGATATGAATGTACGTGAAAGAATCATGGAAGATTGAAGTTTAAAGGCAGTAAATTCGAGCTTGCTAACCGAACGATTTTCTGTGGCCTAAGAGCACGTCAGGCTATACAAATATATTATAAACGGAGCATTTACTTAAATATTTGTATCTATAAAAAGAATGTATAAACATAAAAATGTCTTAAAAATAATTGTCGGACTTTGTCCATTTCATAATATATATATATATATATATATATATATATATATATATATATATATATATATATATATATATATAAAATGGTGGTACTCGTTTGGAAAAACCTCGACTTGCAGTAGAACAAATCGGTACCCAAGGAAAAATGGGGAATAAAAAAGAAAGAACCAAGAACATTAAAACCAAGCGAAAACAATCGTCCAGTGTTTAAGCTCCAAGTCCAAAGAAAAAAAAAACGAGTTAAAAGACAACTACGTAAAGTGTTTAATACACTAAGTAGAGCAAAATCTAAGATAACCCTAAGGAGCCTTTTTTTTTTTTGTTGTTCAATAAAATACATACCCACCGTCGTTTGGCCTCTTTTATTATTTTTTGTCACGTGGTTATGGTTTGTTTTAGCAATAAATACCATTCCATAATTTTCTTTTTCAGCCAGGATTACCCTGATGATCCGTTTAGGTGAAACCTAGGTAGGTTTGCCTGGCTCCTTAGGATTATCTTATATATATATATATATATATATATATATATTGTGTTTTTGAGCAGCAATCCCTCTTTTATACATGTTTCATTAAATACGAGTGACAAGGTACTGGGATAAAGCTTTTTATTCAATCCTTCATGTGTCCGTATAAGTGTTTACTTTTCTGGATATAAAGTGTGAAAAATTGTCCAAATAAAAAAAAAAAACTTCCTCAAGAGAGCGCACCAGAATTCATCCTCTCGTCCCCGTCCTGCAATATTTTACTAATGCAAAACAGATACTAGTTACACTATTTACATTATTCGGACTATTGTCCTCATCTTTGTCGCCATATTTATTACAACGTTGTACGCTCCAGCCTTCTTCAGGTGGTTGGAATATCGAACTGAACCCTTTATTTCGCTCAAGAACACATGGCACAGTGGATAAAGGTGTTAGTTAGATCCAGTGACAGGACCCAAAGTGTGTGAGTTCAATACCCGGTTGAGGCAGTGGAGAACTTTCAGAGGGAAATTAACAGGAGATAACCGATAACTGACACCCATTAAACATGGCACGTGGAACTAGAACAGTCTACCCCAGTGAGCGAAATAAAGGGTTCAGTTCGCCATTCCAACCACCTGAAGAAGGCCGGAGCGTACAACGGCCGAAACGTTGTAATAAATATGGCGACAAAGATGAGGACAATAGTCCGAATAATGTAAATAGTATACATAATATCTCATCACAGAAATATAGACAGATAGTGAAGGGCCGAAACGTTGTAATAAATATGGCGACATGATGAGGCAATAGTCCGAATAATGTAAATAGTGTACATAATATCTCATCACAGAAATATAGACAGATACTGAAGGGCCGAAACGTTGTAATAAATATGGCGACATGATGAGGCAATAGTCCGAATAATGTAAATAGTGTACATAATATCTCATCACAGAAATATAGACAGATACTAGTTAACGACGACTAAACTCATCGACCATTAGATTAGACTAAAGTAACTAATAGCAATACTGAACACACAGATAAAAACAATATTAACATCTTCTATAAAAAACAAATACTCATTAACTATAAGCAAGATATTTTTTCTCTTAGAAACATTATAAAGCCTTTTGTGCTGTTGGACGGCTTCGCTTGTCACTTTTGCTATGTTAAGCGAAAGCTCGTTATCACTTCCAAAAGTTCTCGTTATATTCGAGATTCGTAGACGCCGATACTAGTAATAACGCCTTCCAATAATATCTGCACTAGTAATACTTGTCCAAGTAGTAATCGCCAAATAGTATAATGATCACAAGAGAATCGTAATACGTATAGCGTTAGAGTAGAAAGAGTGAATGTATAGCAATAATGTATAGACAAAAAGAGTGAACAATGGTCGTATAGTCATCACGTCACTTCGTATTTATTCACTTCCTTCATGATCACGTGATCTACTTAACAATGGAATCGCCCGTGTTACTCACTGGCGATCTAGTTTCAAACCACTGTGTCGGCAACAACACTTACTCTTATACAATAAAGAAATACACAACCCCAGACGACCAGAAGGAGAAAATTAAATTATCTACTCTGAAGAATGTAAAGCAGCTAACCGCATCATCAAAATTAACAATACACCTGAAAGATCTAAATTACAGAGAACCAATATTATTTATGAATTCACATGTCCATTACGGAACTGCGTTCCTGACCAATCGAAATTCATAAATAAATATATTGGGCATACCATTACATGCTTATTAAGAAGACTCACTTACACTTCTCTGACCATAGTTCAATTAGGATTCATTTAAATACACACGGAAACCCGCCAAATTCTAGCCGCTATATACTTGTAGAAAATACAAGTATAATAGCCCCATCCACATGTAAAAACGAATAAAAATAACGGAAATACTAATAATAAATATAAAATGCCAACACTCAATAACATCAACTATGAACACGGCTACAATGTGCTGACCGTGTTTGGGAAATTCGGGTTGGCATCTTTCTATTTAAAAAAAAAACCTTTAACGCATTACTTCCGTTGCTAAATTAGGTGAGATTAATACTGGGTGCCAGATATTTTAAGTAGAGGGTTTCTGTGACAATGAGATGTCACATTCAGTCATCTTCAGGCATGGAAATTATTTTGTTTTTGGTAAAATTCGGGTAGCACCAGAGACGAAAAAATATAAAGCGAATTAAATTTCTTTTTTTTTAATGTTTTATTGATAACGGATACAAACCTGTGGAGCGAGCAGTCGAATGTAAAGTCGAAAGTACTTGCGTATTTAAGAAAGACCTAATACAGCTTATCATTTTAAAAAACAAGGATCATAACATTTTTGAGTGATTGGTAGGTTAATGCATCTTTAAAATTTTGTTAGCGAAGGGATTTCGCCATTTTATATCATTAACTTTACTAATCTACTTTGTGTATGAATTATTCATTGTAATATAAATTGAACTAAACCACATATTTGATATATATATATATAAAGGGTATACATGTCATGAAATGGATTAAGTCCGACAATTATTTAATATATTTTCTGTTTATACGTTATTTTTGTAGATACAGTTTATCTAAGTAAATGCTCTTTTTTTTTTAATTAAACAGTATTAATTACATTTACAGGGCTGAATGTTGTAGAAATTTCTTATAACTCTAGATACATACATAAAAATCCATACATTCAGTCAACAATAAAAATAAAAAGGAAAAATATCCTTGACAATGGCTAAAACAATAACCGAAAGCTTTCACATATACAGAACATTTGGATAATTTTTACACCCTTTATGTCCAGAAAATAAAATATTTATACGAACACCAGAAAAATTAAATAAAAAGCTTAATTGAAGTAACTTATCAGACATTTCATGAAATTTGTAACGCTATCGCTCATGCACGCAAAATTATAACGTTCTCGCTCACTTACGTTATTCATAGTAGTGTTCGGAAGGAAAGTGTGTAGAGTGTGGTCGTTTCACCCTATGAAAGAAAACGTTTGTAAAACGGTCTTAACAGGTGACGAATCGTGGATCTATGATTAGGAAACCAAGGCTAAGTCTTCGCACTGGAAGACCACAAACCTTCCGAGAGCGAAGAAAGCTCGTTTCGAAGCAATGTGACGACATTGCGGACAGTTTTCTTTGACTACAAGAGCATTGTTCATCTCTTCAGACAGTAAACAAGCAGTACTACTGTGACGTGTTGCGGCGTTTGCGGGATGTGAAAAAAAGGCAGAAGTGAATAAATCCGATAAGTGGTGACCCCACCATGATAACACACCTGTCAATTCAACACAACTTGTGCAAAAGTTTTTCGTAAAACACACAACATTCCCCACGTCCGGCAACAACCATATTTCCCAGATTTCGCCCCTTGAGACATTTTCCGTTTTGCGAAAATGGAACAAGATTTCAAGACATCGCGGCAATCGCGTGAATTCGACGACGCAGCTGGTAGCTATGCAAAAAAAAAAATAGTTCTAGGAATGCTCCCATCAATGGAAATGACGCTAGATAAAGTGGGTGTCTTCAGAAGGTGACTAATTCCAAGGAGATTGAATAACGAATTTGTATGTATTGTAGTTTTCTTTTTATAACTCCTGTCCCTAAACATTTTGATCAGACCTCGTATATATAAATAACACTATCAAATCTAAACTACTAATAACTAATATAGTGTATCAATTTAACTGCACGGTACATGACGGTGTTGCTCGTCATGAATCAATTAGCTATCAGTCATACCACCACCTTCTTGAGCAGACGACTCACATGTCAGTTATCTAAGCAAAGTGCTATAAAATGCATTTCGCCACCCACAATGTACAAGAACTCACCAGGAAGATTCT
>OZ038494.1:19868047-19873047 GCA_964036315.1 Acanthosepion esculentum | reverse complement strand
GGTAGACTTATAAATATGAAAGATTGATTCCGGCGAAAAAAAATTTTCTAGCACGACACAAGGAAACAACTTTCTAGTAGAGAACCTGATAATTGATTCAATATAATCTTTCCACTTTATGTCAGAGGAAACGTTAGCCCGGGAAGGTGAAATCAGTTATTCTCCTAGTGTTTAGCTTATATACCGAGTTGAGATCTGGTACCATTAGGAACGTCATTGATGAAAATTAAGTACAACGTAGGCACAAGGATAGAGGGGAGAGCGTTCATTAATATAAACAGATCTAGAAGAATGGCCGTTTTATTTCGTGATTCGATAATGAAGGCTGAATCAGTTCAAAAAGTCATCCAGAAATATCGTAACCTTTCAACTTGTGAAAAAGGCCAGTATGCCAAACTCTGTCAAATGCCTTCAAGATATCCAAAGCAAGAGTCCGAGCTTCACCATTCTTATCTAAAGCTAGACAGACTCTATAACCGTTAATACATCAGCAGCTGACCTAGAGAAGCGAAAGCCATATTGCTTATCTGAAAGAAGACCCGGCAAGATGAGATGCTTAACCAATTTGTAGTTTATTGAAGCCTATAGTACGTTTCCAAAAAGAAAATTGTAATAAAATGAGTAGGTTTTATAGCCTGTGGAATATTCGTCGAAGATATTGATTAAACGAATTGCAGAAAGATATGAATATTCTAACTCTGACTGCTTTGTGGCTGTTGCTATCCTTGGCGGTTCCTTTAATGTTTCACCACTGAATTTGCCCCAAAAAGGGGTAAGGGTATTAATTGCGTTGCATATATAAGCCGGAATGATGTTTCTAGGTCGATTGATTCTAGATGGCGTTTCCGACTCAACTGACTGGTTATCGAAAAATCTTTTTATAGAACGTAGGCGTCTGGTGAATTACTTTTTTTTATTCAATTCAGGTCAACCGTGATTGGTTGAAATATCTTTTTTCATATTACATGACCTGCTTTCTAAGACATTTGTAACAGTTTCTACTATTGGTGGCCTTGTCTGGAACCGACCCTTTGATTGTCTAACTGCATTGAACACTTTCATATTAACGAGTAATGAGTATTTCAAGAATGTGATCGGTGACCAGATTTTTTAAGCGTGTTCACTTCAAGCAAGGCAGTAAAGCCACAAATGGTTACTAGGTGTGATAGAATTAGAAAACAGAAACATTATTGAGAGCGGGAACAATAGAAGAGTAATCAAGAGGATAGTAGATAGCGATTGATATTGTATTTAAATTTTTGAAGATTAAAGGTGGCTGGAAATCAAGAAGCCGGGAGAGAGTTCCGCAATTAAAAAGTGCGACAAAAGAGACTGTTAGCGTAGAACTTACGGTTGCATCTAGCCAGCTCAGCAGTAAATTGCTGAGATTTCATCACCAGTCTTAAATTCACAACGTCTAGGTACCATTTCATCACCAGTCTTAAATTCACAACGTCTAGGTACCATTTCATCACCAGTCTTAAATTCACAACGTCTAGGTACCATTTCATCACCAGTCTTAAATTCACAACGTCTAGGTACCATTTCATCACCAGTCTTAAATTCACAACGTCTAGATACCATTTCATCACCAGTCTTAAATTCACAACGTCTAGGTACCATTTCATCACCAGTCTTAAATTCACAACGTCTAGGTACCATTTCCTCATGAAAATAATAAATTTCTAATGGTTATTCTGCCGAAGAATATTAGAACGTTATTAAACACACCCGTTAGAATAAGGAATTTATTGAAAAGAAATATGGTCCACATTTAAAGCTTGGTCCATTGCGGAACTAGTTGTCTGTGAAAAAAAAAAATAAACATCATGACGCAATTCCCTCCACCAGAAATTTGGAAACGGCATACTGTACTGCTTGGCATTCGCACCGGAAGCTTCAATACGAACATTTCAGAGTATTTTGGTGTCAGTGCAGAGGATTCGGAAAGAGTTGGATGATATATCCAATCAAGGTCATGGTGTTTGGCGGGATCACTAGTAATGGCGACGGTATACCTCCATTCATCTTCCCACTGGGCATCAGACTCCACACACAGGCCTACATCAAGTGCCTTGAGAAGGCAGGGCTGCCCTGGATCGAGAAGGTGGCTGCTGGAAGACACTATATCTAGCAACAGGCCTCTGCACCAATGCCACACAAGCAGGAGAGCCCAATCATGGCTGTCAGGGAAATTTCTGCGACCACATCGGGCCACCTAGTTCCCCAGACTGCAACCCACTTGATTATTATGTATGGGGCGCCGTTGAGCGAGAGACCAACAAAACTTCTTGTCACATTAAAGATGAACTGAATGCAAAGGACTCTGGCAGAATTTATAAAAAGGAAACTGTCCAGAAGAGTTGCAGGAAATTCCGAAGTCGTCGATTTTATTGAATAAATTTACTTTTTAGTATTTCAAGAAATTTTCGTGTAATTTTGGTAAATATATCTGTTAAAATGAAATGTCAATATTATTTTCATTTTTGCGGCTTTTAGATAACAATTTATCCATCGCATCATATATCTATCTATCTATCTATCTATCTATCTATATATATATATATATATATATATAGAGAGAGAGAGAGAGAGAGAGAGAGAGAAAGAGAGAGACATGATATTGTTTTAGCTACTGTTTTGAAGTTTTCGTCATTCCATAAAATACGCAAGCATTCTATACAATAAGAGATTTTAACACTTTGCCGTTAATATATATATATATATATATATATATATATATATATATATATAGTAACTGTAAAATTATTCATAACATCATCCGTTATTCATGTTATTTTTATTTTCGCGGCTTTTAGACAACAATTTATCCATCGCACCCTATATCTATCTATCTATCTATCTATCTATATATATATATATATATATATATATATATATATATATATATATATATACAGAGTGACCATAAAGTTCGTGTGCATTTAAAAAAAAATTATAACTTTATTTGTATTTGCGATAGAAATAATCTGTAAAAAAATGTTATAACGTTTAATGTACCTAGTTTTAAGTATAGCTAAAATAACTAATGTGATTTCAGGCATTACTGTAAATCAGTTGGCAAATGTTTTCCGTGAACTGCAAAATCGTATTACCCTTTGTATTGCTTATGATGGGGGACATGTGGAAACTTAAATAAAATTTCAATAAAACCTTAAAAAATATACATTTTCCATAAAATACGCAAGCATTCTATACAATACGAGATTTTCACACTTTGCCGTTAATATATATATATATATATATATATATATATATATATATTAACTGGAAAATAATTCATAACATCATCCGTTGGTAGATGAATTCAATGTCGAGCAGTTATCGGAGGGAAAAAAACAACAGATTTCATTGGACCATCTATTATTGATTTGTCAGATTTCAATTGATTTATTCTAAGTATGATTCGCAATAATACACCATGCAGCTCTGAAATGTCGCCCAATTAGGATGGATTCGATCGATCTTACTTCCGATACACTCTTCTAAGCGATTTTAATATATGGGTTGCTCTTTCGTTGTTAATAACAGTAACATCGTTATTTTCTTAGTGGCTGAAGCAGTTGCGTGTTTTCTGACGCTACCAACAGTCGGTATTCGAGCCAAGATTCCGAATGCAAATTTTCATACCACTTGAAAGATTGACACAAACCAAGTTTTCTCTTCTACATACCAGCTTTGCCCATAATTGTTTCGTCTTTATCCTATCCTATAATATTGATGTAACCGAGACATTAATAACTTTTGTGTATTTGAACTCCCAAACGTATATACGCATTTTTGTTATCTATATATACTATTCTGTGTGCTTGTCTGAACGAACGATAGACAATTTTACCTAGCATCAAAGTGGAGTATCTGAAAATAAGAAACAAAGAAAGAGAGAAATAAAGAAAGAAAAATAGGAAGAAAGAAAGAAAGAGTGCAATAAGAATGAAAGAAAAATATAAAGAAAGAAGAAAGAGAGAAAGAGTGCAAGAAGAAAGAAAGAAAGAAAGAAAGAAAGAAAGAAAGAAAGAAAGAAAGAAAGAAAAGAAAAGAAGAAAAAAACGTTTTTCATCGTCGTATTAAACAAAGTAAAAGACTAACGTTTCGGATCAACAATGGTGAAGGATTCGTGTCCAATTTTAAAATGTTGCAGCTAAAAAAATTTACCGAAGTCATTCAGTGAACTCTCTCTCTCTCTCTCTTTCTTTCTCTCTCTCTTTCTTTCTTTCTCTTTCTCTCTCTCTCTTTCTTCATCTCTTACTCTACCTCTCCCTTTCTTTCTCTCGTTATCATTTGTCGTTTCTTGCTCTTTTGTCGCTTCTCTTTCGCCCTTTTTTCTTTTCCACCATTCCCTTCCCCCTTTCTCTCTCTCTCTTTCTTTTTCTCTCTCCCTCTCACTTCGTAATCCTTTTAGCTCTCCTCCTTTCCCTTTTCATCTCATCCATTCTTCCACCCTCTTGCCTTTTATAATCAATGTACCTCGCCTTTTCTCTCTTTTGTCTGTCCTTTCTCTATTACAATTGAAATATTGCTGGAGAGCAAACCTTAAAAAATGTAACCACCTTCTCTTCTTACCTCACTTTTTATCAAACTTGTTTATTATTATTTATTCTTTCTTTCTTTCTTTCTCGCTTACACTCAAATTATGCTGAAGTCACCGATTCTTGTTCGATCACCGACGTTAAGCAATATCAAACCCGGTCAGTAATTAGATGGGGTATCACTGTGTACTGTAAGCGACCACATACAATCCGAAATATGTCTCGGCTTTAATAACCCACAAAGGGTTGATAAGCCGTAAAATATCTATAAATCTCTTTATCTTTTTCTATGATTGCATATGTCATCTGAATTAGCCCGTGAAAGTCCCTTCTTGGACATAGGACTTTTCCCGGGTCTTTTCCTTTGCCGTTCCTGGAAAGGAATATGCTTTTACCCTACCGCGCTGGCCAAATGGTGTTGGTAGCGGTTTACAGCAACTGGTATTCCCG
>OZ038494.1:19748047-19863047 GCA_964036315.1 Acanthosepion esculentum | reverse complement strand
GGAAAAACACCTAATATATATATATATATATATATATATATATATATATATATATATATAATAAAAATTAAATATATATATTTATAATAAAAATTATATTTATAAAATAAAGGGTGTTTCATGAAGCCGGATCAAAGTCAGTAGTAAATATAACTGTGTTATTGGTGAAAATTTATTTATTTCTCTATTGGATAATGTTATTTAAGTCATGGCAATTATGTGTGAAAAATAATATCACCTAAATGTCCGACAAATCTGAAAGAAAAAGAAAAATCATTAGACGCTTAAACTTAATTCACATTAAAATCGGTCCAAGTTGTTGAAACACCTTATATATATATATATATATATATATATATATATATATATATGTGTGTGTGTGTGTGTGTGTGTGTGTGTGATAGAAATTGTTAGAAGGATTTGATAATTATAATTAAGTAATTCATTGAGTCTGAAAGAAACCTCAACAGAATGCAGAAAGCACTGGACGGCCGTTTCGTCCTATATTTGGGACTCATCAGCAGTGCGCATCCACTACCGAGAATTGAAACCCTGACAGTTGAGTTATCTTTATAACTCAACTGTCAGGGTTATAGGACGAAACGGCCGTCCAGTGCTTTCTGCATTCTGTTGAGGTTTCTTTCAGACTCAATGAATTACTTAATTATTATTATCAAATCCTCCTTACAATTTCTATCATATGTATATCATTGCTTGATCCGGCTTCTAATGCTTCAGTTTGAGCGGCTTGGTGATAGTAGTCGTGGCTCCGGGGGGCACAGTCCTATGGTTACAAAGAACTTCAGTTGAGTTCCACCATGGAATATGTGAACGAGCGGCGCTATATTGATTCTGATTTGCTACGTCTTCGTTACCGAGGCCCGTTGGAACAGTTGGTATGACGTTGCTTGATAACTCAGCTGTCAGGGTTTCAATTCTCGGTAGTGGATGCGCACTGCTGATGAGTCTCAAATATAGGACGAAACGGCCGTCCAGTGCTTTCTGCATTGTTGAGGTTTCTTTCAGACTCAATGAATTACTTAATTATATATATATATATATATATATATATATATATATATATATATATATATATATCGGCAGCAATTTTTCATTAATACATGTTTCATTAAATAATATAGACAGGTTTTGTTTATTTATTTTAAGTAAGTTCCTTTCATATTGTCTGATAAGCTTAATCACATTATCGTTGAAAGACGAAAGGAAATCACCATATTGATATATGTGTAAATCCAATCTAAGCTTTCTGCTTACATAAGCCATTATCAAAGATAACAATTTCAATAAATCAAGCAACACACAGACGAAACTACAATAATGTGATTAAGCTTATCAGACAATATGAAAGGAACTTACTTAAAATAAATAAACAAAACCTGTCTATATTATTTAATGACACACACACGCACATATATATATATATATATATATATATAAGGCAGGATGTGTGTGTGTGTGTGTGTGTGTGTGTGTGTGTGTGTGTGTGTGTGTGTGTGTGACGAATGCACGGCCGTAATTTTCGACGGATTTGCACCAAAATTTACATGCATATGCTCCAAGTTAGCGTAAAAGGCCAAGACCGACTTTGCATTTCCCAACTCCCATCGATAGTGGAAATAATCGATTTTTTTCATGCTTCTACGGCAGTTTTCATGTACTTTGCGGCCATTTCTTACTGGCCAGAGTGAGAGCCTATAGCTCGCTGCCAAGAATAGGCAGGAAGATTCTATTTGCCAGCGTGAGAGCCAACAGCTGACCGAAACGAATGATAACTAGCATGCTAGCATGCAAAAAAAAATCGATAGCTGCATTCGTCACAAGTGGGAAAAATTTAAATCTGCATGGCACTTTACTCCAATTGGCTCATTCGCTTGCTTAGACTCAACGTTGATTCTGATTCCGCAGAACTGGGGTGGGTGTGAAAATGTATTTGTTGTTAACATTCTTTTTTCATTCGGTTTTTCCAGTTACGAGTCCTTTTTTAAAGCTGATCGTTTTGTGTTCATTTTGTTTAGTTCTTTTTTCGTAACAGATTTAATGTTTAGTATAGAGCTTATAAAAAATTTGCAGTGTAAGATAGGCAAGAAGTAAGGCATGTAGCAACATCAGCACGGCAAAGGGCACTCCTTTAAAGGCAAGGAAGGGCAAAAATATTTTAAGTCAAGTGATAGCGATTGCTGTATGAGTCGTACGATTTTTAAATCAAGCACGGGCAACGCCGGGCCATGCTGCTAGTATATATATATATATATATATATATATATATATATATATATATATATATATATATATATATAGGCAGCATATTTTCATTTAAGCAGATGGTTAAATAATTTAGACGTATTATGCCTATTTATTTTAGAAGCCTTTCAAATTCACGAATTAATTTCTTGGTGACTGTAGAAAATTGATCAAGTGTATGGAAGAATTAGGAAAAGTAACATGTATGATCAGGGAGAGAAAAGAGTAATCAGGAGGACAGCAGATAGCGATTGACGTTGCGCTTAAATTTATGCAGAGTAAAGTTGGCTGGAAAGCATGGAGTCGGAAGGGAGTTCCGCAATTGAGAAGTGCAAATGTTAGCATAGAATTTATGGCTACGTCTAGCCATCCTCAACGGTAAATTGATGAGCTCTCGACGCCACTTTCATACTGAGCACACATTCATAAAGTCTAGGTGCCATAGCGAAGAGCGATATTCATTTGTAATTTATTTACAAAATGTGGCTCAAGGCCAAAACGGGGAATCGGGGGAAAGGACGGTCTTCTTCTGTCTTAATGATAAACTTAGTTAGCCACAAACACTGACCCAAACATACAATATTCTTTACATCAAAGCAATGCATTGTTACTTACCTTTGTTACGACACCCACCATAATACCTCATTGTCTCTATGAATATCCTAACTAGTCCCATATGTACAATTCGTTGTCTGTGGAGGGAGGGATATAAAAACAATAGCGAAGAGCTCAACCGAACAATTACTTTGAAAGTATTTATGAAAAAGGCACAGGGAAACAAGCTTACGGCAGTGGGAATGTGACTGAAGACCCACCGCCAGATCAGGACCAATAAACGGTATTTTAATGGATATTTGAGTAGATGTTCTGTTTTTATTTATTTGGGGATTTGATCTACTATATTTATTGGGGGGGGAGGAATACTGAAAATCGAAGAGTGTTTTTACTCTCTGGTTAGCCATTATATTTGTCTTAAGTAAAATGGAACCATGCTGAAATATTATAGTCACTGCTGATTAAATTCAAGGATCAATCGTTATCTGTTCTCCTTATCCACATGACCTTCAATTACTCTCATTCATTACCATTTTAACAGTTAGACTCTACCTTGGGTAGCTCTCGTGCCTCGTATTAGCTGATTTTTAGTATGGAAAAACTTATGTTTAAGTCTTTCGTGCTTAAAAACCACTCCTCAAAAAGTTTTATTGCCATGTCACATTGAAACTACCGGTTACCGTACGATCACCGAAGTTAAGCAACGTGGAGATGGTCAGTACCTAGATGGTTGACCGCTTGGGAATACCAGATGCTGTAAACTGGGATGTGCAGGTGGTGTAATGGATAACAGTTGGGAATTGTTAATCGGAGCGCCGAGTTCCAATTGTAGTCCCGTTCTTTATATTCATTTATGCACAAATAGCCTTGGGAAAGGTATGAATCCACCTCTTCTCCCCACTGCAACTATAGGTTAATTAATAAGACATGTCACTATTATCGCAGAATATCTTATGGCTTTAAATAACCTGCAAAGGGTTGATAAGCCATAGTAAACCAATCAAATGAGTGTTCTAAGTTGGTACCTTGATGGATGACCACTTGACAATACCAGGTGCTGTATACTTAGATCTTACTAATTAACCCATAGCTGGAGGGAGAATAGATGGATTCATACCTAATCAGAAATTGATAAACGAACAAGAAATTATTATGAGAACATAAAGTGGGTGATCAATTCTAAATTACAGTCAATATATAAATTGATCCCCAACTTTGTGGCCACAGTAGCTTCTGTACATTTATATTCCAGAGAAGGTGGTGTAATGGATAACGGCTCGGAATAGTTAATCGGAGATCAGAGTTCAAATTCCAGTTGTGTTCGTTATAGTCACTTATGAGCAAACGCTCTTGGGAAAGGTTTGAATCCACCACTTCTCCAGCTATGGGTTAAATAGTAAGTCTTATATCAGAAAATCATTATTATCTCAAAAAAATTTCGTACAATCTAAAAATATTGTCTGTCTTTAAATAAGCTGCAGAGGACTCATAAGCCGTAGAAAACGAATCAATGATATACTGATTAGCTACATAGGCATGTCAATTATATTTATATACATTATATACATTTGACCATTGCTCTGTCACATGTATCCTTAAACTAAATTTATCTGAGGTTAGTCAAAGGCCACAAAATCGGCGCATAACAAAGTACTGAACAAGTTTCGTAAGGCATAAGGGCACAAAAACGGCACTATATCCAATCGGGAAACAATGCCACGGAATCGACATGTATGGAACAAGATCACAGAAACAGCACGTAAGAAAGCGTAGAACAAGGCCACGGAATCGACATGTATGGCACAAGATCACAGAAACAGCACGTAACAAAGCGTAGAACAAGGCCACGGAATCGACATGTATGGCACAAGATCACAGAAACAGCACGTGACAAAGCGTAGAACAAGGCCACGGAATCGACATGTATGGCACAAGATCACAGAAACAGCACGTGACAAAGCGTAGAACAAGGCCACGGAATCGACATGTATGGCACAAGATCACAGAAACAGCACGTGACAAAGCGTAGAACAAGGCCACGGAATCGACATGTATGGCACAAGATCACAGAAACAGCACGTGACAAAGCGTAGAACAAGGCCACGGAATCGACATGTATGGCACAAGATCACAGAAACAGCACGTGACAAAGCGTAGAACAAGGCCACGGAATCGACATGTATGGCACAAGATCACAGAAACAGCACGTGACAAAGCGTAGAACAAGGCCACGGAATCGACATGTATGGCACAAGATCACAGAAACAGCACGTGACAAAGCGTAGAACAAGGCCACAGAATCGTCGCGTATGGCATAAGGGCACCGAAACGGTACGTATCTAATTGCAACACAAAGCCACAGTACGACACAAGATTACGGAATCAGGGTGTATGTCAGGACGTCAAAGAACGAAGTATTACAAGTACAGCACAAAGACATAGAATCGGCTGATAACCAAGTACAACAACTGTTCATGGAATCGGCAAAAGCCACAGAAACAGAATGCAACCAAATGCAACATAAGGCCAATTCTTGTACCCAATGCGAAACGGTACCACAGAATGTTTTTTTAAAAAAATGTTTAATTATAATGCTGTAATTTTTCATCTTTTTGTCTGTATTTAAATATAGGCAATTGTTATTTACTAACACAGTTTGGGCGCAAGACCACAATTATGGAGCTCTCAGCGTGGAGGGGACACATTGTAATATATAGAATTCATTCTTAACTGCGTCTCTTCAAAGTATGGCATTCGTCCAGAAACCAGAATCCCTATTCAGGATATTGCCACCGAAATGATAGGACATTCATTAGGTTCTTTTCTTGGATGTCTTTTTGTGATTGCCGGATGATCGATAAAATGACAGACGTGCATGAAGATATCTTCGAGAAGGTTCTCTAGGAACTGACAAAAAAAAAAAACAGAATGTGAAACGGAAGCCGGAATAGAGGAAGCCAGACTGTCACGTGTAATCCCCAATGATTTTATTCCAGCCAAGGTTTATAAAAATAAAACGCGTAACTATGGACATAGCAATTAACAAAATTGGCATCAACTCCTAAAATCGATTCCGCCAAGTCTGATCAGTTCGATAAGGTCAAATTGGCAGCTGATCTCAAACACGATCCACATTCTACTGTTAACTGGGGCAAGGAATGGCTTGTTAATTTTAACGCCTCGAAAATGAAACGGCTTTCTGTTAATCGTCTGAGAGACACCTTTCTGCCTTCTGAGGCTAACCTCCAAGACAATGATTCTTTGCATCTTTCGGAGTTAACATTCTCTGCTGACATGAAGTGGAAAGATTATATTGAATCAATTACTAGCTAAGAAAGTTCGTCCATGTTGCGAGGGACAATATTTCCCTACAAGTTTGGACTCGGTCGTCAGACGAAAGGCATAAAAATTCTCCGACATCAAGAGGAGCAGTAATAGTCGGAGTAGCTTTTGCTGAAAACAGTCATTCAAGGTCAAACATTCTCTTCCCTAGTTTCTATTCTACATTGTTTCCCTGCACCAAAAGCTAATAAACTTGTTAAACTAATTCCGGTTTTCTACTGTTCTTTTTATCGCATTTACAACTGTTCACTATGTCGTGCTAGACAATTTTTTCTCTCCATAATCTATCTTACATATTTATAAGTCTACTATTCGTTCATGCTTTGAATATTGCTGCCTCATCTGGTCTGGTGTTCCTGCTATATATTTAGAGATGCTTGATAAAATCCAAAGAAGAATCTGCATGCTTTTGGTCCTGACCTGGTATCTCGGTTTCAGTCTCTGTCTTACCGCCATAATGTAGCCTCCCTGTACCTTTTGTATAAATTCTTTCATGGTAATTCTTCTGATTAACTTTTCTCTGTAGTACCTAGACTTTATGAATTTAAGCGCAGTACTAGATTGGCAGCTAGGTCTCATTATTTTATATTTGTAAGGGCTAAATGTATGGTCTGGGCTCATTTTATTCACTTATTTTATTCAATTGAGCTCATTATATTCACTTATGAGAAAATACCATTGGGAATGTTATGAATTCACATCTGTAAGACTTACATCAGTAAATCATTATTATCTCCAAAAACTTCTTACAATCTAAAAATATTTTCTGGCTTTAAATAACTTGCAATGGGTTGATAAGCCGTAAAAAACGCATCAATCAAACAATCTTTCTCTCCGGAATTTATCTTACTTATTTATAAGTCTACCATTCGACAATGGTTTGAATATTGCTGCCACATCTGGTCTGGTGTTCCTGCTATATATTTAGAGATGCTTGATAAAATCCAAAGAGAGATCAGCAATATTATTAGTCCTGACCTGGCATCTCGGTTTCAGTCACTTTCTCAGTGCCATAATGTAGCTTCCCTGTGCTTTTTCTATAAATTCTTTCATGGTAATTCTTCTGATGAAATTTCTACTATGCTATCTAGGCTTCATCAATTTAAGCGCAAGTCTGTTCAATTCACAGTTGAGTTGGTTAGATACAACCGTAAGTTCTATGCTAGCAGTTATTTCTCTCGCTTGTGAAAATCTCTCCCGGCTCCGTGATTTGCAGCCAACTTTCATCTTTTAAAAATTAAATGCAATGTCAATCGTTTATCTGCCGTCTTCTTGATTGGTGTTCTTTATTTTTCTCGATCCTTAATAATGTTTCTATTTTTCTTATTCTTTCATACTCAGTAACCCCTTGTGTCTTAGTGGCTTTATTGCCTTGCTTGGAGTGAATTCGATTTAAAAAAAAGAATTCGACTCACATCTATTCTTACTTGTCAGTCTATTTACTCTTTCAGTCTCTTTTATATATATATATATATATATATATATATATATATATATATATATATATATATCATAGTCTGTTCTTTATCCATCTATCTATTTAACTATTTTTACTTGTTTGTCAATTTACCCTTTCAGTCCCTATCTATCTATCTATCTATCTATCTATCTATCTATCTATCATAACCTGTTCTCTATCTATCTATCTATCTATCTATATATATATATATATATATATATATATATATATATATATATATATATATCATAGTCAACTACATCGGGCGCTTTAAGAGGACTGTTGAAACCTATACTTTAGAAATTAACATAATATTTCGAATGCCAAGATAAAAATAAACAACGTAGAAACACATAAACATGGAACTATTAACATTTAATTTGCGGCTGTCTGTGTGGGAGCTGAAAATTAGCAGCCTGTCCCCAAAACTCAGATAAGACGTTTAGGAATTATTAAAACGGAAAATGTAACTTAAAACACGAGTACAAGTATATGTTTCGTGGAATACGTAACCAACATACAATCAAATGCCGGGTGGAACAGTAAAATTATCCAATCGTTAGATTAAGCTTTGAACCGTTGTATCTTAGAAATGATTAAAGATATCTTACTGGAATTCTCCGAGGTTTTTACTACACTCTTGGACTCTAGTTTGGACAATAAAAATGTATTTATCTTTAAGTTGAAATGATGATCCTTCTTTCTCTTGTGAGCTCCTGATCCAATTTTCCTCTCTACGGTCCCTTTTAAAAAAAAACAAAAAAAAACAAACTTATTAACCGTTCTCTTGATGGTTCTTGAAATAACTTTGAAGATGGAAGCCAGAGTATGAATGTTGGTACAATTACTGAAGGATTTAATGATCTTTTTCCTGTCACCATTACTCAATTGGGAAGACAGTGGTGCTGACACAAAACGATTTTAACCTGTTCCCTTTCTAGTTGAATAACTCAAAGGGTTTTTCAGCGATTCTTACGACAAGTGGTGTCAAGATAGCTTATATGAAAACCTGGAAAAACATTACAATTAGTTTAGTGGTTTTTAAATATTAAACATTTTGTGGGATGGACAATTATGGTGTTACGCGATTTGGACAATTTTACTGTTACATCCGGTATATATATATGTTCATGAATACGTTGGACTTTGCCACCCAGTACACGGATATTACTGAAGAAGAAAAGAACATTATTATAAATGCGAAAAAATCGGTACTGATACATAAAGTTGAGCAATGGATAAAGAATTCATATGACCACTTTGACATCGCAATGGGATCACTAGACTCAGCTGAGTCTTCTGATCTCATAGGTCTTTTTATATTATACAACCTTACAGCGCACCGTGATATTAATATAACTGACATTGGTTTATACAGAGACGATAATCTTATGGTTATTAGAAACTCTACTAACTTTAAAATAGATAAAATTAGAAAGGTATTATATAAAGAATTTAAAAGCATGAGCTTAAAAATTACCGTCAGCAGTAAATTAAAAAAAAGTTAGCTCCCTTGATATAACATTAGATTTAAAGAAAAATACATACACACCTTATAAAAAACACAATACCAATCCTTTATATATACACCCTAAATCAAATCCCCCCCATCTATAATTAAGCATATACCTTTATCTATCCGAAAGAGAATAAGTACAAATTCAGCAAATGACAAGATTTTCGATGAACATATTAATTTCTATAATAAAGCTCTAAAAGATAGTGGCTACAAAAACCCAAAACTAACTTATATTAAAAATGAAAATGGAAATCATAGAAAAAATAGAAGTAGGAAAATAATTTGGTATACGCCCCCATACAACCAAATGGTAAAGAACAAATTAGGACAAAAATTCCTCGCTTTAATAGTCAAGCATTTTCCCAGTGAAAGTAAACTTAGTACTATTTTCAATAAAAATACACTAAAGTTAAGTTACAGCTCTACTGAAAACTTAGAAAAAATTATTAAGAAACATAATGCTAATATATTAAATAAACACTTATACCAGACAATGGAAAAATAAAAATAAAAACTGATGCGGATAAACAAATATTATGTAATTGTAGAAACCCTCAAAACTGTCCTCTACAAAATAAATGTCGCACGGAATCATTAGTATACCAATGCAATATATCTTCTATTGAAAATCCTGAAAACATAAAAATATATGTAGGTTTAGAGTTTTAAAAAAGGGTTCAACCAACATCAAAGTTCATTTAGGATAAATAAATATAAAAATCAAACATCTCTCTCAAAGTATTTCTGGCACCTAAAAGAATCCAATAAAACACCTACAGTAAAATGGAAGTTAATAAGAAAAGCTAGAATATGTAGGTCTTTAAATGATCCATGTCCTTTGTGCATACATGAGAAACTATATATTACTAAGATTATAAAAAATAAAAACATACTGAATCAGAGAAATGAAATAGCTATTTTGTGCCGTCATTGTCAAATTTTTTCATTAAATAATATTTAAGAATAAAATTAAAGTGCGACCTGGTAATATACATACTTTTATTTGATATGAAAAAATAGTTTTATATACTGTAATTCTATTACATTTACTTGTTTTATTAAAATATAGTCTATTAAAATTAACAGTGAAAATATTTTAAAATTGTTTTTTAAAATTGTAGTTAAATAAAACGAATTCTAACCTAAACATCATTTAAAATTGTAGTTAAATAAAACGTATTCTAACCTTAACACCTCTCTCAAAGTACTTCAAGCACTTAAAAGAATCCAATAAAACACCTACAGTAAAATGAAATTAATATGTAAAGCTAGAATATGTTGGCCATTAAATGACCCATGTCCTTTGTACATACATGAGAAACTATATATTACTAAGTTTATAAAAAATAAAAGTTTACTGAATCATAGAAATAAATTAGCTATTTTTTGCCGTCATTGTCATAAATTTTACTTAAATAATATTTAAATATAAAATTTTAAAAAATGTGACCTGCTAATATACATACTTATACTTGATATGAAAAAATAATTTTACATACTGTAAGTAATTCTAATACATGTACTTGTTTTAAAAAGAAATATAGTCTATTAAAAATTAAAAGTGAAAATATTTTTAAATTGTAGTTAAATAAAACGTATTCTAACCAAATGATCCCCAAAAAATCTTTTAGTATACAAATAGAAAAAATGGCGAAAGAATTTTTTGCCGTTAACAATAAAGATTTTTTAAAAACCAGACGACATCCATTTAACGGATGTCAGAATTCGTTGAAAAATACATCCCTACCCATCCCTAAACATAACCCCTTTTTCGAACGTAACTAATAACTGATACAACAAAAGTTAATGAAAATGAACAAGCTACCACCCTTTGTCTGGATGAGTGGATTTCTCTGTATCCTTGGAAAGAGTGAATTATGAATTCTTGCCGTGCCTTTAAGACTCAGTAAATTTAAAAATAAGTTACTCCAAAATTCGCTTGAGGATGGAATGGAACAAATGTTGTTAATTTAAATACAAAATTAAATTCGAATCTTTGAGCTTCCATTTTTGAAACACGGTTGTTACTGTGTAGAGAAAAAAAACATATTTTAAGACAGTTAATATATAATATTAATGCTCTGTAAATTTACATTGAGCATTATTTTATAAAAATAAAAAATATCTATAAGAACACCGGATTATATATCTTACTGTTCTTTCTTTTTATTTACATATGCATATATATATATATATATATATATATATATATATATATATATATATATATATATATATATATATATAAATAGAGAGAGAGAGAGATACCACCAATATATATATATGTATATATATATAAATATAATATATATATATATATATATAAATATATATATACATATATATATATAAATATATATATACATATATATATATATATATATATATATATATATATATATATATATATATATATATATATATATATATATATATCATAGCCTGTTCTTTATCCATCTATCTATGTAAACATTCTTACTTGTTTGTTAATTTACCCTTTCAGTCTCTTTATATCTGTCTATCTATCTATCTATCTATCTATAGGTAGCACCAATACAAATACACATATATATATATATATATATATATATATATATATATATATATATATATATGTCAAAAATATAAAATGTCGACAATTTACCCATCGCACTATATATATATATATATATATATATATATATATATATATATATATATATATATTTATATTTTTGATATATATATATATTTGATATATATATTTTTTATATATATATATCAAAAATATAAAATGGCGACAATTTACCCATCGCACTATATATATATATATATATATATATATATATATATATATATATATATATATATATATATATAGTGCGATCGTTAAATTATCGCCATTTTATATTTTTGATTTCGGGCATGAGCGTTGTTTGTTTTTCCTTTTGACGATTGGTAAATTTCTTTTTATATAATTTTGATATTCAGTTAGCCAGAATTTGAAATTATCTGAACATATTTTTCAACCTCTCTCCCAAGATGTCCGGATAATCGAGAAACTACTGTATTTTCGTAATAGTTTGTTTTCATTCACTCTCATGCATTTATTTAATTAAGGATGGCAGTCAATCTAAATAATAATGACCTCATAAACTTTTACTCCCAAGACAACAGCAAAATCAAATCCGTAAGGATCATATGATTTTATTAAAAGAAACTTAGAATGTTTAGCCTTCAGTTTCTGCCCGAAGAAGAATAAATGGAAACATCTTCAAACTCCGCCAATACACGAATTATTTCATGCAAAATTCCAAACGCAAAGTCTACAAAATCCACAGAAAAAATACAAAAAATACAATATATATATATATATATTTATAAATATAGGTAACTACACTCGTTTCGGAAAACCTTCGGTTTCTTGATTTGCCAATGAACAAATCAATATCGAAGGAAAAAAGATTTTAAAAAAAGAAAGAGCTATGAACATGAACGTCTGTCGAAAATAATCGTACAACATACAGGTCCAAAGCCCAAAGAAAAAACCTCGATACGAGTAATCAACTAACTAACAAAGTGCTCAATACAAAAGTAGAGCGGACCTAGTCAAACCTAGAGAGCCAGACAAACCTACCAAACCTTTGACTATATATATATATTTATATATATATATATATATAATATATTATGATGATAGATTTCCCCGTCGATTTCCACTTTTGTGTATCTGCCAACCTTGGCCTTTATGGTTGTGTTGTAACTGACACTTGCTAGTGAGCTGCATACAAGTCCACATATTGTGCAAGAGCGGGGATCTCGGGGCATAGCAAGAGGAATATTTGCTAACGCTTTTCGCCGTTGTCTTTCGACTCTTAGCCAGTCAATACGATTGATTTCGAGATTTCTGATACCATTGTGGCACAGATATATCCAGTTATTTCCATTCAGAGCAACTCTCCCAAAGTTACTACGACGTACATTGACAGCTGAGAGGTTACTCTTTAGTTTGTCTTTATACTTGGTCCATGGCCGTCCAACACTCCCTTGTCTACTGTCAAGATGTCTATACACGAGGATCTTAGGTATTCTGTCGTTACTCATCTTTACAACACGACCAATGCAGCAAATTTGTGACTGCATCAGGAAAGTCTCAATTCCACCAATGTTGCATGATATATATATAAGGAATCACTGTGCAACATGTCGTATTTCTGTGTGAGGCTGGGAATAGTGGACACACACTCTAGGTCACAATTCCAACAACGTTGAATTTTGCGAGAAGATCAGCATTGGGCACATCGTCATGTGTATAGCCACAGAACGTTAAGATCCCTTAGAATGTGTAACTCCCAATTCCTACCCGAAGAAGAGAAATAGATCGGAAACGCTATTACAGTTCTCCAGTATCCGAATTGTTTCCTGCACAATGCCAAACGGAAAGCTTACAAAATCAACAGAAGAACAATAAAAATAAGACAAAAATCTACAAATAGTAATAATCACGACAACCATAACAAAATCAGACACATAATGCAGCTACCTTCAAAAAGAACTTGTCCAACCTTGACATAAAATTCAACATGCATTTATATATCCATGAATATGTATTTGAGCAGGTGTATACATTGTTGTAAGAAATCATACAGAAAACGTAAATAGAATTACAATAAAAAAATATCTAGTATCTGTCTATATTTCTGAGATGAGGTATTATGTACACTATTTACATTATTTGGACTATTGTCTTCAACTTTGTCGCCATATTTATACAAACGTTTTGGCCCTTCAGTATCTGTCTATATTTCTGAGATGAGGTATTATGTACACTATTTGGACTATTGTCCTCAACTTTGTCGCCATATTTATACAAACGTTTCGGCCCTTCAGTATCTGTCTATATTTCTGAGATGAGGTATTATTTACACTATTTACATTATTTGGACTATTGTCCTCAACTTTGTAGCCATATTTATACAAACGTTTCGGCCCTTCAGTATCTGTCTATATTTCTGAGATGAGATATTATGTACACTATTTACATTATTTGGACTATTGTCCTCAACTTTGTCACCATATTTATACAAACGTTTCGGCCCTTCAGTATCTGTCTATATTTCTGAGATTAGGTATTATGTACACTATTTACATTATTTGGACTATTGTCCTCAACTTTGTCGCCATATTTATACAAACGTTTCGGCCCTTCAGTATCTGTCTATATTTCTGAAATGCGGTGTTATGTACACTGTTTACATTATCCTCTGTGGGACCAGGATGAGATCATAGACAAAGAACATCATTGGAAAATTCGTAAACTTAAGGAATCAGCACATATGCTAGGCCACAAAAATCTCCTGAGCCGACCAAGCATAGAAATGTATACAATATGGGAACAAGTAATAAGGAGTGTCAGAGAAAAGCGATAATAACAACAAAAATCCCAATATGAGCTCTGATAAAAATATATAATGATAACAGCAAAAAATTGCAATATGAGCACTGGTAAAATGGTTGCTGAAGACATTAGGTTTATAATACCCAGAAATTCATACACAGATGCCCTGAAGGACACATGGTACAGTGAATAAAGGCGTTAGTTAGATCCAGTGACAGGACCCAAAGAGTGTGAGTTTAATACCCGGTTAAGGCAGAGGAGAACTTGGAGAGGGGAATTAACAGGAGATAACTGATAACCGACGTCTATTAAACATGGCACGGGGAACTTGAACAGTCTACCCCAGTTCGACATTCCAACCACCTGAAGAAGGCCAGAGCGTACAACGGCCGAAACGTTGTAATAAATATGGCGACAAAGATGCAATGTAAAGAGTGTAAAAAATATCTATAACCTAAAGACGAAAACAAAGTAGTCACAGCTTGAGAAAATACGTATTGTTCAAAATGAACAGCTTCCTTGTGAATGTACTGGAAGTTTTTTCTATTAAAGAAATAACATTGAATATTTTATTGTGAAATTTCCAGGTCAAAATTCAGGCTATGGATATACTAATCCAAAATTGTATTTAAAAAAATGCAGCTTTTAACAAACCAGTTGAACATGTCAGCGATATACACAGAGAAGAAATATATTTAATCAGTATTGATTCCTATATCAGTAGTTACAACTTTATGAAAATATAGATCGATATTAAACATTTCTCCAAAGTACAAAACTGTGACACTTTGTTCCGTGAACTTATTACGCGGTGGTGTTTTTATCAGATTTATTAGCCTTTATGATTTTTTTTTTAATTTTCTCTTAGACGTCTCTTTATCGACCATTATTTTATAATTGATTTTGATTTGTATTTGCATTCATTTTAATAGTTCCGGTTATTTTTTTTTAAGCAAAAGGGGCGTGGATTCGAGTCTCACCGAGAAAGTATACTTTATCCGCGATCTGTACTGCCAATTCACTGTCTCGATGAATGAGCTGAATAAAGATACAATAAAAGGCAGCTAAAAAGAAAGATGAAAAGTAAATTATGCCTGACAATGCTTCATCTATCAAGAAATGAAGATGAAAGTAACTATTAGTCAATAATTAATAATAATGGCTTTCAATGATTCATCTAATATTAAAATGAAGATGAAAATAAATACAGGTCAAAAATTACTAATAATGGTTGTCAATGTTTCATCTAAAATTAAAAGGAAGATAAAAGTACGTACTCGTCAAAAATTAATAATAATGGCTGACAACGCTTCATTTAATAAAAAATGAAGATGAAATCTAATTTGCATACTTAATATATACGTATTTTAATTATTTATATTTTTAAAGGTAATTCCCCAGAGAAATCAAAACGATTAAAAAAATAATTTTATACTGCATTAAATTATGTAGGAAATTCGGTCGTCCAGGTCGGTTCATATTAAAAATACGAACATTCGAATTTCAAACAATAACAAAATAAAAGAGATGATCTCATGCCTGTTAAATAAATAATTTGTATTACAGACTTATGCACATTAATTCGTAAGTCAAAACGGAGTGAAAAATAATTATATACATATATATAATAGCTGGCCACTCGTATTCGAGGATACTCGTCTACTAGGGCACCATCCAATCCCTATTGCAGATGCTCGCTCAGGCACATTTGCGTTTGCTCAACGCCCACTGAGCTCACCTGTGGTTTATATTGTAACTATGTTTTCTGCCAGTAGCTAGGAACTTTCTCTCTCTCGAATCTCCAACCGATTCATACATTTGTCTCCGTCTATCTCTCCTCAAATTTATAAGCTATCTCTTCTTTCTATATCTCTCTCCATCCTCCCAAGACTTTTTTTGTTTTGTTTTTTAAGTAGCTTAATTGCCTAGAATTACTGAAGACAACAAAGAAAAGCCAAGCACAAATGACTGCAGACATGAGATACATACACACTAATATATGCTGTAGAGTATGACAGAAATTTACAGGAACATAGAAATAGCAAAAGATACTTTTCAGAAACCGAGTAAAGTACGTATGAATGAATGAATGAGAAGGAAAATACAAGACTGATAATATCTAACTTACAACATAGCAGCAAAAGCTGGACTATTTCATCACAAATAAAACTAAAACTTGGAGTCAATTGAAAACTTGAGAATACGATTAGCAGAGCAGCTGATGAATGAAGTTTTAAAGAGAAGGAGAATTACAGAATGCTGAAAAGTCTTTAGTCTGACAAAGTAAAGGGAAAAATAAACCTAATGTTTGATCATACATGGTAGCTATGTCAGACATAGAACTTTAGCTCACCTCATATAAAAAAACCTGATTGTACTTAAGAGACAGCTGGGGGAAAAAAAACCCAAAACATTTCACCCCTAAGCAAGGCAATGAAGCTACTAAGATGAAAATGTTTAGAGTGTTAGAGAATATGGAGAAAAATAAAACACTATTAAGACAAGTACTGAAGAGAGACAGGACATATTTCACAGTATTAAAGATACTGTTTCTATTGCTCTCCATCCTCCCAAGACTGATGTACTTGATTGCATTTCCAATACTATAGACAAGGCTATCTCTCTACATCCATCTGCAAACCTATTTGTGTTTGGTGACTTCAATGCCCAACATACCAAATGACTTAAACGCTCTGTAACTGACCTACCTGGCATAAAAACACTTAACTTTTCAATCCCTCAATCTCTCCCACAAACGGTTGACTTTTCTACGCATTTACCCAGCAATTATGATCTCGGTTTTACCACCATCCCTGATTCTTGTCGTGCCACGCAGCTCTGCCCTCTTGGCAACTCTGATTATTCTGCTGTATCTGTTTTCATCTCCTTCCACTCCTCCCCCAAGTAAAGAACCTCCTACCAACAGAACATCTTTCTATTATCAACGAGCAGATTGGGACTCGTTCTGAGATTTCCTTCGTGATGTCCCCTGGAATACTGTCTTTAACCTCCCCGTCCAAAAATGTGCGTTTGAGGTCTTATCCTGGTTAAAAGCTGGAATCAAGGCTTTCATCCCTGCAAGAAAATATACGGTGAAATCGCATTCATCCCCTTGTGCAGTAGAAATTGCCCCCATGAATCACTACTTCCGACTATACCGTAGCGACATGTCTGACTACAACAGACGTCTCTTCGTCACTGCTCGTAATGAGTGAAAGTATGTCCTCAAAGAAGCAAGGTTACTCTTTGCCGAAAGAAGGAATCAACGTATTGCATCTCGCATCTCGCAAATTTGGTTCAAAAGATTATTGGCGGCTCTGCAAAAGTGTGCTGGACAATAGCAGACCCTCAATACCCACTTTATTCAACCAATTTGAGGTCCTGACCTTCTCAGCTGATAAGGCTGAAGGCTTTGCTTGTAAATTCTCATCCAATTCAATGCTAGACTCATCTGGTGTACTCATACCAGACACCACCACCCCGCTAGAACTGAGGCTCTACTGAGTGAGGTGCACATAACCCCAACGATGGTATCGGGCATCATCTCTAAATTAGACTCCCACAAGGCTAGTGGTGGGGACAGGATACCGGCCATTATGCTGAAGAAATGTGCTCCTGAATTGGCTCCTGTCCTCTCGAAACTTTACAACTTCTGCCTCACTGAATCTTGCTTTCCAGCCTGTTGGAAGTCCTCGTCTGTTGTGCCTGTCTTTAAGAACTCTGGTGACCCTTCTGACCCGTCTAACTACCGTCCTATCAGACTCCTACCACTCTTCGGTAAAGTCTTCGAGGCTTTAATCAACGAGGAAATGGTTAAGCACCTTACTTCATATAATCTGCTCTCCGTCAAGCAATATGGTTTCCGCTTTGTACGATCTACCGCTAACGTGTTCACGGCCATAAGTGAATTTGTATACCAAGCACTCAACAATAATGGAGAAGCTCAAGCCGTGGCTCTAGACATCTCTAAAGTGTTTGATAGGGTTTGGCGTGCTGGCCTTCTTCGCAAGCTTCAGGGATACGGTATTACAGGACGATTATCTGAATTAATGCAATCAAGAATCTCTAAATATATAGCAAGATCACGAAACCAGATGTTTGTTTTTTTAAGCTTTTCATCCCAAGCAAGGTTGGAAGCCACCAGCACGCATGAGGTTACAGAAGATTTGGAGCGAGAGCAGATAGGAGTGAAAGAGGAAAGGCTCAAGATCAAGGCAACTGGAGATGTCGATTGACGTTACATTTGAATATTTGGAGATTATAGTTGTCAAGGAAACAGGAATAAGGAAGGGAGTTCCACAGGCAAGAGGTGCGAGATATGAAGCAATTGGAGTAGAAGAGACGTCTACATTTAACAGTTTCAGCAGTGAAATGGTGGGAGCGGGATGCCAGCCTCGTAGGGCGCTTGAATTAATGAAGCCTGGGAACCAGCGAAAGCAGCTCATCGGAGCAATTACCGTGAAAGTATTTGTAAAAAAGACAGAGCGAGGCGACGGCGCGTCTGTGAGAGAGCGACTGCAGACGAGATGCCAGATCAGGGTCAATTACGTTGCATACCCGTTTCTGGATCTTATCAAGAACTCTGAGGCAAACTGAAGGGGCTCCGGACCCTATATGGCAGCAATACTCCATGCAAGGGCGTATGGTTGATTTGTAGATTTGAAGGATCGATTCCGGGGAGAAAAAATTTCCTAGCCCGGCAGAGGGAGCCAATTTTCCTTGCGGTGGATGAAGCAATTGACTCAATGTATTTGCTCCATCTCAGGTCAGCGGACAGCGTGAGACCGAGCAGCCGCAGAGAGGAGCTCTCGAGAATTTGGGCTTCAGGCATTCTAATGGGAGCAATATTCAAAGGAAGGACAAATGGTAGACTTATAAATATGAATGATAGATTCCGGAGAAAAAAATTGTCTGGCGCGACAAAAGGAACCAGGTTTCTTAGCAGCGAACCTAACAATTGATTCAATATAATCTAATCATTTCAATACAGGGTACGGCAGAAATACTTCTCACGTATACCTCTCACAAATACTTCTCACATATACTTCTTACAAATACTTCCCCCTCTCACAAATACTTCCCACATATACCTCTCACAAATACTTCTCATATATACCTCTCACAAATAATTCTCACATATACCTCTCACAAATACTTCCCACATCTACCTCTCACAAATACTTCCCATATATACCTCTCACAAATACTTCTCACATATACCTCTCACAAATACTTCTCACATATACCTCTCACAAATACTTCTCACATATACCTCTCACAAATACCTCTCCCATAACGGTAAACCGTTTGTGGCAATGGTATTTTCATCTACCTAATGTCATACCATTATGCAGGAGGTATTTCTGTCACGATTTGTATACCGTTCAACAAGGAAATCCCCAAATTTGTTTGCTACCAATAATGAGGGTAAAAATAGACAAAGATTTATCTCAGTGTAACTTAGACGTGGCACAAGGCAGACATCATGGAGCACTGAGTGAGGATCGGACTCACTACACAGTTGTAATTGTTCTAGCGTGAAAAGTTTGCTAAGCATTACACCACGCAATTAAAGTAACCCATGGACTGTACACTTTTAATGTTTCATTTGCATTCACGCTCCGATCGTGGGAGGTATTATTGTGCATTTTTATCTAATACATTTTCTCCCATTCGTTATAAATACTTTTTTCAGATTCTCGATGCTCGCTCACAGGCTCATCAAATAACATTTATACTAAGTATTTGTTAAGGGCACTGTGCCTCCACCAGCCGTCCTGGGTAAGACGATAAACTACATCCAACAGCAAGGCCTCTGATCAGGAGGTTTTGAGGAGCGTGTAACCACCTCTTAATTGTTGGTGTTCCCAGGTTCACCCTGAACCTGTTAGGGCCCCAGCTATGGCCAAATAGTTAACCCCTAAACTGGAGTCAAAACACTATGAAAGTGTAAAATAGGTTTTAGTACCAGAAATACTTTGTAAAAAAATATTACCAGCAATACATTTTGGAAAAAAGATATTGCCAGCAATGCATTTTTTAAAAAAAAGATATTACCAGCTATACATTTTTTAATAAAAAATATTACCAGAAATATTTTTTTGAAGAAAAAATATTACCAGAAATACATTTTGGAAAAAGAAGTATTACCAGTAATAAGAATTTTGTCGTCATTAAATAACCCATTGAGGTGTTGATATGCCGTAAAAAAACAAAAAACAAACCATCCTCCACCAGACAATAGCCGTCTTTCCATATTTGAAATTGTAGGGAAGCCATTTAAAATAAGATCTTCGGAGACATAATAAGCTCCTGTAGTTTGATAAATAAAACATTTTTTTCTTTAACAGGAAGAAAAATAGCTTTTTATTTACTTTGAATGTTCTCTAATAAAAAGGCTTTAAGTCACTTCCTGTTGAAACGCTGTCAATGGATAAACGCGGACAAACGGCGCCATTACTTCGAACGCAAACAGTGAATTAACTCCATAATTAAAAATAAAAAAAATAAAAAATGGCGGCTGACCCCAGAGACGTGGGTATCAAATGAGCTTTATCTACTGCGATGAATACAAAAGAGATTAATATAGACAGTGATCGCGTTTTGTTTTCGTTTTATTTTCTTTCTTTCTTTCCTGTTTGCTTCTCTCTCTCTCTCTCTCTCTCTCTCTCTCTCTCTCTCTCTCTCTCTCTCTCTCTCTCTCTCTCTTTCGGATATCTAACGCGGGAAGTTCTTCCTGTTTGGTGAGAGTCTGTGGGAGAACCTAGATGGATGACCGCTTGGGAATACCAGGTGCTGTGTACTTGGATGTGCGGGTGGTGTAATGGATACCGGCTAGGAATAGTTAACCGGAGATCAGAGTTCCAATTCCAGTTGTATTTGTTATATTCACTTTCGCGCAAATGCCCTATGGAAAGGTATGAATCCATCTCTTTTCGCCCCCCCCCAGCTATGGGTTAATTAGTAAGTCTTATATCACTTAATCATTATTATCTCCAAAAAAAATCTTAAAGCTAAAAATATTTTCTGGCTTCAAATAACCTGCAAAGGGTTAATAAGCCGTAAAAAAATGAATGAATCAATGAAATACTAATTAGCTACACAGGCATGTCTTTTAGATTTATTTACATTCACTTACGAGCAAACAGCATTGAAAAAGGCATGAATCCACGATTTCTCTTCCCCATTTATGGGTTAAATAGTAGGACTTAAATCTGAAAATAATTATTATCCCCCAAAACAATGTTAATATAAAATTCAATTGGAAAAAAAATATCATAATCCAAAAATATATTTCGGCTTTAAATAACCTACAAAAGGTTGATAAGCCGTAAAAATATAAAACTGTTCTATTAATTAAATTAGTCACTGATCCCGGATAACTATATCCATTGGTTTATTGGTTTGGTTTAGTTTACAGCATATCAATCTCAATGTCTTATTAAGGCCGACAAGATTTTTAGGATAGCTTCGTATGAATAGAATATGTATTCTTTGTAAAAAGTCATTTTTTTTATCAGGTTTCATTGACGTATTTTTGTAAACAGATTTTTTGTCGAGAGCCAAATGTATTGCTGGTAATATTTTCTTTTTCTCTTTTTCAAAATGTTTTGGCTCCGGTTTGGTAGGGTTCACTACTCGCCTATAGCTGGGACCCTAACAGGTGCTACCATCCCGGGTTAGAGTGAACCCGGCAACAACAGTAATTAAGAGGTGGTCCCACTCTCGTCAAAATTTCCGATCTGATGCGTTGCTGCCGGATGAAGTTTATCGTCATACCCAGGACGGCCGTCCATTGTCCATAGAATAAAAGAATCAAAAGACGAAAATGATTTCTTAAATGCAGAGTGTATCATCAGTTTCTAACGGTTATATACACACACCAACCGCGTGCTTGTCTGTGGAGTAATGATTAGCAATCTTGTTTCGCTAGGTCATGTTACAATTGAGTAGTGAGTTCATTCCTCACTAGGTGCTCAATACTTTTGGCCTTATATCGCATCTAAGTTACGCTCAGCAAAGCTCTATACAATAAAATACGTTTCAGAGGTCAATTTACAAAAGTAATCAGACGTTTAATTTGAAACAATAACCGACCACTGGATTTTAACATTCTATCGGATATACTCGAAATGCGTTGAAGTGAGAGTATCCTATTATCGGATATACTGGAAATGAGTTCATGAGAGAGTATCCTATTATAGGATATACTGGAAATGCTTTCATGAGAGATTATCCTATTATAGGATATACTGGAAATGCTTTCATGAGAGATTATCCTATTATAGGATATACTGGAAATACTTTCATGAGAGAGTATCCTATTATCGGATATACTGGAAATGCTTTCATGAGAGAGTATCCTATTATAGGATATACTGGAAATGCTTTCATGAGAGATTATCCTATTATAGGATATACTGGAAATGCTTTCATGAGAGAGTATCCTATTATAGGATATACTGGAAATGCTTTCATGAGAGAGTATCTTATTATAGGATATACTGGAAATGCTTTCATGAGAGATTATCCTATTATAGGATATACTGGAAATGCTTTCACGAGAGAGTATCCTATTATCGGATATACTGGAAATGCTTTCACGAGAGAGTATCCTATTATAGGATATACTGGAAATGCTTTCATGAGAGAGTATCCTATTATAGGATATACTGGAAATGCTTTCATGAGAGAGTATCCTATTATAGGATATACTGGAAATGCTTTCATGAGAGAGTATCCTATTATAGGATATACTGGAAATGCTTTCATGAGAGATTATCCTATTATAGGATATACTGGAAATGCTTTCATGAGAGAGTATCCTATTATCGGATATACTGGAAATGCTTTCATGAGAGAGTATCCTATTATAGGATATACTGGAAATGCTTTCATGAGAGAGTATCCTATTATAGGATATACTGGAAATGCTTTCATGAGAGAGTATCCTATTATAGGATATACTGGAAATGCTTTCATGAGAGATTATCCTATTATAGGATATACTGGAAATGCTTTCATGAGAGAGTATCCTATTATCGGATATACTGGAAATGCTTTCATGAGAGAGTACCCTATTATAGGATATACTGGAAATGCTTTCATGAGAGAGTATCCTATTATAGGATATACTGGAAATGCTTTCATGAGAGAGTATCCTATTATAGGATATACTGGAAATGCTTTCATGAGAGATTATCCTATTATCGGATATACTGGAAATGCTTTCATGAGAGAGTATCCTATTATAGGATATACTGGAAATGCTTTCATGAGAGAGTATCCTATTATAGGATATACTGGAAATGCTTTCATGAGAGAGTATCCTATTATCGGATATACTGGAAATGCTTTCATGAGAGAGTATCCTATTATAGGATATACTGGAAATGCTTTCATGAGAGAGTATCCTATTATAGGATATACTGGAAATGCTTTCATGAGAGAGTATCCTATTATAGGATATACTGGAAATGCTTTCATGAGAGAGTATCCTATTATAGGATATACTGGAAATGCTTTCATGAGAGAGTATCCTATTATAGGATATACTGGAAATGCTTTCATGAGAGATTATCCTATTATAGGATATACTGGAAATGCTTTCATGAGAGAGTATCCTATTATCGGATATACTGGAAATGCTTTCATGAGAGAGTATCCTATTATAGGATATACTGGAAATGCTTTCATGAGAGAGTATCCTATTATAGGATATACTGGAAATGCTTTCATGAGAGAGTATCCTATTATAGGATATACTGGAAATGCTTTCATGAGAGATTATCCTATTATAGGATATACTGGAAATGCTTTCATGAGAGAGTATCCTATTATCGGATATACTGGAAATGCTTTCATGAGAGAGTACCCTATTATAGGATATACTGGAAATGCTTTCATGAGAGAGTATCCTATTATAGGATATACTGGAAATGCTTTCATGAGAGAGTATCCTATTATAGGATATACTGGAAATGCTTTCATGAGAGATTATCCTATTATCGGATATACTGGAAATGCTTTCATGAGAGAGTATCCTATTATAGGATATACTGGAAATGCTTTCATGAGAGAGTATCCTATTATAGGATATACTGGAAATGCTTTCATGAGAGAGTATCCTATTATCGGATATACTGGAAATGCTTTCATGAGAGAGTATCCTATTATAGGATATACTGGAAATGCTTTCATGAGAGAGTATCCTATTATAGGATATACTGGAAATGCTTTCATGAGAGAGTATCCTATTATAGGATATACTGGAAATGCTTTCATGAGAGAGTATCCTATTATAGGATATACTGGAAATGCTTTCATGAGAGAGTATCCTATTATAGGATATACTGGAAATGCGTTCATGAGAGAGTATCCTATTATAGGATATACTGGAAATGCTTTCATGAGAGATTATCCTATTATAGGATATACTGGAAATGCTTTCATGAGAGAGTATCCTATTATAGGATATACTGGAAATGCTTTCATGAGAGAGTATCCTATTATAGGATATACTGGAAATGTGTTCATGAGAGAGTATTCTATTATAGGATATACTGGAAATGCTTTCATGAGAGAGTATCCTATTATAGGATATACTGGAAATGCTTTCATGAGAGAGTATCCTATTATAGGATATACTGGAAATGCGTTCATGAGAGAGTATCCTATTATAGGATATACTGGAAATGCTTTCATGAGAGAGTATCCTATTATAGGATATACTGGAAATGCTTTCATGAGAGAGTATCCTATTATCGGATATACACGAAATGCGCTGATGTGAAACCATCTTATTTTTGCTTCTTATAAGACGCTGCGATGCATTAGACCCGCAAAAAAACATTTGAAAGAAGAAATCGGAAATAAAAGCTTCTTCTTCATATTTCATAGCTCTCCCCACTCTCCCCACTGAATTGCACATTGCAACCAGAATACCTGGCTAATCAGGACAAATTCATCACAGGGCGAGAAGAAATACCAAATTTATAGTAACTATTTAGAATGTAACAATTAGAAAAGAAGTTAGAGCGCATAACAAGACGGAATACCAGTGAAGCCTATCCATATTTCAGGCTGAAATCCTCACTAATCGTGACAAAGTCATCACAAGCGAGAATGGTGGACTAATCGTAAATTGGACACATGTAAATTCGGATACAGAAATAAGGTTAAGTTTGATTTATGTGTAAGTAACGATATATGTCTGCGCCTGCAAAAACCTCGATCACCAGAGCTTGGCAGTTGTCTATCCTCTGACCTAACTCTCACAGCTCAGAGGGGAAAAACCGGCTGGTTACATTCAATGTTTCAAAATCTAAACAAGTGACCTTCCACCATCATCGATCGAACCCAGAAACTTTCCCAATCACTATGAACGAATGTTCTCTAAGTGAGGCCCCGTGTCTTGAGTCCCTATTGGGACTTAAAAGCTGATGATACAACGGTATATAGCTGCACCTTCAAAATCCACAGTGACCAGAGCTTGACAGCTGATCTTTCATCTGATCTCGCTCTCAAAATTCAGATGGGGGAAACTGGCTGGTCACATTCAATGTTTCCAAAAATAAACAAGTGACATTCAACCATCGTCGATCGAAACCAGAAATTTCCCCAATCACAATGAACGAGTCCCAATAGGCACGTTGCTTCCCTGAGGGAAAGTTCGGGCTCTCCCTGAGGGGCCTCCCTGATGATACAACGGTATATGGCTGCACCTCCAAAACCCCCAATGACCAGATCTTAGCAGTTGATCTCTCCTCTGACCGAACTCTCAGAGGGGGTAAAAATTGACTGGTCACATTCAATGCCTCAAAGATAAAAATAGTGGCCTTCCACCATCACCGATCGGAACCAGAATTTTCCCCAATCGTCATGAACAGATGTTCCCTCAGGGAAGCCCCGTGCCTTGAACGATTACCGGGGCTTAAGCACAACCCACACTTCTAGTCGAGCTAGATCAGACCGAAAATGGAGTACTGCAGCTATCTGTGGACGAGGCGAGGGGGAAATCGTCACTTTCCAGTCCCCATAGGGTCCAAAAGCGTCTCCGTGTCCTTGTAGGTGATGAATTATTTTCACCCTACAACCCCTTTCCCACAGACGAAACGTCACAAGTCTCTCACTGAACTATCGCTATTTCCATGGCATGTGTTCAGATGGGATACACTTCTTCGTTCCACCAGTCCTAACCTTGATTGGTGATGTTCCATGATCACTGAGCGGATCCACTCCAGTAAGCACCTGACCTTTCCTGCTATGCTCTACCTTTACAAGAGCCAGGTCAGGCTGAAAATGGAGTAGTGCTGCCATATATGGGCTGGAGCTACCCAGTCTTCACATTACTGTTCAGAAGCATATCCGCTTCTTTATAAGTGATGAATTATTTTCCACCCTATAACCCCTTTCCCATAGATGAAACACCACAATCCTCTTGCTGCTCTATTGCTATTTCCATGGAAAGTGTTCAGATGAACTACATTCCTTATTTCCACGAGTTCTAACCTTCACAGCTAAGACCAGCCATACCACACACATTGTAGCAAACCACCCTCATTTCTTTCATATCCCCCTGGTGAGATGTAAGTTCCACTTGAGCAGGTTCCCACGAACCGCTTCCTCGTGGAACCGACTCCTAATAATTTGCTTCTCTGATCCCTGCAATCTTAACCTCTTCAAGTTTAGGGTTAATCGTTATCTTCCGCACATATCCGTATAAACTGTACGTCTTACTCTGTAGCCCTCTACATCGAATGGCTCCAGGGCCTTGTACAGAGTGAACACCACTCTAAAAAATGTTTAGGCGGTGTGGGGGGGGGTAAAACATCCGATAATGCTTACTCTACTGCTGAATCCTGATACTGGTATTATAGTTTGAAATCCTCAGTTAACACACTAAAACTTAAGGCGTAAAAACTACCGAAAGTAATGTTCTCACGAAATTAGCTAACTTATAACTCCCGTCACCGACCTTGAATTTATAGGACGTTGGGCGTTTTTATTTTATTTTATTTTATGTTTATTTTTATTTTTATTTTTTATTTTTTTTATTTTATTTATGTATTTTTTATTTTATTTTATTTTTTTATTTTATTTTATTTATTTATTTATTGTTTATTTTATTTAATTTATTTTATTTTATTTTATTTATTTATTTTTTATTTTATTTTTTTATTTTATTTTTTTATTTTATTTTTTATTTTATTTTATTTTATTTTATTTATTTATTTTTATTTCATTTTATTTTATTTTATTTATTTATTTTTTATTTTATTTTTTATTTTATTTAATTTATTTATTTTTTATTTTATTTTTATTTTATTTTATTTATTTATTTATTTTTTATTTTATTTAATTTATTTAATTTTATTTTATTTTTTTATTTTTTATTTTATTTCTTTTATTTTATTTTTTTATTTTTTATTTTATTTTATTTATTTATTTTTATTTCATTTTATTTTTTATTTTATTTATTTATTTTTTATTTTATTTTATTTATTTATTTGTTTATTTTTTTTTTTTAGATATTTTGTAGGAAAGAAATGCGTCTTATAAACAACTAAATACGGTGCGGGGTTTGGTTTCAGAATGACGAGTTCAAATTCTGTCCGAATTTGATTCGTTTACTTTGCACTAATGCATTCGAAAAAGGCATCAAATCATCTTCCTTCCGCACCTGGTTGAATAGCATAGCAGAATTGTTTCTCTTGTGTTGGGTGGCAGCCATTCAAGAAAAAAGGTAATTTTGAATTCAAAATCCTCTTAGATAATACAGCAGACTGGACGCTTTATACGTAGTAAAGCAAACAGTCTGCGAGAAGGAAAACTCTGAATTCAAATCCGGTAAATTATTACTTTCACTTACGCGCAAATACCAGATGAGTCGTAAATAGGAAAAGTTGACACACATATAAAAAAAATAAGAAGTAGTTTATTCCGGAGAATAATATGGTACACGGGTAAGAACACTGACTAATATAGTAAACTATTAACTCCTCGGTATTTATCAGAGACCTCTCCACAATGTGGGGTGGGGCACAAGGCCGGTTTTTAACGTAGGGATTTCCGAGTGCTTACGCCCGAGCAAAAATTCCCCGTAGAACTCCCCTCCCCATAGACGGGGGTCGGGCAGATGTTTACCTCCTCAGACGAGACTCTGCCCGTAGGCATAGCCTTGTCTGGGTTCCTCTCCATTCGAAGGCAGAGAGTCGACAAGCAGAGTAACGATTAATCGTTAACTTCTCGGTATTTATCCGAGACCTTCCCACAAGGCGGGATGTGGCACAAGACCGTTTTTTTTTTAACATGGGGCTTTCCGAGTGCGTACGCTCGGACGAAAATCCCCCGTAGACCCCGCATGCATGGGGTTGGGTGGCTGTCTACCTCCCCAAACAAAACTCGTAGACATAGCCTCGTCTGGTTTCCTCTTTGCCCGGAAGCAGAGAGGTTGACAAGCTCTAACAGTTAATCGTTAACCCCTCTCGCTTAGTAAAAGTATTATTCAAATTGTCTTTGTCCAGTCCATCTTGTGGGGGTGTTCAGTTACTCCACAACAATACCCTTGGGAAAAGTATGAATCCATCTCTTCTCCCTCCACCTAAGGGTTGAATATCAGGGCAGATGGTTTTATAGGCTTGGTTAGCAACCATTCTACCGTAGCGAGCAATGACGACCTACTGCTGGAAAACGTTCTACCTAGTCATTTATGGGTCGAAAAAGACACGGTCGCCCAATCGTGTATCATGAATGGCACTTAGCTGACTGACTGATATAGTAGGGCAAACTTGGCTCGATATTCCTAGTAGGACGACGATAGAATTCAGAAGCAGATTGAAGAGAGATGGATCCAACAGGCAAGTTTACCCTAGATACACCCAAGTCGATTACGGTTGCAGTCACTGTGGGGCCCAAAAGAGTCTAATTGGTTATTGGACACGTGATGGCCATCTGTCAACATGTCTCAGTCATCACAGATATCGAACGTTCTCTGTACTTTTTATCATTTCATCATCCAATTTCTTATCAATGAACTTCCCTCCACAGTTCTCCAATGATCGGAGAAATCGAACAGACGCGCTGTGCGTTGTCTATGAATATCACTAAATTTATTTAAATAATCACGTAAGTCGAACATTTCCAAATAAATATGGACGCTTTCTATCAAAATTTAATGTTCCTTTCGTTATCATATATATATATATATATATATAGTTAAATTCCCAGATCAACAACAGAGATATTTCGATTTCATTTTTGCCTTGAAAAAGTCGGAAAACGAAACGCGTCGGCAAGATCTAAGATTTTTCCAATTGTCATTTTATACCCATATATATATACATATATATATATATATATATATATATATATATATATATATATATATAGCGATAGATAGATAGATATATGAAGAAATATAGTTTTAACGTATGCTATATTTATGGGATAAAGTGCTCACTATCAGAGATAGAGCGTATGTAAATATATATATAAAAGTGAACATTGAAGTCAACACTCAGAGGCGACATGCTGTTTCATGCTGGACGCAATCGTCAGGGAGGCCTGACGATTGCATCCAGCATGAAGGGCTGTGGTGAAATAATTTATTACATGAAACCTTAAAGTGGTCTGTTTTTATTTAAATTATTAGCTCTGTAGTTAAATTGAGCTCTCTGGATTTTATCCTCCTTAGGTCTACCCATACGGATTACCTAGTTTTTCGTAAACTATATATATATATATATATATATATATATATATATATATATGATAGAAATTAAGAGGATTTGAGATAATTATAATTATAATTAAGTCATTCATCGAGTCTAGAAGAAACCTCAACAGAATGTAGAAAGCACTGGACGGCCGTTTTGTCCTATTTGTGGACCTCACCAGCAGTGCGCATCCACTACCGAGAATCGAACACGGGCCTTTACAATATGACGCAACGGGTCTCGGTGACGAAGAGGTAAAAAAAATAGACTCGTTATTACTCACTGCAGTAGTAATTCCTTAGAAGTTTTTAACCAGTCCTCTACAAGCAGACGCTTTTTCACAAATCCTTCCTGCGTCAATAAATATGTAGCCTAAAATTAAAAAAATAATTATTTTACGCAACAAATCTTTATTTTTCGATATAATCCCCTTGTTGATGAGCAACGTCGAACCTGTTCAGTGTCTACATGGTTGACCGCTTCGGAATACCAGATGCTGTGAGCTTGGATGTGCGGGTGGTGTAATGGATAATGGCTCGGAATTGTTAATCGGAGTGTCGAGTTCCAATTTCAGTTGCGTTCGTTATATTCACTTAATCGTTAAATAACCTCGGAAAAGATATGAATTCATCTCTTCTCCTCCCAGCTATGGGTTAATTAGTAAGATTTTTATCACTAAATCGTTATTATCTCTAAAATATTCATAAAATCTAAACATATTTTCTGGCTTTAAATAACCTGCAAAAGGTTGATAAGCCGTAAAAAACCGAATCAATCAATAAATAAAGAATTCAAAAGCGTCTCCTAGTTCTCCAAACGCCCTCTCTCTCTCTCTCTCTCTCCCCCCCTCTCTCTTTCTCTATCACAGACCCGTATGTGGCGAGTCTCTCATTACTCTATGGCTACCACTATGGAAAATGCTCGGGCGAACTACATTCCTTGGTTCCCCCAGGTTTAACATTCACGGTTAGGACCCGCCATGCATAGTAGCAAGCCACCCACATTCCATCGGCGAGAAATAATTTCTACTCAGCTACTTCCCCCCGAACCACTACCCCGTGGAAGACTCCCAATAAAGTATCTGTCCGATCACTACAGTCTTAACCCGTTCAAATCTAGAGTTAAGCGCAATCCTCTCTTTCTATCCATATAAACTAACCCTTAACGTAATCCCCTGTCTCAAGTGGTCCCTGGATCGTGTACAGGGTGAACCTTAATGTAAAAAAAGAAGAAAAAAAGAAATCTTACTGATTCGGAGGGCCGAGTTCGAATTCCAGTCGAATCCCATTAGAATCACTTAAGTGCTAAAGCACTTGGGAATGGTATGAATCCTCTTCTTCACCCCCCGGCTATGGGTAAATAGCTGGACAGACCAGGTTCTATAGCCTTGGATGGCAACTGGTCTACCTCAGAAAAAAATGGCAACCTACTGTCGAATCCATTACATTCACTTACATGCTAATATCCTTGGGAAAGCTATGAAGCCTCTTCTTCAATGCTATAGGTAAATAGCAGGACAGACCGGATTCCATGGCCTTGGGTGGCTACTGGTCTACTGCAGAAAGAAATGGCAACCTACTGCGGGTAAAAATCTGCCTCGTCAGTCATGTGTCGAATGATACATGATCGCCTAAGCGTGTATCACGCATGGCAAATAACTGACATTTTTTATTTTAATATAAACTTTTATATATTTTATGGAGCATCAGAGAAACAATGAAAGATTTTAATCTATGCCATATGGGTGCTGTAATAGTTAGGAATGGATAGCGGCTCAGATTGAGAAATCGGAGAGCCGAGTTCGAATTCCAGTGGAATCAATTACATTCACTTACGTGCTAATATCCATGGGAAAGGTATGAATCCTCTTCTTCTCCGCCTAGCTATGGATAAATAGCAGGACAGACCCGGTTTTATAGCCTTGGATGGCAACTGGTCTACCGCAGAAAGAAATGGTAACCTACAGCGGTTAAAAAAATCTGCCTCGTCAATCACGTATCGAAAGATACATGATCGCCTAAGCGTGTATCATGCATGGCACATAACTGACTGACTGATTAATGTATCTAATTCAGTGCGTAATAATGACAAACATTCGACACGTTATATAATGAAAGCTTTAGCGAATAAATGAATCGGGCTACGGACTTATTGATGCATACTCGTTGAGTTGGAAAATCTCCAATCCTTTAACCAGTGTAAAATATCTCAGAGGAAGTGTTTAAAGGTTAACATAACTTCTCATTCTTTTCGCATTTCGCGTTTGTATGTTTCTTTATTGCGGGGTTTCTGTTCCTGGTTTAAACATTTCTCGTCCGATTTCTTCTTTCGGGCTTTTCACATAATCGTTTCATCTCCACCTTCTTTTCGAAATTCCAAACCCTTGTACAATAATCAGTCATCTTTCGGTTTGTTTTTGCTGCCGCTGTTTTCAAAGAAATCTACCATTACCTAATTCTTCGTTCCGATATTTCATCCCACTAGCCTGGAAGATATCGAAATACTTTAAACAAGTGGGTCTCGTTGTTACATGTTAGCATTTTCTTTCATTTTTTTTTTTTTTTTTTTGCCTTTTTTTCTTATTCTCGTCTTTTTTCTTTCTGTCTTTTTTCTTATTCTCGTCTTTTTCTTTCTGTCTTTTTCTTTCTGTCTTTTTTCTTATTCTCGTCTTTTTTCTTTCTGTCTTTTTTCTTATTCTCGTCTTTTTCTTTCTGTCTTTTTCTTTCTGTCTTTTTCTTTCTGTCTTTTTCTTATTCTCGTCTTTTTTCTTTCTGTCTTTTTTCTTATTCTCGTCTTTTTCTTTCTGTCTTTTTCTTTCTGTCTTTTTCTTATTCTCGTCTTTTTTCTTTCTGTCTTTTTTCTTATTCTCGTCTTTTTCTTTCTGTCTTTTTCTTTCTGTCTTTTTCTTATTCTCGTCTTTTTTCTTTCTGTCTTTTTCTTATTCTCGTTTTTATCTTTCTGTCTTTTTTCTTTCTGTCTTTTTCTTATTCTCGTCTTTTTTCTTTCTGTCTTTTTTCTATCATTTTTGTCATTTTATTTTTATTTTTTAATTTATTCTTTTTGCCTTTTCTTTCTTTCTTTTCGAATCTTTTCTTTTGTTTCTTTTCCTTCTTCCTTTTTGTCTTTTATTTTTCTTCTTTTCTTATTTCGTTCTTCTTTCTTATTCATTTTCTTTTCTTTCTTCTCTTCTCCTTTTTCTTTTCTTTCTTCTTTATTCTGTCTTTTTTCTTTTCATTCATTCTATCTTTTCTTTTCTACTTTCATTCATTCTTTTGTTTTCTTTATTTCTTTTTTCTTTCCTACTTTTTCTTTCTTTTTCTATTCTTTCTTTTCATTTCTTTCTTTTTTTTGTCTTTTTCTTACCTCCTTTTTACCTTTTCACTTTTTCTTTTATTTTTTATTTTTCTTTCTCTCTTTTTTTCATTATAATTCCCGCTTTCTTTTTCTTTCTTTCTTTCTTCCTTTTTATTTATTTTTCTTCCATTCCTCATCCTTCTTTGTCTTCTTTTTTTTCCTTTTCTTTCTTTCATTCATTTTTATTTTAGTTCTTTCATCGTTTTTTCTTTCTCACATTTTATTTTTATTTATTTCTTTTATCTCCTTCCTGTTTTCTTTTTCTTTCTTTTTCCTCCTTCCTATATTTCTTTTTTCTTTCTATTTTCTACTTCCTGTCTTCTTTTTTCTCCTTCTTATATTTCTTTTTTTTCTTTCTCCTTCCTGTCTTCTTTGTTCTTTCTCCCCTTCTCCTTCCTGTCTTCTTTTTTCTCCTTCCTATATTTCTTTATTCTCTCTCTTTCTCCTTACTGTCTTCTTTTTTCTTTCTTTTTTCTCTTTCCTATATTTCTTTTTCTTTCTCTTTTCTACTTCCTGTTTTCTTTATTTCTTTTTCTTTATCCTTTTCTTTTTTCTTTCTTTCTTCCTCCTTCTTCATATTTGCCTTTTTTTCTTTCTCTCTTTCTTTCATTCATTTTTCCTTATTTCTTTTATCGTTTTTTCTTACTATTTTCTTTTTCTTTCTTCTTCCTGATTTCTTTCTTACTTACTTTCTCCTTCCTGCCTTTTTTCTTTCTATCATTTTTCTCCTTCCTGTTTCTTCCTTTTGTTTTTCTTTTTTTTTCTTTTTCATTTAGGATACAATCCTAAATTACCCATTAAAAGCAAAAATAAAGATAAATAAGAAATGTAACCATTATCATTTTCTTGCATTCTTTCTTTCTCCCAAGAGATAGCTGACTCGTCTAAGAGAATAACATTCGTGATTTTTGGTCGCTGCCACGCCCAGTTCCTCTTCCCTTGCTTCTCCTACGGAAACCAAAAACACACAAAAACGGAAGATCTTTTATTTTTGTTTTGTTTTGGGTGGGGAGTGAATGGCTGATTACAAAACCTTACACACGACGCTGCTACGAAGTATGCTCTAAAAATAACGCCTCCTATTTATTTTCACGCAGAACTACAACAGATACGGGGAGCACAATGACACCGTTGGATGGAGCAAGTCCTTATTTTTCCTCATGGTCAGTAGCATTGATTATGACTTTCCGACGGCGACGAACAAAATGCCGGATATAAACGATGGCGGTGTATTATATTTAAAGATAAAGTACTGTTATATGATAATGCAAGAGAAGACTCCAAAAGTAATGCCGCCATTTTAATTCCATTGAAGCGACAAAGGGAACACAATAGCACCACTGGATAGAGCAAGCATTCGGCTACACTATTTTCCCATATAGTAACCACCATTAGCTATGCATTTTGCCAGGGATAATAGCATATCAAATCAAGATATATATATATATATATATATATTATGAAATGGACAAAGTCCGACAATTATTTTTAAGACATTTTTATGTTTATACATTCTTTTTATAGATACAAATATTTAAGTAAATGGTCTGTTTATAATAAACAGTATTAAACAACATTTACCGGCCTGAAAATCCGAGAAATTTTTTGTCGGAGAACGAATATTTTCTATGAAAATTTCTCGGACATTCAGGTCGGTAAATGTTTAATACTGTTTATTATAAACAGAGCATTTACTTAAATATTTTTATCTATAAAAAGAATGTATAAACATAAAAATGTCTTATATATATATATATATATATATATATATATATATATATATATATATATATATATATATATAAATGTAAAGGACAATAGGAAAACTGTGATAGTTGCCGACGCGTTTCGTCCGATGTGATTTTTTTCAAGGCAAAAAAAAAATAACGAAATGAATTTATTTAAACAAAGTAACTAATAATAACAAAAACAAAATGTCCTTAGCAACTGGAATAATTGACATAACGCTGATTTAATACTGTTAACTGAAAATTACGTCAATTACTGTCGCGTGTGGAGATATTGTTTTTATTGCTGTGTTGACGGATTCAACTATTTTCTTTTGATTTCACGATATTGTTGTGTACGTTTGTTTTGGAGAGTAGTAATTCTGTTAAGAAAGGTGAATTAGGGAAAAGGCCTGGGCGTACATTAATATTTGAGTAATATTCAATTTATATTTGGGTAATTTTGTTATTATTAGTTACTTTGTTTAATAAATTCATTTCGTTTTTGTTTTTGGTTTTTTTTTTGCCTTGAAAAAGTCCACATTGGATGAAACGCGTCGGCAACTATTACAGTTTTCCTATTGTCTTTTACATTTATAAATATTGTCTTTTTCTACAGGTTAACTCTGAGAAATTTTTCATATATATATATATATATATATATATATATATATATATATATATATATATATATATATATATATATATATTTAAAGACATTTTTATGTTTAACATTCTTTTTATAGATACAAGTATTTAAGTAAATGCTCTGTTTATAATAAACAGTATTAAATAACATTTACCGACCTGAATGTACGAGAAATTTTCATTGAAAATATTCGTTCTCAGACAAGATTTTGAACCTGTATCCTATACGAATCCTGTCTGAGGACGAATATTTTCTATGAAAATTTCTGGAATATTCAGGCCGGTAAATGTTGTTTAATACTGTTTATTATAAACAGAGCATTTACTTAAATACTTGTATCCATAGAAAGTATGTTAAACATAAAAATGTCTTTAAATAATTGTCGGACTTTGTCCATTTCATAATATATATAAATATATATATACATAATAACAAGTGTATGATGCTCCGAAAGTAACGCTTCCTGTTTATTTCCACGGAAACTACAACAGACAATGGGTACAGAATAAGTTTTCAGCTCCAAAACACTATTTTCCCATCTACTTCTCACCATTGGCTATACCTTTTTTCCCCATCGTTGAACGAAGTGAATAAAGTGCTTTTAAACTGATACTTTGTTTACTGTTATATACCGTACCTACGAACACTAATAGGTATGTCTCAATCCTCATAATTACGTTGGACACTATTGTAAATGGGGGTAATATGGTGTCTAAATAATCCACCACTAGAAGTGGTTTACCTATTTCACGCCGCTGGCGAGTATTGTATTTTGTTGATGTTATAAAGATTACCATTTCATTTCCAACCTCCGTTTTGGTTATTCCTCGTTCAGTAACCGTTTTTTGTTTGCAACAGTTTAAAATAATTTTCATCCTATTCAGGACCAAAGAGACACTCGATTGATTGACTGGTTCGTTTTTTATTGCTTGTCAACCCTTTGCACCTTATTCAAAATCAGAAAATATTTTTAGATTGTTAGAATTTTTTAGAGATAATAATAATTTAGTTATACAAATCTTACTAATTAACCTATAGCTGGGGGAGCTAAGAAGTGGTTTCATACCTTTCCCAAGGTTATTTGGCACATAAGTGAATATAACGAACCCAACAATTATCCATTACACCGTTTGCTTCTTGTATTACCAAGCAGTCACCCATCTAGGCACTGTGCAGGCTCGGCATAGCGAGACTACGCCGAGCCACCACAGTGTCTAGATGGGTGTAAACTTGTGCCTAGATGGGTGTAAACTTGTGTCTAGATGGGTGTAAACTTGTGTCTAGAAGGGTGTAAACTTGTGTCTAGTTGGGTGTAAACTTGTGTCTAGATGGGTGTAAACTTGTGTCTAGAAGGGTGTAAACTTGTGTCTAGATGGGTGTAAACTTGTGTCTAGATGGGTGTAAACTTGTGTCTAGATGGGTGTAAACTTGTGTCTAGATGGGTGTAAACTTGTGTCTAGAAGGGTGTAAACTTGTGTCTAGATGGGGGTGTAAACTTGTGTCTACATGGGTGTAAACTTGTGTCTAGATGGGGGTGTAAACTTGTGCCTAGGTGGGTGTAAACTTGTGTCTAGATGGGTCTAAACTTGTGTCTAGATTTGGGTGTAAACTTGTGCCTAGATGGGTGTAAACTTATGTCTAGATGGGTGTAAACTTGTGTCTAGATGGGTGTAAACTTGTAACGTTTCGTTTGCGAGAAAGGATTTGTAGGTTGGAAAATGATTAACCAACCACAAGGCAACGGAGTCGCTTTTGGCCTCCATCGAGACTGGGAAGAGATGACCGGGCAATTCCCCGCCCATATATGACAGTAGTACTTCATTTTAGGCCTGATCTGGCTGTTGTAAAGGAAGAGCATGGTAGAAGGAGCGGTACAAAGCACTAACCATTTTTTTTCTAGCATCTTTAACGATGGATCGTAAGTTCGAGTTCCACTGGAGATCTGGATTGGGCTTAAGCCTCAAGAGGCTCTCAAGGATCGAGTCATCCCTGAGAGAACACTCGTTTATCGCGATAGATGAACATTCTGTGATGATGATATACAGATACAATTTTTATATTAATCTAATTTTTATTTTAATCTGTGTCCTGCTGTTAATAATTCTGTCATTGTTAATCTCCAAGGAGATGATTTGTTTTTTTTCTTTTCATCTACCCGCTTTTTAATTGTTATGAAAGTGTGAAGGTATAAAAAAAATTCTAGCTTTACAGATTGCAAACTTTCTCTGCAATACGCAACGTTTTCAGCTTCCTGTGTGTGACGATAAACTATATCCGGGGGCAAGGCCTCTGATCATGAGCTTTTGAGTAGCGTGGAACCAACTCTTAATTGCTGTTGTTCTCTGGTTCATCCTGACCCGTGGTGGTGGCACCTGTTAGGGTCCCAGCTATGTGCAAATAGTTATGGTTAACAAGCTAATCAGTTTGACCATTAATAACAAGTCGTGAATTCGGTCCTGACCGAGTGACCCATACTTCTGGCATTGTCCCAAACTAAGCTTAATAAGATGGACGTCACAGGCTGGCGTAATGGTTAACGAGCTAGTCTACTTGACCATTACTACTGAGTCGTCACTTCTGTCCTCATGGGTGCTCCAGATTTTTGGCATTGCCCCAAAGTAATCGAAGTTTAGTAAGATGGACATCACAGGCTGGCGTAATGGTTAACGAGCTAGTCTGTCTGACGATTACTATTGAATCGTGAATTTGGTCCTCACTGGATGCCTTACTATTGTGGCCTTGTGTCAAACTAAGCACAGAAAAATTGGTGCCGCGACGTGTGGAAATGGTTAATGATTCTATCTGATTAACAATTACTGCCGCAGAGTGACTTTGATCCTCACTAGGTGCGTCATATTCCTGACCTTCAGCTAAATTTAGTTAACGTAGTTAATAGATCTATGAATTCAACTCTTCCTACAACTAATGGGACAGACTTGCCTTGGGTGGCAACCGGTCTAGGAGAAAGAAAACTCTGATTTCAAAATCTGTATGTAGCCCCGACGAAGCACATATTATGCAGCTAAGGAAAGAATCGTTCGCATTGACTTGATCTATAAAAAGACACGGCAGAGTAATGGATAGTGGCTCGGATTGAGGACTCACAAAGCCGAGTTCGAATTCCAGTCGAGTTCCTTATATTCATTTAGGTGCTAATAACCTTGGGAAAGGCATAAATCCAACTCTTCTCCCCCCCCCCCCCAGCGATGGGTGAATAATGGGTTTTATCGCCTTTGGTGGCAACGGGTCTAGGAGAAGGAAACTATATGTAGCCCTGGCGAAGCACATACTATGCAGCTAAGGAAAGGCTCTTTCGCATTGACTCGATGTTCCCGACTACAACGGCCGACTCCTATATGCAGGCAAAAAGGCACGGCGTAGTAATGGATAGCGACTCGGATTGAGAACTCGGAAAGTCGAATTCTAGTCAAGTTCATTATATTCACTTGTTTTTTTTTTGTTTGTTTTTTTTTTGCTAAGTACGCTGCTTTTAGTCAAACTATTTTTTTCACAAATACAAGCGTAATAAGAAATCATTTATATTCACTCAGGTCCTAATAACATTGGAAAAGGCATGAATCCAACTCTACCCGCACCCCCAGCGATAGGTAAATAATAGGGCAGACTGGGTTCTGTCGCCTTGGGTGGCAACGGGCCTAGGAGAAGGAAACTCTATGTAGCCCTATCGAAGCACATACTATGCAGCTGAGGAAAGGATCGTTCACATTGACTCATCTAGTGTCGACCCCTTTTTTTATCGAGATTGTCTAATTGAGTAATTTTACGGAGTTGCGAGTGTGATCCTCACTTGGTGCCCTGTACTTATGGCCTTGTGCCAAAACTTAAGCTATGTATGATGGACACTATGAAGAAAATACCCACACGAGAAAAAAAAACTGTTATGTTTTGCAGTTTTATATACTTTGCTTACAACACAGGAAAAATTGCACGAATGTTTACCAGATGTGATATAAATGATACCATCCGATGGTTTTTCACACTCCATATACCATTTCTCGTGTATTTTCGCATATAGCATTAATGTACTTATACATATGCATACGCACCCATGATTTCTGTATCAATGTCCGAATGCAGCTGCTCCAGCGAGTTGTAAGATGAGAGAGGGGAGGATTGTATGAAATTCCAGGTCAACTGACGTCACGTGAACACGAGTCCGGATACTCGCACTTGTAGTCTTGTCTTCACTTCATTTATCCTTTCTTCTTCTCAGTCTTAAGGAGTGTCATTAACTATCTCTCCTCTCTCTCTCTCTGCTTTTCTCTCCTCTCTATTTCTATCTCTTTCTCCCTCTCTCTGTTGCCTCTCTTTCTCTTTGTGATAATTCGTCAACCCTCTGGTCAAAATATGGTCCTCCACAGCTTCCTGTTTTTTGTTGCTCTCAGTAATACATGATTTTTATGATTCCTCTTTGCCTTTGTAATAATACTTCAACCCTTTGCTCACAATTTTTGAAGTAGATTCTCTATGTACCGTCTCACTTCATGACGTATTCGATCATGGTTCTCCACAGCTTCCTGTCTTTTGTTGCTCTCAGTAATACATGATTTTTATGATTCCTCTTTGCCTTTGTAATAATACTTCAACTCTTTGCTCACAATTTTTGAAGTAGATTCTCTACGTACCGTCTCACTTCATGACGTACTCGATCATGGTTCTCCACAGCTTCCTGTCTTTTGTTGCTCTCGGTAATACATGATTTCTATGATTCCTCTTTGCCTTTGTAATAATACTTCAACCCTTTGCTCAAAATTGTCAAGTAGGTTCTCTTTCTATGTACCATTTCTCTTCAGGACGTACTTGATTATGGCTCTCCACAGCTTCCTCGCTTCTGTTGCTCTCAGTAATTCTTGCTCCTTTATGATTCCTCTTCGTCTTCGTGATATTTGTTTCCTTACCTATTTCCTCAAAATCGTCAAATATGCTTCTTCTCACTCTCCTCCTTCTCTCTCCTTCTCTTCTCGCTCTACCTCTTTCTCTCTCTCTCTCACTCTCTCCCTCTCTCTCATGGCATTCTCTGATGGCGTCGGCAATCAACGTTCTCCACAGCTTCCTTTCTCTATTTGCTTGCAACAATACTTGGCTCTTTCTCTCTTTCTTTCTCGCTTTCTCTCTCTCTCTAACTCTCTCTCTCTATCTCACTCTCTCTGTCCCTAACCCTCACTTTCACTCTCTTTGACAATCTCTCTTTATCTCTCACTCTTTTTTCTCTCTCTCGTTCTCTCGTTCTATCTCTCTATCTCTGTCTGTCTGTCTGTCTGCCTCTCTCTCTCTCTCTCTCTCTCTCTCTCTCTCACCCTTTCTATATGAACTGTTCCTTCAACTGGTGAGTGATCATGACTCTCCACAGTTTCCTGTTTTTGTTTTAGTTCCTTTATGACTTTGTTTTTGTGGTATTTGTTCCTTCACAATTTTGCCCAAACATATGATATCGTTTTACTCTCTCTTTCTTCCCAATGTACCGTGTCCCTTAGGATGTGATCGATCACTATTCTCCACAGCGTCCTGTCTTTATTTTGTTTCTCAATTCCATTTTCTCCTTTACAAAAATCCGGTATTTGTACCTTTATGCGTTTGCTTAAACCTCTTAAGTAGGTTCTCTCTCTCTCTCTCTCTCGCTCTCTCTCTCTCTCTCTCTCTCTCTCTCTCTGTTTCTCTCGTTCTGTCTCTTACTCTCTGTTTCTCTCTCCTCCAATCTGTCTCTCTCTCTCTCACTCAATCTCTCTCCCTTTCTATATGACTTGTTTCTTCAACTGGTGGGTGATCATGGCTCTCCACAGTTTCCTGCTTTTTCTTTTCAGTTCCTTTTTAACATTGTGCTATTTGTCTCTCCATCGTTTTGCCCAAACTTTGTGATATCCTTTTGTTCTCTTTCTCACTTCCTCTCTCTCTCTCTCTTCCCAATTTACTGTGTCCCACTGGGACGTAATCGATCACGGTTCTCCACAGCGTTTTTGTTGTTGTTTTTTTATCAAATACTTACTTGATTACGAACCTTCTTTGTATTTCTAGTTCTTGCACTACAGTCCATTTAGTAGACATAGGCTTATCGCTGCTTTACCCACTGGTTTCCTTGTGACCTCTGAGTATTATAGTCTCCAGGCCTTCCTTCTTCGTTAAAAATGCCTCATGCCTTGAGCTCTTATTAGGACTCAGATCTCAAGTGGAATTCGTACATACGATCCATCGCTAAAGAAAGCTGAAAAATGGTCGGTTCCCTGAACATCTCCAGTAAGAACCTTTAGTCTTTGGATTTTATCAAGAATGTCTAAATACATAACCGAAGCACCAAACCGGATGTGACAGCAATATCCCATGCATAGATAAATGGTAGACTTATAAATGTGTAAGATAGATGAGAAACGATGAGAAAAATTGTCTAACACGACACAATAAACCAACTTTCCGAGCGCCAGACCTAGTAACTTATTCAATATAATATGTTCATTTCATGTGAACGTAAAACGTTATCCCGAGAAGGCACAACGAGTCACTCTTCTGGAGTTTAACATCAGCCAATATGATGGAAGGTAAATGGAAAAGGTCCTCTAAAATAATTAAAAGAGAGCGTTTTTGTTTTTGGTGGTGTTAAAATTAACAAGCCATTTCTTGCCCCAGTTAACAACAGATTTTAGGTTATTTTTGAGATCAGTAGCCAATTTGACATTATCGAACCTACCAGGCTTACCATTACGACAGGTGGAAATAGTAACGCCATGAGCATAGATACCGTTATCAAAAAAAAAAAACTCTCCAATAAATGTCTTGCTGTTTCCTGCTTTCTTATTTTAAATCAAACGTCTTTTACTTCTCCGAGCAAATCGATGGCTTCTGCCACAGAAAATTTTCGTTTTCGTTCAGAGATGGGAATTTACATTTAGTTTCTGGACAAATATTTCTACGAAACTAGCTTCAAGAAATCAATATTAGTGAAAAGAGAAAACGAATTTTCAAACTAAGTGTAGAGAAAAAAATTAAAGACGAATGTAGTTTCATTTTTTTTCAGGACGATCTTTTCTTTAACTCTACATCGATTCCCTCAAATTTGTTTTTAATTACGAGGTCTTCTATTATATACCGTGTCCCTTCAGGACAAACACGGCTCTCCACAACTTCCTATCCGTTTGGTTTAGTCTATTTTGTTTTACGGCATATCAACACGTCAATGGGTTATTTAATGCTTACTTGATTTTTAGGATAGGTTCGTATGAATAGAATATGTATTCTTTGTAAGAAATCAGTTTGAAGAACAGGTTTCATTGACATATTTTTGTAGTGAGTTTTTTTTTTGTCGAGAGTCAAACCTATTGCTCGTAATTTTTTTTTTCAAGAACGTGTTGCTGGAATATTTTTCTTTTCCAAAAATGTATTGCTGGTATTATTACTATAAAAATATATTTTTATACTTTCATAATGTTTTGACCCCGGTTTGGGGGTTAACTATGTGGCCATAGCTGGGACACTAACAAGTGCTACCACTCCGGGTCAGGGTGAACCTAGGAACAACAGCAAGAAGTAGTTCCACGCTCCTCAAAACCTCCTGATCAGAGACCTTGCTGCCGGATGGAGTTTATCGTCGTACCCAGGACAGTTTCTTTCCGTTGTAGCTCTTAGAATTGAGGAGACCCGTTAAATCTGGAAAGTTTTCAGTAATCTGAGTGCAGTTAAGCTTTAAAAGAATTTTTGTACTAAACTTCATACACTACAAGCCTCGTGTGCCACTCAAACTTGAAAGTTACAGTCAAAATAATAATGATGGAATCGGTATGTAATATGAAAGAAAAGGAAGAAAATGATGAATTATGACAGACATATTTTCAAGAAAGCATCCCCGCAGGAGCCTGTTCCAAATTGTGAGAGTTTGGGTAGGAGGGAGATATCTGAGCTAAACTTCTTATCTTTGAGACACGGAGAAAATGAGGGTGATTCTGTTCTGTGGAAATCGAATGACATGTTCCAGCTGTAAATGTTTGAACTAATGGAAGAATAGTGGTCATTTGTTCATTTGCCATGGAAATAGCGATAGAGTAGCGACATGCTTACAATGTTACGTGTGCACCATTCGAACAAACGAGGCAATGCGCGCGCGTGTATGTGTGTGTGTGTGTGTAAAACAGGGTGCCTAACTGCTATTAACGCATTGCTCTGCTATTTAACCATAGCTGGGGGGAGAATAAGAGGATTCATACATTTTCCAAGGGTATTAGCTCAATCCGAGCCGCTATCAATTACTCCACAATGAAACGATTTTGAACTCTTTCAAGGCTGGACATTGAGGATTTAAAACCACCAGTCCAAATCTGGCAGCAATACTCCATTTTTTATTTTTTTTTATTTAATCTGACTCTAGTAAAGATAAAGCATGCTAGAAGGAATCAGATAGTTGCTGGAACGATAGATTGAACAGACCGCTTTTCCTGCATCTTTGTCATTGGATTGTATATACGAGTTAAATAGCTTTTGCCTGAATTCTATTAACTGGTTGTACACTCTGTTATCTAACTCGTTACTATCTCCCCTACAGGAGGTGCATATTTTATTGAGCAAATACATAAATAACGGAAGCTTTTTAAAGCATTTTAATGTATTGTTTATAATTGTTGCCAACACAAGCAACTAGATTATGAAGTCGTAAAGTGACATTTGAAAGTGGCTTGGATGTCGTAAAAATCTCAGAAAACAGAACAGAGGTCGGGAACAAAATTGCAGGGGTGGATATAGAAGCAAGGATTCAAATAAATAGCGTCAAGATAGAAAAAAAAAGATTAAGAGCGAGGACGAAGACAGATGAATAAAAACATAGAAGCAACTGAAAATGAATATTTAAAGATTGAATGAAAGATATAGATCCGAATGAATTTACAAAGACAAGGCTCCTGATAGAACCAATTGAATAGGAATGGACATAAGAGCAAAAACAATGACGAAAGAAAAAGAAAATTTAAAGATTGAATAAAAAACGTATATACAAATGAATTTAAGAAGAGATAGAAGCAAATTAGAGACAAAAATAAATTAAAAAAAGATAGAATTTATGACATATATATATATATATATATATATATATAAAAGTGAACATAGAAGTCAACACTTAGAGGCGACAGTCTGTTTCATGCTAGATGCAATCGTCAGGCGGCCTGACGATTGCGTCCAGCATGAAACAGCCTGCCGCCTCTGAGTGTTGACGTCAATGTTCACTTATATATATATATATATATATATATATATATATATATATATATATATATATATATATATATATATATATATATTGAGACAAATATCAAAGATCGTGAAAGAAGCTGTTATATATCGTACCTACGAAAAATAATGGGTATGTCTCAATCCTCATAAATATGTTGGACACTATTGTAAGTGGGAGTAATGTGTTGTCTAAGTAGTCCACCATTAGCAGTGGTTTACCTATTTCACGCTGCTGGCGAGTATTGTATTTTGTTGATGTTATAAGGATTACGATTTCATTTCCAACCTCCGTTTTGATTATTCCCCATTCAGTAACCTTTTCTAGGTTACAACAAATAGATACATAGGAATGAGTTTGATAGATAGATAGATAGATAGATAGATAGATAGATAGATAGATAGATAGATAGATAGATAGATAGATAGATAGAATCAAACATAAAAAAATTATGTGACAATATGTTATATACGATATCTATGAACACTAATGGCTATGTCCCAATCCTCATAAATACGTTGGACACTATTGTAAGTGGGGGTAATATGCTGTCTAAGTAGTCCACAGCTAGCAGTGGTTTACCTACTTTACGCCGCTGGTGAATATTTTATTTTGTTGATGTTATAAAGATTACCATTTCATTTCCAACCTCCGTTTTGGTTATTCTTCCTTCAGTAACCTTTTCTAGGTTACAACAGGAGCAAAAACATAATGGAAAAGAAGCTAATAAAAAAGTGGATGAAAAAAAGAAGCGTAAGCCGGGACATAGGATGATGGATCAAATTTGCTTCCTTCTCTGATTAGGGGTTTCTTCCTTAAGGTTTTCTCCTTTGCTTCGATTATGCACGATGTGTAGCACTTTCATTGCCGGAAATTATATCACTGTGGTAAGATAAAACATTTTTTCTTTTTACTAATGTTCACACCAAACAAGGACAAAGAGCCACTCGAGATAGAGTTTTGTTGAAGGAGATTATTGTGTGAGCGGTTAGAGTAAGAGATGAAAACTGCAGTTCATGGAGATACGTGGGAAGGATAAATGGTTAACCCTAGATTTGAACCGGCTGAGATTGTAGTGGTCAGGGAAGCATCCTCTTGGGAGTCAATTCCACAAAATATCAGTTCGTGTGAAGAAGCTATCCGAGTGGAACTTACTTCTCACTAATGGAATACGAAGGTGATTCGCTACAATGTGCATGGTATGGTGGGTCCTAGCTGCGAATGCTAGAATTGATGGAACTAAGGAATATGGTTCGTCCGAACATTTTTCATAGAATTAGCGATAGAGTGGTGTGTTAAGTGGTTTTAGAGTGGAAAATAATAGCCCACAAGGTCATGTAGACTCTTTGGGGAGCTATCAAGACTCTAAAAGTGTAGAATGAACAGCCCCAGCTAGATAAAACAGCATTTTCAACCAGATCTGACTATTGTAAGGATAGAGGACAGCAGGAGGAGTCTGGTAGTTACTGGAGCGGTACAGGAAACCAATCATTTTCCCAGCATCTTAGCTATGGATCGACATATGTTCCCCTTGAGGTCTGGGGCGAGTTTATATACTAATGGACGTTCAAGGCAAGGACCCTTTTGAGAGAACACTCGTTTATTGTGATAGACAAAAGTTCAGGATCTGCTCGGTGACCAGGGAACGTTACTAGTTTGTATTTTGAGGTATTGAATGTGTGACTAAGCGTGTTAAAAGCTAAGAAAGAAATAATCTTCAAACACAGCTCAAGAAATTTAAATACATTTTATTATTGACTATTTGTTTTCTTTCAAATTGAGAAAGAAATTACAAAGATCCTCGCGAAAAAAAGTCTCTCTAACAAAATATTTTGTTTTTTGCTTTTACAGTACAAAATTATTTGCATTAGTATGATAGAAGAAACAGAATGTCTCGACATAAGAGAAGTGCCACGTATTTACGTTGTTTTATGAATGCTTGTAATTTTCCAGCAGTCAGCAAACGGGCAGTGTGTTATGACTACTCTTAACATATTTTTAAATAATTCCGTTCATATGTTTCAAGGTTGCTTAATTTACGTTAAAATCACGAGTCTGTTATGGAAGGTTACTCGATAAAATATGCGAAAGTTGAGTAATTAATTATAGGAAAATTTTGAGCAATCAGCTGTGTCTTCCGTTCTTTCTTTCTTTCTTTCATTTTTTTCTCACTGAAATCAAGTAGCGTCACTGATATGTTTTTTCCGTGTTTCCACGCAATCAAAACGGAATAGTACATTATTTATGAGGTATTAGCCGGGCGTATCGGTAGTGCTAACTAAGGAAAGGACAAACAGAATTAAGATAAGATCCTACTAAAACACAGTACTCAGTATGTATCTGCTGCTACTCTGTCATACCAATCTTTTTGCGGGTGGGAAGGCAGATACACTCATTGATTAGGTGTTTTCCGTAAAAATAACGTCTACTACTACTATTAAAACTATATTTTACTTTGTCCTTCTCGCCTTCAATCTGTCCTGTGAGTATCAGATTCTCCGAGACCTCCTTCCGAATTACGTGCCCTAGATATTTCAGTTGGTTGTTCCTGATGTTAAGTATACGTTTCCTTTTTGTTTTCGTTTTCTAGAAAACTTCGCTGTTGCTCACATGTTCGGTCTATGGTATTCTCGACATCCTTCTGTAGGGACACATTTCTGTTGCTTCAAGTCTCTTCTTCACCTTTCATAGCATTCACTGCCATGTCGGAGGACTGATATCACATAACAGTCCACTACTCTTTGCTTTGTTTCTCAAAAACCTTCGCAGAGATGTTTTTTGCCACTTGCTATGTTTTATGTTTCTACTTTTGAGAATCAATGTCTGGGCGATTTGTTTGTATTGTACAATTATTATTATTATTATTATTATTATTATTATTATTATTATTATTTCCTTGGATTTCTGTTGTATGCACATATCCTTCCGGGTCCCAACCTGAGACCTAAGGTCAGAAATGCCTTCATGACATTTACCATTGATCATTTTTGTAAAAAAATAAATAAATAATCACACACATATTACATAGATAAAGATTTTTGTAATGTGCAATTTGTACTTGTCAGTAGAGTTGTTTGTATTTTTTTTTAAGGCATGGGCTACTGGAAATCCCTTCAATAAGTCTATCGGGACCCTTTCCAATCAATCCGAGAGCTCCGACTACAACTGGAATTATTGATGTCCTCATGTGCCAAAATTTCTAAGATTTCCATTTCATGGTCCTTGTATTTTGATAGTTTTTGAAGATCTTCAAAGATACATCACAATCTATGTAAGATATGTGTGATTTTTTTTCAAAACTGATCAGTGATGCCATTTCTGACCTTAGGTCTCTGGTCGGGACCCGGAAACAAATGCGTATACACCAGAAACCAAAGGAAATAAAATAATAATAATAATAATAATGTATGTCTCGCCAATGCAGGCCTTGTTAGCTACAAGAAGAGTCATACTGGTAAACCTCTGACAAATTACTGTCAGTACTACGCTGGGATTAATTTAAAATACGGGGTGTGTAAGAAAACCCCCAGGAATCGCTCCGGCCTCACCCGTCGCATGAAAACCCACGCCCAAGCTGAACAGACTTTATAAAAATAGGCCAGGACCTGTGAAGAAAAAAAATGTGTCACTTGCAATATAAGCACTGTAAGTCAACTGCAGGCTTAAATAGCCATTGTTGTTCATAAGAGAACTAAAAACATTAATTAAACTTGTCAGCGATGGTCATACTCGTTTAGCGAATAGGTAGGCATGCATGCATGTATAATTATTTTAGCCAGGCTTACGGTCACATCACGTTGAAACACCGGTTCCCGAACGATCACCGAAGTTAAGCAACGTCAAACCTAGTCCTTACCTGGACGGATGACCGCTTGGGAATACAGGTTGCTGTAAGCTTGGATGTGCGGCTGGTGTAATGGATAGTGGTTCAGAATTGGAAACTGGAGAGCAGAGTTCCAATTCCTGTTGGGTTCTTTATATCCACTTACATGCAAATACCTTTGGATTTGAATCCACCTCTTATTCCCCAGCTATGGGTTAAATAGTAGGACTTGTATCAGGAAATCATTATTATCTCAAAAAATTCTTACAATGTAAAATTTCTGACTTTATAATAACCTTCAAAAGGTTGGTAAGCCTTAAAAAATCAGTGAATCATAGATTACGCAAAAACAACACCGGTTCTCGTTGCGAAGTCCCTAGATGGATATCTTTGGCTATGTCGAGTTCCAATTCCAGTTAGGTTCATTATGTTCACTTACGCACAAATACCCTTGGACAAAGATATGCATCCACCTATTTCGATCCGATATAGTTTAATTAGTAAAACTAGTATCACTAAACCATTAATTAGTACAACTAGAATCACTAAACCATTAATTACTAAAACTAGTATCACTGAAGCATTAATTAGCAAAACTAGTTTCACTAAAGCATTAATTAGTAAAACTAGTATTACTAAACCATTAATTAGTAAAACTAGTATCACTAAACAATTAATTACTTAAACTAGTGTCACTAAAGCATTAATTAGCAAAACTAGTGTCACAAAAGCATTAATTAGTAAAACTAGTATTACTAAACCATTAATTAGTAAAACTAGTATCGCTAAATCATTAATTAGAAAGACTAGTATCACTAAAGCATTAACTAGTAAAACTAGTATCACTAAAGCATTAATTATTAAAACTAGTATCACTAAACCATTAATTAGCAAAACTAGTATCACTAAACCATTAATTAGTAAAACTAATATCACTAAACCATTATTATATGAAAAAAAATTCTTAAAATCTAAAAATTATTTTCCGGCTTTAAATAACCTTCAAAGGGTTGATAAGCCGTAAAAAAACAAATCAAATAATTATTTTAGCAGCAATTTCTCAGGAAATGTAAGAATTTTATGTACATATTTCTTCTATCGATTCCAGCTATCTTTGGACATTTTCATGAACAAGAATTATGTGTTCTCAGTTTTCAAATAATGGAAAGTTTGGTGTATTTGGTTTTGACAGGTATCAATTTAAATCGTGTTTTTTTTTATGCTAATGACGTCATTTGCAAAGCATTTACAACATATGTAAAAATTGTTTGCACTGTTAGATAGATGGGACCGTCAGGTTTAATGTTTGAAATATTTAATACCCCAGCCGTTTCGGAGGTCGTTTTGGGATCGGGGTTACGATAATGGCTTTGGCTTTTGCGTTTATTTTCTTACAGAGATGGATTCGAGCAATTTTACTGTTTTTGGTAACTTACATTGTATATTTCTTTTTGTTGTATGCAAACACCGGTTTTATATTGGTAGGAGCATGATGACCTTGTATGGCATGTTGATTAAGACGAGACTTTATGGCACGTTAGTTTAAACAGGAGCCAAACATCCGCTCTCTCATAACCACCCCCACCCCAAAACATAAAATGACGAAAATGTTGTTAAAACAAATCCAGCTTCGGTTTACAATACTTAAAAAGAGGGAAACGGTAAAACAAAAACAAACAAAAAAAACAATAAGAAGTGAGCATAAAGTGAAAAGAAAAAACAAAGAAAAGATGAAAATAGTTTACGTAAGCGCAGACGGGGGAGCATGGGCGCGGGAGTGCGAACGTAGACACGGAAAAATACACTATGAAAAACAAAATTGCATCACTGAAAAGTGCATATAAAAAAGAAAAATCGAGAAGTATACTCAGTCAATTGATGACTGACGAGTGGATGGAGTGATTCCCGAAGGGTCCGTCTACGAAACACTGGAATCGGGGTGCTGAAGATAACATCAATCAACTAGGTGACAAACGGTTTATGTATTAATTCTACCTCTGCCTCTTTCTGTTTCTCTGTCTGTCTGTCTGTCTGTCTGTCTGTCTGTCTGTCTGTCTCTCTCTCTCTCTCTCTCTCTCTCTCTCTCTCTCTTTAAGAATCTTTAAGTATACAAGTAAGAAAAAATACCGAAAAACTTTTTGCCATTAATAAAAAAAATCCAGACGACATGCATTTAACGGATGTCAGTATTCGTTGAAAAATAGACCCCTAACTTAACCTCTTTTTCGAACGTAACGCATAATTCATACAACAATAGTTAATAAAAATGAATATGCTACCGCCCCTTGTCTGAATGATTGGATTTTTCTGTGTCCTTGGAAACAAGAAATTATGAATTAATATGTGCGTTTAAAACTCAGTAAATTTGAAAAATAAGTTATTGCAATATTCGCTTGAAGATGAAATGGAACTAATGCTTTTAAGTTAATTATATAATTAAATTTGAAGTTTTTAGCTTCACTTTTTGAAACACGGTCATTACTGTGTAGCGAAGAAATCATATTTTAAATCAGTTAATTTATAATATTTATGCTCTGTAAATTTACATTGGGCACTCTTTTGTAAAAATAAAAATAAAAAATAGCAATAAGAAAGCCGGATTATATATCTTACTGTTCTTTCTTTATATATATATATATATATATATATATATATATATATATATATATTCTGTCTATACGTTATTTTTATGGATACGGCTTATTTGAGTTAATGCTCTGTTTTAATTAAACAGTATTAATTACATTTACCGGTCTGAATGTTCGAGAAATTTCTTAGAAAATATGCGTCCTTCGACAGGAATCGAACCTTTATCCCCAAATAACGGTTTCCGTGTGGAATACAACGTCGGTTCCCGTTGGAGGACACATATGTTCTACGAAATTTCTCGAACATTCAGACCGTTAAATGTAATTAATACTGTTTAATTAATATAGAGCATTTCCTCAAATAAGTTGTATCCATAAAAATAACATATAAAAAGAAAATATATTAAAATATTTGTCGAATTTAATCAATTTCATCTAACACACACACACACAGACACACACACACACATATATATATATATTAGAGTTTGCAGCTTTTATATTATATCATAAAGAAGTAATTTATACAAAGAATTAATTAGCAATGTTAATGAAATTAATGTCGAAATCACTTCGCTAACAAGACTTAATGAGACATTAACTTACTATCAAATCCTTGAATAATACGATCCTTATATTTGAGCTGTTGTATATCTAATCGTAATCGTTCTTGCAAGACAAGCTTGCTAACCATTACATCACGTTGGGGTGGACAAAAGAACTGAGTATATGATGATTTTCTCGTCGTACCTTGGATGTGACACGAGGCTCGAAAGTAGTGATTTTCCAAGCGTAGCTTAGTTGTGGCACAAGGCCGAAAGTATGGAGCACCCAGTGAGGATCGAACTCACTACCTAATCGTAATCGTTCTTGGGCGACAAACCTACATCACGTCAAGATACCCTAAAGAATTTAGTAGATGGTGATTTTCTAAGCGAAAAACAAGGTAGAAATTATGGGACACCGAGTGAGGATCAAACTCATTATTCAGTCGTAATTAATCTAGCGATGCAAAGTTGCTATTACTCCACATCGAATTGTCCATACACTGGTATTTGAAGCTTTAGTATTTTCTAATTTTGCGTCCTGAATTCTTATGATGGCTGCCGGATATGTGCAATCACTGCATAAATTCCATTTCCGTTTTTGGAAAGGATTAATTCCTAACTCTTGAAACAATTGGTAAAGGATGATGATTTTTTTTGGCTCAATATCATTCTTATCCCAACTATGAATACCTATGTCCTTATTATATGTGGTAAGATATATAAAGGTGGGGAAACCAGCTTTCCTCTTAAAGTCAACCTTGACTAACACAAGATGGCAATACGTAAAGATTAAGTAGAAAAACGTAGAAGATAATGATTATTTGTTCAAGATCATTCTTATCCCAACTATGAATACCTATGTCCTTATTATATGTGGTAAGATATATAAAGGGGGGAAACCAGCTTTCCTCTTAAAGTCAACCTTGACTAACACAAGATGAAAATACTTAAAGATTAAGTAGGAAAACGTAGAAGATAATGATTATTTGTTCAAGATCATTCTTATCCCAACTATGAATACCTATGTCATTATTATATGTGGTAAGATATATAAAGGGGGGAACCAGCTTTCCTCTTAAAGTCAACCTTGACTAACACAAGATGACAATATTTAAAATTAAATAGAAAAACTCTATGGCAAAAAATGTTTTAATGAGAATGATATACATTAACCTGTCTGTGGGAGAACCAAATAACTGAGAGAAACCCGAGTTCGAGAGTGAAGAAACCGTTGCCGGGGGTATGTTGACTGTGTGCAAGCCTGGCCAGCGCGGTTGGTGTTGAAAAAAACCATGCCTGGTCATGCTTTTTTACGTCACTGTCTCAAAATGGGTACCTTTCAAAAAAAATTGTACGATTAGAAAATAAGTTTGGTTTGGTTTGTTGTGTTTTACGGCCTATCAACCTCAATGGATTATTTAATGCCGACAACTTTTTTCCGGGTAATATTTTATTTTGTCAAATATCTATTTCTGGTAATATTTTTTTCCTCAAAAATGTATAGCTCGTAATATTTGTTTAAAAAAATGTATTGCTGGTAATATTTTTTTCTTCAAAAATTTATTTCTGGTAATAATTTTTTTACAAAGTATTTCTGGTATTAAAATCTATTTTACACTTTTATAATGCTTTTTACCTCAGTACCAGGGTTAACTATTTTCCCATAGCTGGGACCCTGACAGGTGCTACCACCCTGGGTCAGAGTGGACCTGAGAACACCAGCAATTAAGAGGCGGTTCCACGCTCCTCAAAACCTCCTGATCAGTGGCCTTGCTGTTGGACGTAGTTTATCGTCTTACCCAGGACACGGATGTATTTTATCGTCATACCCAGGACGGTAGAAAATAAGGAAAATTCTGGTATTAAATCAGTGTAAGTTGAGTATCTAATGATTTCCCGTCGAAATTCTCGCAATGTCCCTTGTTTGATGAGAGGAACGGGCAGGGTATGTCCTTCGAGTGGGAAAGGATTTTTTTACGGCGATTTCTACGGTGCGTTTTTGCTAAATCTTTGGCAAATTTTCTCAAAACATTTTTATCCCAGAAAACCGTTGCAATTCTATCTTCTATCTTCTTGAATCCCGTTCAGCTTTTATCTTTTCCTCACTGCTTCCTATACCCAGTCTTTTCTCTCACTTTCGCTTTCTGTAACCCCCTGCGTACTGGTGGCATTCCCGCTTTGCTTGGTGTGAAATTATTTTTTTTTTTTTAAATACTCTTTCCTCCTGACAGCTTTCTTTTTTGTTTTGACTGGACTCTTTCCACCTTTGAGTAACCATTGTTTTGAACGAGGTATCTCTTCAGGATCGTATTTGCAAAGATTAGTTTAATTTCCAGTTACAATTTATCTCAGAAACCTTGAGAATTCTGATTCTATTTGTTAAAAATCCCAAATGTGTTCAGACCTTGTCTCTTGCTTATCTGTTGAGCTTATTGGTGTGTTGATCTGTTGACCTTGTTGTCATATTAAATGTTGATCTTTTGACCTTGTTGATATTAAATGTTGATCTGTTGGGTTTGCCGATATATTGACCTTTTGACCTTGTCATATTAAATATTGATCTGTCGAGCTTATTGATGTGTTGATGTTTTGACCTTGGTGTCATATTAAATGTTGATCTGTTCATTTGTTCATCTGTTGACCTTTTGACCTTGTCGTCATATTAAATGTTGATCTGTTGAGTTTGCCGATTTTTTGAACGTTTGACCTTGTCATATTAAATATTGATCTGTCGAGCTTATTGATGTGTTGATGTTTTGACCTTGGTGTCATATTAAATGTTGATCTGTTCATTTGTTCATCTGTTGACCTTTTGACCTTGTCGTCATATTAAATGTTGATCTGTTGAGTTTGCCGATTTTTTTACCTTTTGACCTTGTCATATTAAATATTGATCTGTCGAGCTTATTGATGTGTTGATGCTTTGACCTTGGTGTCATATTAAATGTTGATCTGTTCATTTGTTCCTCTGTTGACCTTTTGACCTTGTTGTCATATTAAATGTTGATCTGTTGAGTTTGCCGATTTTTTTACCTTGTCATATTAAATGTTGATCGGTTGAATTTGCCGATTTTTTGACCTTTTGACCTTGTCATATTAAATATTGATATGTTGAGCTTGCTGATGTGTTGATTTTTTTACCTTGTTGTCATATTAATGATCTGTTAAACTGTTCATCTTGTCTGTTGCTTATCTGGACGCAACAGTTTGAGTAGTGAACTAGTAGAAAACTTCTTCGGCATTCACTTTTTTCGATCAAATTGTGAAGGCTGAAGCAATTGAGATGACTACGTTGTTAGCTATTGCTTCTACTGTTAATCGCTGGTCACCCTCAATTAAATCTAGAACAGCATGAATTTTTCCTCGGCTCTGTCTTGTTCTTCTTTGAAATGTGTTATCCATTTGTAAATTGCTGATCTTATTTTTTTTCCGGGAATTATCGCTATAAATTTTTTCTGAAAGTACTACTGCTAACGACTTTAGTAGTCTAACCAATTTATACTACAAATTTGATGTTAGTTATTGCTTCAGTTTTGACAGGATTCATGCCGCTCTAATGAGAGTTTGTTTTTGTTTTTTATTTTAAGCTGGCGTTAACTACAATCTATTACTTCGAATACTTCCGGTTTATACAGTTTACATGTAAGAGCAAGTCTGCTTTTCTACAAACAAATAGCAAATATTTGCATAATTTTCTTATAACATGTTTTCCGCCATCTTTTTTAATGCTTCTCGTATATATACTAGGAACAAATACCTATAATGAAATACTAGTATTCAATATAATAAATTAGTATCAGTAACGAAGAGACAATACCAGTATTGGAAGTGGGCCCATATATACATACACAGACACAGACACAGACACACACACACACATATATATATATATATATATATATATATATATATATATATATATATATATATATATATATATATATATATATATCAAATATATGGTGCAGTTCAATTTATATTACAATGAATCATTGATACAAAAAGTAGATTAGTAAAGTTAATGATATAAAATGGCGAAATCCTTTCGCAAACAATAGTTTAAAGTTGCAGTAATCTACAAACCACTCGATGAATGTTATGATCCTTGTTTTTAATAATTACAAACACACCAATATCTAAAGTGTTAATAGATCTATTTTTAAACGCAAATTTAAATTAAACGTTATTTTAGTTGATACCCGTGTTTGAAATAGAGGCCTGTTATATATATTATATATTTACACACGCTCTATCTCTGATATTGAGCACTTTATCCCATAAATATAGCACATTTGAAGACTATATTTCTTCATATATATATATATATGTGTGTGTGTGTGTGTGTGTGATAAATTAGGAGGATTTGAGATAATTGTACGAATGTAATTCATCGAGTCTAAAAGAAAACTCAACAGAAATCACTGGACGGCCGTTTCGTCCTATATTTGGGACTCATCGGCAGTGCGCATTCACTACCGAGAATTGAAACCCCGACAATTACGTTATCAGACAAACGTCATACCAACTGCTCCAACGGGTTTCGGCAACGAATAGGTAGCGAATTAGACTCGATATAGCGCCTCCCGATCACATATTCCGTGGTGGAAACCATCCGAGTTTCTCTTTAACCATAGGACTGTGCCCCCACGAGCTACGACTACTACCCCCAAGCCTCTCCGTCCATATATTATTATTATTATTATTATTATTATTTTATATACGCGGTACTTATTGGAAAGCGCTCAATATCATTGATTGAGCTAACATATTCAGTTGTATGGATATGAGTTTGTAACACTGGGTTCCACGCTTTTGCGATCATCAGACAAACTTTATTTGTTATTGGATCTATTTATGCCTGCCGCACGCTGGGGTCGACAATATATACACACACACACACACACACACACACACACACACACACATATATATATATATATATATATATATATATACAGAGACACAGACACGCACACAGACACACACATACACACACACACACACACACACATATATATATAGATGCAAATTATTTTCGGAGTGTATTTGTAAAGGAACAAAATGAATAAAAATACAAGAGAAAAAGTATGGTTTTTCCTCCTGTCTTTTTATTCATATATATATATATATATATATATATATATATATATATATATATATATATATATATATATATATATATTGTTTGAACATGTAGATTTTTGTAGCATCCATGACTACGGCGTACTAATTTGAAATGTTGTGCAATCATAAGTTTTTTTCGTGTAAGCTTTTTGATTTTTTTTTTTTTTTTCGTATTTTATCTTCCGTTAATTAACTAAAGAAAAAATAACCTAATGTTACGATGCTGGATATTTTCTGTAGAAAACCAATTTGGTTACAAGGTCACGTTAATGAAGCCTCCTTCAAAGAATAGACTTACGAGCCAAGTTGTTTGATACCGATGTACCAACCATTGCGCTTGGGCAATGCCCGGGCGTTCTGATGTCGAGAACAAATAAGCCAAATGAGATTTCTCTGAGGAAAAAAAAAGTCTTCATATTCTAAATACAACTAATCCAAGAAAAGCCCGTGACATTCTTCGTAACACTTTTTAAAATATCGCATCTGAAGGAAAATCTTTGAAGTTAAACTGGCCAAAAGTAACGCCAAAGACACCGAAAACACAAAATTAATGGATTGCTGGCTGTTATCGAGAAAAGGCGTCACTATGTTAAAAGTGTTATTTGTTCTGTAATAGCTGTTATAATTGTCGATCAATTGCTGGTGATTTTATTACCCAGTTATTGAAGTAAAAAGTGATTTTCTGCTTTTGCACAACAGCTTGAGATCTAATAAATCCAATAACTTTTTTAAAAAAATGATCTAAACTGCTTAAGAATTTAACTCAAGTTTTGTTTTGACGTCTACAATAATCTTTTAAAATTTGACAAAAATTGTTCAAAATCAATAAAATCAATTGAATGTACCGACCGTCTTTTCCATTGTTTTCCACTCTGCCACCTGCCCCGGGTATGACGATAAACTACATCCGCGTCCTGGGTAAGACGATAAACTACGTCCAACAGCAAGGCCTCTGACAGGAGGTTTTGAGGAGCGTAGAACCACCTCTTAATTGCTGGTGTTCCCAGGTCCACCCTGACCTAGGGTGGTAGCACCGGTTAGGGTCCTAGCTATTAGCAAATAGTTAACCCCCAAACTCTGGTCAAAACACTATGAAAGTGTAAAAATAGGTTTTAATACTAGAAATACTTTGTAAAAAAAAAAAATATTGCCAACAATACATTTTTGAAAAACATATTACCAGCAATACATTTTTTGAAAAGAATATTACCAGTGAAGGAAAATTCTTACCAGAAATAGGTTTTGGAAGGAAAATATATTACCAACAATGAAAGTTTTGTCGGCATTAAATAACTCATTGAGGTTGATATGCCGTAAAACAAACCAAACCAACCACCTTACCACCTCTTTCCCACAGACTTCATGAATTTAAGCGTTCTACTAGGCTGGCATCTCGCTCACACCCTTTCACTGTCGATACTGTTAAATGTAGCAGTCTCGTCTACTTCAATAGCTTTATGTCTCGCGCAATGTTTCCCTGATAGCTATATCTCCAACTATTCAAATGTAATGTCAATCGACGTCTCCAGATGCCTTGATCTATCCCCTAACCTTCTCTTCATCCTTTCCTCTATCACTCCTATTTGCTCTCGCTCCATCTCTCTGTAACCCCTTGCGTGCTAGTGGCTTCCCGCCCTGCTTGGGGTGGGAAAAAAAAAGACGAAATGTTGCAAGCCTCTCGCTACTCTATCGCTATTTCCATGGGAAATGTTACATTCTTTAGTTCTCCCAACTCTAACCCTCCCAGCCAAGACCCTCCACACCGCATACAATAAGCCGAACCACCCTCGTCCCCCCGACACCTCCGTATTCGTTTGGTAAGGAGTAAGTTCCATTCAGATAGCCTTCTCCCAAAGAACTGTTGCTTTGTGAAACAGAATCCCAGGCGGATACTTCCCCAACCATTACAATGTTAAACTTTTCAAATCTAGGTTTGACGGTCATCTTTCCCACATATCCACATAAATCGTACTGCTCACAAAACAACCGCTATCAGTAACCGTCTACCTTAAGTGACTCTTGGGCCTTGTATAAATATCAACAATGAAAGCTTTCGACGTGCATGAACCATCTGCAGGAATGAAAAATTTAAGTCAAGCAAAGTAAAGAAAATTGAAAATAGTTTTAAAGACGGTTGGTAAAATATAATTTGATACTCAAATCTATAATTCGAGAAGGCGTTGTTAAGTTAAATGTTTGTTTCCATGTTTGTTAAATCCTTCAGAAAAATTCCTTTATATCAGTAGCTCCCAAACTTTTTTTTTTCTCTGGGCTACTTTTTCAGAATTAAAATTTGCTCGAGCCTCGCCAAAATTTATGTAACTCACGCGAGACATTGCCTTGATTTCAGATATTCTTTGGCATCTACAACAGCCAGGTTAGCGGAAGGTGATTCGCAGTTTTGAACAGACGACGAGAATCAGAAACAGACAACTTTCTGGGACACATAATGCGGAAGGATGGCTTGGAAAATTTGACACTCACTGGATATATCAAAGGCAAATTGGTCTGGAGGAAACAACGGGCCACATCCCTGATGAGGTTATGTATATATGGAACGGAAAGTTAGAGGGATGATAAAACAACAAACATTGCTAAGAGCTACAAATGAAGGACGTTGTGGAAAGCTATAGTCGTCCAGGTCCAGAAGAAACGCGAGGAAGAGGAAATATCTAGTTTCAACAAGAGAGTATACCTAATAGACCCTGTGGCTTCAAATCACCCTACCTGCTACCTCCCTTTCACGCAGACGGTAGTCGAGCCCACAGAAGACGGGGGTCCATTTGTTTTGTTTTTTTAATATGAAAATCTTTGGAAAGTCTTGCCACGTGACCAGCGAACTGCAAATGAGTTGTTTTCAGTATAGGTTCAAACCTTGTGACCCTGACATATACATCAGGAAGAACAGTGCATTTTAAATGTATCTTGACAATGAAAGTTAAGAAAAAAAAACTCTTGTGAAACAGGCTGTTTAATGAATACGGCTTTGTAAGAACGTCGACTTAGCTCAACAAAACATCTGTTCGCGTTTTCGTCCTTAGTATTTATGCATGACTCGCCCGAGGACGAGAATTGTGGACGCTAAACAAAATTCAACGATTTGCTCTTTGAAATACGGAATATCATTTTGGAAAAATAGAAATGTCAAACTCCAAAGGGTAAAATCCCCGACCCTTTCTTTTCGATCCCCCTCCTCGCCTCGCCTTTTCAGTGGGGTTAGGTTTACGCCCTTTCTTTCCGCTTGTTACGCTCTTGAATGACGCGTTAAAACGGGTGTGGAATTAAAAGGGGCAATTCCGACTAAAATAGAGCCTCGTTCTCGACTAATTACTGCTAGTTGTACTGCTCTATGCATCAACATCCTTTATTTTCTTACGAATAGCAGAGGAAGAAAAAGGACTTTGTCAGATTAAAATATCAGGTATACAGATGCTGAAAGAAAATATGGATTAGAAAGACTCCCGCCATTGATCCAACTATCGTTATTAATCCTTTCAAACAACTACACACGTGTGTGTATATATATATATATATATATATATATATATATATATATATATATATATATATATATAGGCAATCGTCAGGCCACGATTGCGTCTCGCATGAAAACAGCCTGTCACCTCTAAGTGTTGAAACAGGCTGTTTAATGAATACTGCTTTGTAAGAACTTCGCTAAACAAAATTCAACGATTTGCTCTTTGAAATACGGAATATCATTTTGGAAAAATAGAAATGTCAGACTCCAAAGGATAAAATCACCGCCTCTTTCTTTTCGAGCACGCTCCGAGATATATATATATATATATATATATTTCATTGTGTCTGAAAGAAACCTCAACAGAATGCAGAAAGCCGTTTCGTCCTATATTTGGGACTAATCAGCAGTGCGCATCCACTACCGAGAATTGAAACCCTGACAGTTAAGTTATCAAGCAAACGTCATACCAACTGTTCCAACGGGCCTCGGTGACGAAGAGATAGCAAATCAGACCAAATATAGCGCCGCTCGCTCACATTTTCCGTGGTGGAACTCAACTGAATTCTCTGTAACCATAGGACTGTGTCCTCGGGAGCCACGACTACTATCACCAAGCCGCTCAAACTGAAGCATTAGAAGCCGGATCAAGCAATGATATACAAATGAGAGAAATTATTAGGAGGATTTGATAATTATAATTAAGTAATTCATTGAGTCTGAAAGAAACCTCAACAGAATGCAGAAAGCACTGGACGGCCGTTTAGTCCTATATTTGGGACTCATCTGTAGTGCGCATCCACTACCGAGAATTGAAACAATGACAGTTGAGTTATCAAGCAAACGTCATACCAACTGTTCCAACGGGCCTCGGTGACGAAGAGGTAGCAAATCAGACAATAAGCTATATCTCGTGCCCGATGACTTTGGTAACCAACGAAACTCGAGTCGCACATCAAACGTAGGTATAAGTGTATTTATTAATATATATTTCTTACCTCTGTTTAGTCCCTTTGAGCACTTTTATGTCTACACCTCCTGCCTAAATTTGGTAATTATTTATTTGCTTACCAGCGTATGCAGGCCATCACACGCGCATACGGTCGCTAATATCTAGTTATCTCATTTACCTAAACTTATGCCTATATATATATATATATATATATATATATATATAGTACAGGCAATAAACCCGTTGGTATATAATCCAAGTGGATCCTAGTAATATCAAATATGAAAACGGATCCACAAAAAGAGCTCAATGTATTTATTATAACGGAGCATATAAATGATAGAACAAAATCCCAAATTACCTCATATAGCTGGGGGATATATCCATTTCAGCTGACCACCATATGTACGTCAGTCTTATTCAAACCCGGTGTATACATTCTATACACCGGTGTTGAATAAGACTGACGTAGCAATACCCACAACGGGGAGCGGTGGGGAAAAAGTTGGTGGCCGATTATATATATATATATATATACAGACATGACAGAATTGAATAGTTTATTTTATTAAACAAGTAATTTATACAAATGAAGTAATTATAAATGGTCATAAATTTAATAACTAATACTTGGTTGACATCCCTTTTGCTTTTTTTAATGCAAGGACCCTTCTAGGCATGCTAGCGATGAGTTCACGAATATCATCTTGATGGATTTCTTGCCATGTTTCACGCAATAATCCTAAAAGTTCGGGCTTAGAAGATGGCTTCCTGTTCTTTTTGCGGAGTTTTCGATCTAATATGCCCCAAAGGTGTTCAATAGGGTTAATATCCGGGGACTAACTTGGCCATGGAAGTTTATTGATCCCATTTTGTCTCAACCAATGTTGCGTTGCTAGAGCAGTGTGACATGGAGCTCCATCTTCCATAAATAGGGAGTCAACTTTGCTCATTCTACTACTTGAGAATATTGGAAGGAGCCCTTTCTTTAATATAGAAACATGTTTGGTTGAATTAATGTTTCCTTCACACTCCACAAGCTATGAGCGACCATCACTCCAAATTGCACCCCATACCATTACTGAAAGGCCCCCATGTTTCACCGTTGGCTGCAGTCTTTTTAAATCAAACTCTTCCACTGTCGGAAAATAATGCGAATCTTGACTCATCAGAGAAAATGACAGTGGTCCAAAAGGTCACAGGTCTCTCCACCATCTCATGAGCCCAATCCTTTCTGCGTTTGATATTGGCTGGACGGAGAAGTGGTTTCCTTCTCGCAGCTCTGCCATAGTAGCCCAGCTTGTGAAGATACCTGATAGCTGTTCTGGGACTGACATCAACTTGTGTTGCTATGTTAGAGGCCTTGCAACGTGGATCCTGTTCAACATTTCTTTCGACAAGACGCATGGTTCTTTCAGAGGGCCCAGAGCGGCCTGGATGAGGTTTTTGTGCACTTCTTTCCCTCTCTGGTGAATTGTACGATCACTCTCTTAACAGTAGAAAGGGGTATTGAAAGATTTTCAGATATTTTTCTTTGACTAAGACCACCTTCATATTGGCCCACGATACGTCCTCGCTGAAATTCGGATAGGTCTGATGCACCTTTGGTTCGTGGCATGTTCCAGTATTGTTATCTGCAATTTTAATCAAATAATCTAAGTTAATTTATCTTGGTTATTAAAAAAATCTAAGTTAATTTATCGTGATTCTTAAAAAAAATCAGAAATAAAATTTATCTTGGTGTCTATTCAATTCTGTCATGTCTGTGGATATAGTGCTTGGAAGTGCGGTCTGATAAACCAGGTAAAAATCATACACCTGGGGATATAAATTATAACCAATGGACCCTTAACGTTGTCTGTTTTCTATTTAAATTAATTTATACATACATACACACACACACACACACACACACACACACACAAACATACATACATATATATATATATATATATATATATATATATATATATAACAACAGCAATTAAGAGGTGGTTCCACTCTCCTTAAAACCTCCCGATCAGAAGTCTTTCTGTCGGATGTAGTTCATCGTCATACTCAGGACTCAACAAGAGAAGATAAATCAAGAAAACAGTAGATAACGATTGACATTGTATTTAAACTTTCGAAGATCATATATAACTGGATTGCAAAAAGTGTTCCGCCAGCAAAATGTGCAAGGGAAGAAACTGTTAGCATAGAACTTTCGGTTACATCTAGCCAATTCAGCTGTAAATTGATTGTACTACAATTAAATTCATAAAGCCTCGGTGCCATCACAGCAATTACCATGAAAGTATTTATAGAAAAGGTACAGGAAAGCTACATTACGGCGGTGGGAAAGTGACTGATGCCGAAATGCCATGTCAGGACCAATAAAATTGCATATTCTTCCTTGGATTTTATCAAGAATCTCAACATATATAGCAAAAGTATAAGGTCAGATGCGGCAGCAATATTCGAAGCCTGGATGAATAATAGACTTATAAATATGTGAGATAGCTTCTGGAGAGAAAAATTGTCTAGCACGACACAGTGAAACAACTTTCCTGGCAGTAGACCTAGCAGTTGATTCAATATAATCTTTCCACTTCATGTCAACCGCGAAAATTAGTTTAAGAAGGCGCAACGAGTTACTCTCCTGGAGGTTAGCATCAGCCATGCTGATGGAAAGCATAAAGAAGTCTCTCATATTAGTTATAGAGAGAAGTTCTGCTTTTGGAGACGTTAAAATTAACAAGCCATTCCTTGCCGCAGTTAGCAGGAGCTCATAGGTCACTTTTCGTTTATTTATAGATTTCACCATCACAGATAAACTACCCTGCCTATGGTTGATGCTCGATTCCGTGAGAGCATCTCACTGCGCTTTCTTGGCCTCACGTCTTCAACTGACTTGAGGTGGGGCAACAACATTGAATCAATAGCTGCATCTACTGCAATGGCAAGTTGGTTCACTGTATCGAGTCCATCTTACACATCTACAAATCTATCATTCGTCCGTTGTTACCACATCTGGTCTGGTGCCCCTGCCGTTCATCTCGACGTTCTCGACAAAGTCCAAAGAAGAATCTACAATGTAATCTTTCCAGGTTCAGTCTCTTTCTCACAGACGTTATGTGGCTTCTCTCTATCTTTTCTACAAATATTTTCTGACGAGCTTTTTTCCCCTGGTGCCCTAACTACATGGATTTAAGCGTGCTGCTAGATTGGCATTTAGGTCCCACTCATTTACTGTTGAAATAGTTAAATGTAACCGCCACTGCTACTCCAACAGTTTCTTTTCTCACACTTTCCGACAGTTTAACTCCCTTCCTCTTACTTGCTTCCCTGATTACTACAATCTTCAAAAATTTAAATGCAATGCCATTCACCATCTTCTTTTGCCTTGATCACCTTTCTTCTTTTATCCTTTCCTCAGCCCCCTCTATACTCAGTCTTTATTCCCACTTTCACTCTCAGTATACCTCTGTGTGCTAGTGGCACACCGGCCTTGCTTGGGGTGAAATACTTTTAAAAAAATAGAGACAGGGAAGCCACATTACGGCAGCGAAGTTCAGATGCCAGGTCAGGACGAGTAACATTGCTGATTCTTCTTTTATCAAGAATCAATAAATATATAGCAGGAGCACCGGACCATATGTGGCTGTAATGTTGGACGAATGGTAGACTTATACATATGTCAGATAAATTCCGGAAATAACAATTGTCTGGCACGACCCAGTGAACCAACTTTCTTAGCAGCAGACCTACCAATGAATTCAATATAATTTTTGCAATTCATATCCTATTTTATTTTCGTAACTTCTTAGCGGTTATAATATTATGTTACCCTTAGGCTGCAGGCCGTGATGTCATTAGAAATTCTCCTCGACAGACTCCAACGGTCGCCCCACTGCGGACTAGATTTACCCAGCCCCCACCAAAGCGTGCTCGGATACAGAACTGGTTTGTTTTTCTCAGCCGAGTCTGTATCCGAAGACAGCCCGACTGAGACATCCTCCACCCGAGAGACAGAGGTCTTGTCTTGTCGTGAGCCAGACGGAGGACTGTCCGACACCAACAGACTTCCTTGACTCACTTTAAGTTCTTTATTTAAGGCGTCTTACTTAGTTCATTTGTGTGACCGTGTGTTTCTTATTTACTCTACAACATAACCGAAATGTAAATTAAGTAATTTTTTAAGTAATTAATGGACTTATTTTTTTATTTCTTATTACTGTTATTAATTATTAAATTATTACTTAATAATTAATAAATTATTTCTTATTACTATAATAATTATTTGAATTGGTTACACGTGTTTGAGTAGACACACGTGTTTTTTTCACAAAAAATGTGAAATTGATATCTACCAACCTCGAATCTGCCTCCTAAGTATATATATATATATATATATATATATATATATATATATATATGATAGCTGGCCACTCGTATTTGAGGATACCCGTCTACTAGGGCGGCTAGACAATGCGCTCGCTCAGGCACATCTGTGTTTGTTTAACACCCACAGAGCCCAACTGCGTTCTAATCTGCAACTATGCTGAGCAGACCTCAGTTACAGTTTCTGGGAGAGAGCGTGTTATCTAGCGTGATCAACAATTTGAATAAAGCCAGCACACTCAAACTCTCGGTCACGATGACTTGTGACTTTCTGCTAGCACAGCTATCGACGGCCCCCAAGTGTTCCATCTACCGATTTTCACTCACAAGGCTTGGGTCAACACGTGGTATGGTTTTCAGGCACTTTCTAAAAGTGCCACACGCTAGGATCGTCCTCCTCCAAACTGATAACATCAGGAAGTCTCGTTCTTGACAAATCAACCGTGGTGAGGTTCAAAACCGGATCTTATGATCAGTAAGCGAACGTTCTAAGCAGTCGGTCACGATATATATATATATATATATATATGTGTGTGTGTGTGTGTGTGTGTGTGTGTGTGTGTGTGTCTGTGTGTCTGTGTGTGTGTGTGTAGGCCTGACGATTGCGCCTAGCATGAAACAGCCTGTCGCCTCTGAGTGTTGACTTCAGTGTTCACTTTTATATTTATATTTACATACGCTCTATCTCTGATATTGAGCACTTTATCCCATAAACATAGCACACCTTAAAACTATATATATATATATATATATATATATATATATATATATATATATATATATATATATGGTGTATCAAAAACTCTTTTACAAACTTTGGGGGTGAGCTCCTCATACCAGATCAAGGCCAAAAGTCCATATAAACATATGTCCACAAATCCTTTGTTTTTGAGTTAAACGTTTATGGTAGAGACAGTTAAATGTACACACCAAGATACAATCCAAATATACTTTTACAAACTTTGAGGGTGGGTTCCTCAGACCAATACAAGGACAGAAGTCCACATCAAAATATGTCCGCAAATCCTTCGTTTTTGAGTTATTAAGTTTAAAGTTTACGGTAGAGGCTTTTAAATGTACAATTCAAGATACAATCCAGAAGTACTTTTACAAACTTTGGGGTGGGTTCCTGATTCTACCGTAAACTTTCTTTAGCCTGAATAACTCAAATAATGCTTAACTACGCCAACATTACGATAAACTAATATACAGGGTGTCCATAAAGTTCGTGTGCAATTTAAATAATTTATAACATTATTTATATTTGCGATAGAAATAATCTGTAAAAAATGTTATAAAGTTTAATGTACCTAGTTTTAAGTATAGCTAAAATAACTAATGTGATTTCAGGCATTACTGTAAATCAATTGGCAAATGTTTTCCGTGAACTGCAAAATCGTATTAACCTTTGTACTGCTAATGATGGAGGACATGTGGAAACTTAAATAAAATTTCAATAAAATCTTTAAAAATATAGATTTAATTCTTTCTAATCGTTTTTACAAATTATTTCTAACGCAAATACAAATAAAGTTATAAATTTTTTAAAGTGCACACGAACTCTATGGAAACGCTGTATTTTCAAATTATATATAAGTAATGTTTAGTATACACCCAGTGCCTAAAAATAGCGTTTGACATGAAACTCCGAGTCGAGTGAACGGTCAGGGATAATGTGTATATTTATTAATATATATACTTTAAAGCTCTGTTATATAATATCGTGCACTATTTCTATAACACCAGCACCTCATGTGCAATTCATATACTATATATATCTGGGTTTTCATTTGCACGGGACTTTCTTTTCCTCACTGCAGCCTTGGCTCTTTTGATTGCCATCTGGTCCTCTGTTGGCGAAGATTTCTTTTTGACTTTTTAATTTTAAACTAGCTGCTACAGAAGGCTCTTGACGAGGCCTTCGAATTGTTCTGAAGTTTGAGAGTCCTAAAGTCTTCGCCTATTCTCGGCATTGGAAGCTCTCCTGGCTGCCGTTTGATTTGGGTTCTCATTTGAACGGGACTTTCTTTTAATCGCTGCAACCTTGGCTCTTTTGATTGCAATCTGGTCCTCTGTTGGCGGTGATTTCTTTTTGCGAGGCGCACTGCCGCCGTATGCGATAGGCAACAATAAACCACAGGAAAACTCAAAATTGATCGCTACATTTAAGTATTGCATTAATATTTAAGCTTACCTTTAAAAAGTTCAACGATAATTCATTTTCCTGCTTCCACTTAATTTAAAGACAATTTGATGTACGTACGTCCTTATTTTCCGTACAAACAATTATTTTTTTTATTTTATGATTGACTTTCGCTGGATTTTGCAATTAATTTCGATTATTCCCAAATTTATTTACACGTTATAAGAATTGTTATCGTACAAAAAATAATAACATCGCAAACAATCAGGTAAAAAACACCGAAAACAATCGCAGAAATGAAAAGTTGTGTCTCTTTAATTGAAAAAGTGTGACACAGTGACACACTAATATTGGCATTTATTTTATATATATATATATATATATATATATATATATATATATATATATATATATATATTGTTTATACGTTATTTTTTTAGCTACACATATTGAAGTAAATGCTCTACTTATAATAAACAGTATTAACAACATTTAACAGGGCATTTACTTAAATATTTGTATCTATAAAAATAACGTATAAACAATAAATATATTAAAATAATTGTCGGATTTAGTCCATTTTATAATCTCTCTCTCTCTCTCTCTCTCTCTCTCTCTCTCTCTCTCTCTCTCTCTCTCTCTCTGTATGTATATATATATATATATATATATATATATATATATATATATATATATACAGGGTGATTAAGAAGTAACTCCTCATGTTAAAATACTTATCATTTATATATTAAATATAATTTTGACAATAAATGGATATAAGAGGAAAGTATCATGAGGTTTTATTTAAAATTCGATATGGGCACCAGATTTCGCTTCCAGCTTCTCGAGCCACCCAGGAATCGCGTCATCTGATTTCACCAGGAACTCTTATGGTATGGAAGACATAAGCTCTTGTACTCGGCCTTCAAGTTCTTCCAAATCTTGGTTTGGCATAGTAGACTTGCTCCTTTAACTAACCCCAAAGAAAAAAGTCACAGGGTGTTAAATCTGGACTCCTGGCTGGCCACTCGTACATAAAATAAGGAATTTTTTCAATCACTTTGTATATATAAACTTAATAATATACATATAATTAAAAATATAAGCACATAAACCCGTGTGTACCTTTCAAGTAAAAAAATAAATACTAGCAGATGTTTTAAGGGAAAGATGAGTGATATTAGCATAGAAAAAACATTGTATTGCGTTGGGGGGGGACGTTTTTCGTCTCACACGTTGAAGAATGTGTGCGAGTGAGTGCCTCCTCCGGCACATTCATTCATCATGCACTCACACGCATAATTATATGCAACTATTTGCAGGCGTTTGTATTCCTGTCTCCGTGTGTCGACATAGGCATCAACACGTGAGAATTACCTGCGTGTACGATGCAAGCGGAAGTCGTGTGTAAAAGAAACTAGCAGATTCCGTCGCATTATAACAGGAAGAACAGGAACTTCTCTTCCGGTGAGTGGGTTATTATGATAGGTTCTCTCTAACTCGTCTCAGTGTCCGGTGACAGCCCACAGCTGGAGCCAATGGAGTGTGGGTAAGGAAGCCGCATAAAAAAAGGAGACTTTCGTTGTCGACTGTTGAGGTTAACGGCCAGTTTAAGCGCTGTTTTTTAAATGGTAGGCTTTAAGCGGTCAAACAGAAAGCGGGGAGGCTGAAACAGTTATTAATGGAAGGATGTATAAAGATTGACTACTGAATGTTTCACCGGAAGTAACTACACGCGGTAGGCTGATATCTAGCCGGAGAGACCAGCTGCTGTGAGACTCGTTGGTTGCTGTCTGGATGTATGTCTGTAGGGAGAGAGGGTGACTAAAAACACATTTGTCCGCTTCAGATGTTGATTGAAATATGGAAAGAAAGAAAGAAAAAAAGAAAAAAAGAAAGAAAGAAAGAAAGAAAGAAAGGAAGGGGAGGTAAAAGATTGAAATATAAAAAGAAAGAAAGAAAGAATTGAAAAATTGAAAGAGTAATTTATAAAAAATAGAAAAATAATGACAAGCGAAAGACAGAAAAGTGACAGATGCTGGAGGTAAAAGAATGAAATATAAAAAGAACGAAATAAGAAAGAAAGAAAGAAAGAAAGAAAGCAAGAAAGAAAGAAAGAAAGAAAGAAATGTGGAATTGAAAGAATAATTTATAAAAAGTCAAAAATGAACAAACGAAAGACAGAAAAGAGATAGATCAACACGGTGAATGAAATAAATATAAAAAGAACGAAATAAGAAAAAGAAAGAAAAAAGAAAGAAAAAATGAAAGAAAGAAACACTGATAAAGAACATCAACGGTAATATGATACAGCGTCACAAAGAAAGAAAGAAAGAAAGAAAGAAAGAAAGAAAGAAAGAAAGAAAGAAAGAAATCCGTTTATCAACAAAGGAAAATTGTTTAGAATGAATTTCCTTTGAGAAAGAAAGACGAACAGAATTGCCGTACAAAGTGTAGGTCGGAAGAATATTTAATATATATATATATATATATATATATATATATATATATATATGTGTGTGTGTGTGTGTGTGTGTGTGTGTGTGTGTGTGTGTGTGTGTGTGTGTGTGTGTGTGTGTGTATGTATATATATATATATATATATATATTACACAAGTTCAAAAGAAAATACGATAGTGGATATTAAACTGGAGCGTGTTTGTTTATAAAAGCGCTTATCAGTCGACTCTCCACACTCTTGGCACAGGGAAAAATATTCGCTTAAATAAGAGAAAAAGTGTACGTTATTTTTCATTACTCACCAAATCAGACGACAAGAAATATTAGTAATTCTGACGTTTTGACGAGTTGCATGATGTCTGAAGCCATCATTATTTTTGCTTACAGACGCACAACGTCGTAATGAAGGAACAGATCTTGGGTTATATTTTTACGGTAGGGGGCCCCTAAATAAAGTGCATGTATGTTTATTTTAACAGATGCGGACGGCTAATAACATTGCCAACACTCTTTCTCATTCAACTATCGTTTGTCGTTTAAGAGATTACTGGTGGACCCGTGCCGTCAAAAATAGCGGCAATTGTTAGAAGATTTTAATAGTGTGATGTCTTCAAACAGTGTATTGACATTCAATGGTGGTGGTATATGGTATGGTATGGTAGCAAAATGATCCTCCGAAAATTACGATGTGAAAACTTTCTAATAATAATAATAATAATGACGGAATAATATATGCCATAAAATATGGATAAGCTAGTATTAAGACAAGGTTCTACTGTACATAAAGTGGGGGATCAATTTTCTAATGTTATCAAGTAACAAAATGAACCTTCTAGAATTACGACGTGAAAGCTTAATAATAATAATAATAATAATAATAATAATAATAATAATAATAATAATAATAATGACTGAACAATATATGCCATAAAATATGGATAAGCTAGTATTAAGACAAAGTTCTACTGTACATAAAGTGGTGGATCAATTTTCTAATGTTATCAAGTAACAAAAGGAAGCTTCTAGAATTACGACGTGAAAGCTTTCTAATAATAATAATAATAATGATGATGATGACAGAACAAAAAAATGGATAATCTAGTATTAAGATAAGTTTCTACTCGACATAAAATGGGGGATTATATTTTCTATTTTTATCAAGTACCAAAATGATCCTTCTAGAACTACAAATGACAAAATACTCCATAAAAATAATATGGTGATGAATTAAATCTTAGTTGATGATGTTTGCCGAAGGAATTTCTCAATACATAATGAAGAGTGATAACAAAGTGAAAAGGTGCAAGGGTGTCAGCCTGGAGGACTCCTGCTTTGATGTTAGTGTTTCCGTCTGTGGATATTCCTATTTTTTCTCAAGGTAAAAGTTACTTGTTTTGAGTTGTTGTTATAAGCTGGTGCTGTTTTCCAACTCATGGGAACACAGAAATCAATACTGTATGGTGACAAGCAGTTACAGACCTCATATATATATATATATATATATATATATATATATATATATATAATTCTTGATACCTCATAACTTAGTTACCTCCCCTGAAGCGTTACTCAGCTAATGCCATCAAACTCAGCGTTCTTCACTAGTAAAAAAAAAATTTAACTTGCAGATGAACACATTAATTTTTTGTCTTTGAAAAAGATAAACACTACTCTATCTGTCTTGAAAAAAAAACAACATCCTGATGATGACATTGTGCTAATGTCGAAAGTACTCTGAATAAATAATATGTATCAACAGAGTCATTTTCTCTCTTCCTTTAATAATGACACCAAAAAACTTGTCCGTGAATATGAAAGGATCCAACTGAAAATAAGTAGACAAAACTTGTCTAAATTATTCAACGAAAAAGTCTCAATATATATATTAATATATTTTTTTGTTTATACGTTATTTTAAATAAATGTTCTGTTTATAATACACAGTGTTAACAACATTTACCGGCATGAATGTTCGAAAAATCGCAAGGAAAATATGTGTTCTGCAACAAGAATCGGACCTGTATCCTGCACGAAAATGCACGTTAACTGAAAAACATTTATAACAAAACAAAAATTCATGGATTTGACACATTACTATTTTAGAAAATTTTTCTCACTTGAAATATTCAAAATACAACACTAGCGTTGCGATACCGCACGTTAAGAAACTGTACCGTTAATACACAGAGCACTTTAAAAAAAAACATCTTTCGGCTTGCAATACGTTTATTTTCGTCTTGGGAATTTACCTGAAATGAAAACAATATTACGCTGAAGCAGCGAATTTTTTCAAAAGTACTTGTAACAGAACATCTAATCCACCTCATGATTTTAAACATAAGTATCGCGTCATTCAGAGAGTTGTTAGTAAGTTAATATTTTATTGATCTGTTAGCGAAGTGATTTCGCCATTAATTAAATTAACTTTACTGATTAATTCTTTGGACGATTACTTCTTTATAATATATATATATATATATATATATATATATATATATATATTTTGAACGATAAAAATTATTAGAAAAATCAATTAAAATCTTCAGACATACTGGGTTGTAGATTAATATTCTTATGCTTTTATTATTATTATTTCATTTATATTCCTCGACTAGTTTCGGCCAACATGGCCATCATCGGGAGAGAAAAAATGTCTCTGCTTGCTGTAGCAGTAAACTACAGAAATGAATGTCTTGGTGAAGAAAACGAACGTTTGTCTGTAGTTTTCATTTGTTTTTTTATTGTTTATTTATTTACCTTTTTAACATTCCTTGTGTTGGTCAAACAGTCTCTTTTAAGTTGTCATTTGAGATAAGAGCTATATTCCCCTTTTTTTTCTCCGGTCAGTTCAGCAGTTTATTTGTGTTTGGGGAGGGGATGGTAAGTGTGTGTATATATATATATATATGTGTGTGTGTGTGTGTGTGTGTGTGTGTGTGTGTGTGTGTGTGTGTGTGTGTGTGTGTTTGTGTGTGTGTGTGTGTGTGTGTGTGTGTGTGTGTGTGTGTGTGTGAATGAAAATACTGCATGGACTCCTGCTTTGATGTCAAAGAAGTTAGTTTCCGTCTGCGATCCTATCCAATCCTATTGGCGGAGGAGAGAGAAAAACAATAAAATAATTATTGAATAAAGTTCAAGCGAAGTCGTTAGGGGTACAGAACTGAAGCAAACTTTAGAGGGAACCAGAAACCGAATCCTAAGCAGGAATCAAGGGAGGGAGATACCGATTAGAAGTTCTATTAGTGGTCAAATTGATCTTTGTTTATTCATTAAAATCTGGTAAAGAGCGAGGCGATTCTGAGAGGATTCATTATCGGCGGCCACAATCTTAACAACATAAGATATGCAGATGACACATTGTTGATAGCAGACACGATAGATACCAAACGCAAACAAGTGCAAGCAAACGTTGAAATATCTGGGAAGTGTCGTAACAGAGGACGGAAAGTGCGACACTGAAATCTAAAGATGTATTACCAAAGACGCGTTCCAAGGGCTAAACAAAGTATTAAGAAACAGAAACAAAAAAACATCATTAGAAACAAAAAATAATACTAAACCATTTTATGATATCTGTTTTCCTGTACGATAGTGAATGCTGGCCAATCTCCTCAAAGATGAAGATTGAAGCAACAGAAAATATGGTTCTACAGAAGGATGCTGAGGATACCAAGGACTGAACGTGTGAACAACAACGAAGTTTTAGAGAAAATGGAAACAAAAAGGAATCTTATACTTAACATCAGGAAGAGGCAGTTGAAGTTTCAGGGCACATAATGAAGAAAGAAGGCTTGGAAAATCTTATACTCACAGGGCAGATTGAAAGCAAGAGGGACTGAGGAAAACAGCACATGATATACTTAGTGAGCTAGAGTAAATGGATGGCGGAACAGGGTTTCAAAGACAACATTTATTAATAGCTACAAATGCCTGGAAATTGTGGAGAGCCATGATCGCCTACGTCCCGAGAAGAAAAAGAAAGTTTTATACTCGAGAGGAGAACGGATTCGAAAACTTTTTTATTTCCCGAAAGAATAAGTCACGAAAATTTAAAATGCATCCTATACGGACGGAGTTTAGTTTTTTATTTTATAAAATTAATTCATTTTATGTATACAGGCATCCCTCGATTAATGCGCATTTGATTAGTCCATTTTCGATTAGTGCGTTACAACTTTTATATCCCAGAATTCCATTAGTGCATATATAATACTCGGTTAGTGCGGTAAAACAGTCTTCAGTTTAACCATGGTAATTGAAAATTGATTTTTTCATAGCTACCAATTAATTAAAAATTTTCTAAAATTTAAAAATGGAAAATGGGTAACTGTTTGTCAAGTATTACGTTATATAAGTAATTACAGTAGTTAAAAAATGGGCAGTATAGTAGATACATTTTATAGTTGCCTTGATCTATCTACTATCCTTCTCCACATCCTTTCCTCTTTCACTCCTATCTGCTCTTGCTCCAAATCTTCTGTAACCCCTTGCGTGCTAGTGGCTTTTAGCCTTGCTTGAGGTGAAAAGCTTAAAAATAAAAAATAAATAAAAAAAAGAATATTTGTCTCTTAAAATTTTTTGAATGTTTTGATTTTTTTTTCATGTTTATTTTGAAGGTCTTAAAAGGAAATTTCTGATTTCTTGTTAAAAAGATGGATGGTTTAATTAGATATAGAAATTTGCGTTTATTAAAAAATATTGAAATATAAAAGATGTATGCATTTACTATGGAAAGATTAGAAATAACATTTTCAGGTTAAAATACTAATGATTATGATGTCTGGAAAAATGTACGTTTGATAAAAACAATACGCTAGATTTGGCTAATTCGTTCTGTCGAGTGAAGATGTCTCAGTGGTAGAAGTTCTGACTGACACCAAATCGATTGGGTTTCAATTCTAGCTTGAGGCATTCGGAAGTTTAGTCGCACTGAGGAACTGTGATACAGCGAAACATTACTGTCTGCGAATGATATAATTTAGCTCTTGAAAATATATTTTCAATTGAGCACTGTTGAATGACAAGCTAATTCTAAAAACAACAGTCAACTGCGAAGCTCTTCATTAAAATGAATGGAGCACTTTGGCTGCTTTACGTTTGTAAAAACAATACGCTAGATTTGGCTGATTCGTTCAATCGGGTGAATTTACATTTTTGGGTTCAGCCTTTGGCTGATAACCATACATTCTGTTTTCTTGTAGTTTATGTTTAGTCCTCTCTTCTTGCTTTCCTTTGCTACCTTCTGTCGGAACTTTTGTCGTTTCCTTTCCGTGTTTGCTATCAACACTGTCATTTGTATATCTTATGTTGTTAAGATTATGGCGACCAATAATGAATCCTGATAGGACCTCAGATTCTTTCAGAATCGCCTCGCTCTTTACCAGATTTTAATGAATAAACAAAGATCAATTTGGCCACTAATAGAATTTCTAATCGGTATCTCCCTCCCTTGGTTCCTGTTTAGGATTCGGTTTCTGGTTCCTTCTAAAGTCTGCTTCAGCTTTGTGTTCCTAAAGACTGAATTCCGAAATTTTATTCAATAATTATTTTATTTTATTTTATTTTACTTTTGGTCTCTCTTCCAGCAACAGGAGTAGATAGATTCTCCTATCGCCCGGTTCATACTCCTCCCTGGTCTTTTGAACAAGAGTAGATATTTCTCCCTTTGATTCCTGTTTAGGTTTGGGTTTCCGGTTCGTTCTAAAAGTCTGCTTTGCCTCTGTATTGCTAATCTCTGCGCCTGAACTCTGAAATGTTCTTCGCTTATTATTTTTTTTCTCTCTTCCACCAACAGGAGTTGATAGGTTCGCCCATCGTCCGGTTCACACTCCTCCCCGGTCTTTTGAACAGGAGTAGAGGCTTATCCCTTGTTTTATGTTCAGGATTGTGTTTCTGGTTCCGTCTGCTTCAACTGTACTCCTGAAGCTTGTCCTTTCCTCGGCTAATATAACTCCAAACAGCAACCCTCTACCTTGACTGGCTCTTGTGTCCGGTTAACATTAGTGAAAAAAAATTAGAATAAAGAAACGATCAACAATATAGAACAATGCCATTCACTATAAATCTGGATTTGCTTGTAATCAGGCGCTAGATTTTGTACTTGATGACCTATTATAAACGGAAAATCAATTTTATGTCCCTTGCCGCCAATGTTATTCTGTCGAATACACTCAAAATAGTATCGTTAGCTCGTTGGCTATAAATCAAGGCAGCATCATAATGATCTCAGTTGTTATTTGTTACTTCTAACAACGGAATACGGGCTTGGGTTCCGGATAAAAGACGTTTCTGCTCAAGGTTTAAATACGGTGCGCCCAGGTGCGTTTGGTTGTTAGAAAACACTTTCTTTCATCTGATTTTATCTTCAAAGACAACAATCGTTTATGAAGAACAAATACTTGGGAACGGCTTAAATTATTCCAGCTTTCTCCTGTCGCAAAATAAATATTTATGCAAGAATTTCTCAGACCAAGACTCAAGGTTCGAATCTGGAATCAGATAATGTCAATCGGGGTTTAATAATTTTTTTAGTAATTTAAGACGAAATGTAATACCTTTGCGGCTAATAAACTAATATGTATAGGAAAGAAACGCTATTTCCAACACAATTACATACCCATAACTTATCATATTAAAACACGCCCAAGCTTTATTTTCTTCCTAACAAACAGTATATACAAACATGACAAAATGATTCTAGAACACGACACCGTTTAATTTAAAATGTCTATTGGTTAGAAATTAAAATCACTGTATGAAATATTTGGCCAATCTGAGAGGACGAAAACCCTATTCTCGTGCCCATTTTAGCGGTAAAATTCATGTTGTGTGGCCTATATAGTTATTTACGAATTTTGATTGATCAGGAATACAATTCCTTAATGGGCATCTAAATTCGTGAATTTAAATTCGTTTGACACGAAGACTCACTCTACACCTTTCTGACAATAGCTCAATTAGATCTCATTTAAATATTCATGGAGACCTACCGGACCCTATTCGTGACATACTTATTGACAACACAAATATAATAGCATCGTCTACATGCAAAAAAAACGGGTTAAAAATAATGGAAGCCTTATTACTAAAAAAAACAAAAAAAACAACACTTAATAATATCAACTATGAACATGGACACAATATCTTGACCGTGTTTTGAAAAATGAAAACATTATATAAATACATACATGCAACAAACTATTTCTTATTTAAAAATTAAAATATTTCATCATTGAAAATGGCTAAATGTATAGCCGAAAGCGCTCGGATAAAAAAGAACATTCGGACAGTTTTTATATAATTTATTATCTGAAAAGAAAAAAATTATTAGATCACATGAGAAATTGTATAAAAAAACTAAATACAAGCACCTTGTCTGTCGTATTCAATGAAATATATATATATATACATATATATATATATACATATATATATGATTAGGCAGTCCTTCACATAAGCGACGTAAAGTCATTTGTCAAAGTTTTGCTTCAGTTAAACGTTGTACTAGGTTGGACAGAAAGTCCTGACCCACACTGGAAGCGGAAAGAAAACAATAAATCTTGATATCCATCTGGAAGAATTTCTACATTTCGATCTTGCTCTACACGGTCGCGCAGTCAACGCTAAAGTGTATTGCCAGTAGCTCGACAGCGTGTACGACAACTGTTTTGATCAACCGAGACAGTGCTTTGTTTCAACATGACAATGCAAGGCCACTTCCACTGCCAGATTAACTAGGGAGATGTTCAAACGGATAGACGGTGTTGAGATTCTTCCACATCCACCATAGAGTCCCCGGTGCTGCTGCAAGTAGCTATAGAGTCATAGACAACCGCAAGTATCATCCTAAACACATGACATGGCGGCATGATGGCGTCCTCGGCCTTGATGGCGTCCTCGGCCTTGATGGCGTCCTCGGCCTTGATGGTGCCCCGGACGACTGACCGAGTTGCCAGGACCTTGAGCTGGCCCTGTTCATAGGTGAGGTTCCCAAACTGTTACACGCCAAATCATCATGACTCTGTTGCCATACGTATTTCATTTCACTGTTTAGTCGTTCATTATATCGCATTCGTTAGTTGTATAGCAATGACTTTTAATATGAGTGAGTAATTGAAAAATGTAACCATAATAAATATGAAGCTAAAATGATTACGCCAACCAGAAAGGTTTCTCTACCATCAGCATGGCTGATACTATATTAAAAAATACTTGTCAGTCATAGGGGCGTCATATGTACTGCAGTCGTAGAAGTGGTGTGTCTTGGGCAAGATAGCCTGACGGAGCACATCTCTCTCTAGGCTGGTTTGAATTCAGAGTTTTCTTCTTCCTTGGCCGGTTGCCACCTAAGGCTATAGAACCCAGTCTGTCCTGCTATTCACCCATTGATGGGGGGTATGTCGATGGATTCATACCTTTCCCAACGATGTTAGCACGTTAGTGAATGTAAAGAACTCAACTGGAATCCGAGCCTGACCCCCTAATTGCGCGATCCAATATTCCATCATGCCTCCTTTAGAATAGAAATCCTTCATTTGCATAAATACCCAGTCAGGGCATTTGCGAAGAATTTTGTCATGTGGTACTAAAATTACGAGGGATTACCTTTCCTTTCGCCATTTTGTATTCTCGTATTTATCCAGCGGTGTTGAAAAAAAGATGTGCGGGTGCTTCAATTTTGAAACGTAGAAGGAGAAATCGGAGAGCCAAGTTCGACTCCTGATCAAGTTCGTTACGTTAAAACTTTTGCACAAATAATTTTGGGAAAGACATGAATCCATATTATACCCTATCAGCTATGGATTAACTAACAGACTGGGCTCTCTAGGCTTAGGAAGCAGCAAATCTAGGATTGGGAAAACTCTAAATTCAAAACTCTTCTGAAAAGGGATGGGTTCCTTCTGGCTTACCCCAGACACACACTTCTGCTATATCTGTACTAGGTACACTCCATTACCGCTATTCGGACCCCGAACTACCACGAGTCACAATGAACGGATGTCCCCTCGAGGAGGTACCGTACCTTAACAGAATATTGGGCCTCAAACTCACACCCGTCCTCAAGTGGGATTCCTATATACGTTCTATCGCTAAAGATGCAGGTAAAAGGATCAGCTTCCTGTACCACTCCAGTAAGTTCCTGACTCCTCATACTTTCTTCTACCTTTATAAGAGCCAGATCAGGCGAATCTTAGGTGTTGTTCTTGTCCTAAGTATTATCATTCATTACCAACCTTTGTTTGATTATTCTATTCAGTAACCTTCCCTAGGTTACAACAATTAGTCATCAGAGATTTGCAGATGACCTCTCTTCCGATCTAACACTAACTTCCCAGTGGAGAAAAACTGATTATATTCAATGCCTCAAAACCCAAACTAGTTTCATTCCATTATCGCACATTCAGACCCCGAAATACCGCCAGTCACAATGAACGAATGTCTCCTCGAGGAGGTACCGTACCTTAAGAGAATGTTGGGCTTCAAACTCACACCCGACCTCAAGTGGAATTCTTATATACGTTCTATCGCTAAAGATGCAGGTAAAATGGTCAGCTCCCTGTACCACTCCAGTAAGTTCCTGACTCCTCATACTTTCTTCTACCTTTATAAGAGCCAGACCAGGCGAATCTTAGGTGTTGTTCTTGTCCTAAGTATTATCATTCATTACCAACCTTCGTTTGATTATTCTATTCAGTATCCTTCCTTGTATTGATAGGATATTGGGAGAAAGGGACGTTTCCAGCTGTCAGCTCTGACAGTCGGACTGAACATTCTTACTCTCGTTTTTACATGTTTGTATTACTGTTTCTGTTAATATATTTGTTTCACACAAATTCCTCTCTTTGTGTCTTTATTTCTGGTCCTAACAAGACCACAATAAAAACAAATAACACACACACACAAAAAAAAAACACAAAAAACAAAACTATAGTTACATTTCATGCTCGACTACTAGGATATCTTGGTCTTGTTTTTTTTAACATTTTCATTTTTAGTTTCATATTTATTATAGTTACATTTGTCAATTACTCACACAGATTAAAAGTCATTGCTATACAACTAACAAATGTAACATAATGAACAGCAAAATAGTAAACTGAAATACATATGACAACACCATGATGTAGTGTGTGACTGTGGGGAACAACATCTAAGACTACCAAAAGGCCATTTTTATGGATATATATTTCTACAATATATATTAATAAAATGATGCAACTTTTATTATTTTCATTATATTTTTCTAATATAAATGAATAATACTATGAAGGTTCCAATAATATTTTCTCAGATCGTTATTATATAATGATATGGCACAAATATGGTACCAATCTTTGGCACGCTAGAAAAACTTGTTACGTAAATGATAACTGCTCTTAGAATGAATAAGGCATCATATCTTTATTTAGTGCAGATACTCCCAAAAGAACCCTGAAATAGGACATAACACACACACAAAACAAAAAGGGGAAGGCACAGTGAAAGAGAATGAAAAACTTTAGAAAGAACTGGAAACCTAATCGTAAACAGGAATCAAGGGATAAACTTCAACTCCTGCACAAAAGATCCGAGAGGAGGGTGAACCGGATGATAGACTTGCCTATTTTTAACAATTGGACAAGTTAATTTGAGTGCCATCACAATGAAATATTTATTTTTCATGATATGTTTAAACTTCCATCATGAAATTTTAAAGAAAAGGGGATTTTCAAATAAAGTGAAGTGTGTGTGGTCTCTTTATTTTCAAAATTTTTAATAGTCATACTCCCCACCACCACCACAGTTTATTCAAGAGGCATGCTTAGTGGGTATGTAAATGAGAAAGACCAGATGATAGATTTGTTTTTAAAAAAAATGACTGCCCTTAGAATGAATAAGGCATCATATCTTCATGTTTATTACAAATAGTCTCAAAATCGCCCCAAAATAGGACACACCTAAATAAAATTGGTACAGGCTCCCCCAATCCCTCCGAACCCAGCAGCTGGATTGGAAAGCTGGCCGGTCCCTTTGCATACTGAAAAAAATCTACTTATCTTCTACATCAGATACAGTGAATTAGTCCTGAAAATTTAATTAAATTTCGACATTTATTTGATTTTTGCAAGAATTTCCAAATCAGTGTATTTTTACCACAAAAAAGACGCTAAATCTTCCTATACTAATCTTTTAGCCCACCCACTGACACAAGAAAAACAAGATTTTTAACCAAAATTTAGAACGTGCTACAAACGTATTAAAAAATTTAATAAAATAATAAAAACAATACTTTGGACTTCCCATTTTCATAATGTGTGACATCATTTGTTTACATTTGGATACGCATCGAGCAGATATGAATGTACGAAAGAAAATCATGGAGAATTGTAGTTTAAAAACAGTAAAATCGACCTTGGTAGCCGAAACAATCCTCTCAGAGGATCTGAGTGTTGACTTCAATGTTCACTTTTATATTTACATACGCTCTATCTCTGATATTGAGCACTTTATCCCATAAATATAGCACACCTTAAAATTATATTTTCTTATATATATATATATATATATATATATATATATATATATATATATATATGTATAAACTTTTGAACTGTAGTTTATATATATATATATATATATATATATATATATATATATATATATATATATATATATAAACTACAGTTCAAAAGTTTGAACCAACCCCAAGAATTAGTATGGGATGAATTTGACAGAACAATGAAAAAACGCTAAAAAGAGTCATTGAAAAAAGAATGGAATCAATTATCAAACTTATACTTTGAGAAACTTTTGCAACAAATGCCAAAAATTTGCATTTGTACTGCAATAATCAAGGCTAAAGGAGACTATTTGGACAAGACAAAATTTAATCATAATTTTTTTTTCTTTTTGCCATAATAAAATTTCTAATAAAAAACACTGTCCCACTTTTTTAACCATGTATAATAATTTTCTCTTATTTAAAGTGCAAAACAACTACACACACACACACACACACACACACACACACACACACACACACACACACACACACACACACATATATATATATATATATATATATGTGTACCTGTATGAGTGACTGCAGATGTAAAAGAACGTATGTATATGAAATTTACATAGATGTGTTTACAATATATGATAGAGCAAGATCTCTAATATTACCTTCAAATATCACTCCATATTAACTTAAAAACTAAATTTTAAGTAAGAGAAATTACCAATCTAAAAATAGTCGCTAATTGAACTCATGAATAAAATTCAAACTGATAGAGATATCACCTTGATAATCAATTACAACTAGAAGTAAACTTATATTTGAAAATAAAATTTTAGTGTTTTAATGTAAATTCTATGAATATTTTTCTAATCGACTATTTCATATTAAATCCCCAAAATCTTTGTAATAAAGTTTTTAAAAAAAACTTTAACTAACATATAATTAAATTCCTTATAGACTGTTTAAACATTCAAACTTATATCAAACATTATAATATTTATGAAGTCTCAAAGTAAAGCAAAACAACAGCGTCCATTCCAAAGAAAGTTAATGACACTTTATCACAACTTTATGCCTTTTTGTCCTATCCCCCTCCCATATCAATATATAACTTCCGTTAAGTTAACCGATTTAATGTGTCAATGTCTGGATTTCCTCTAAAAATTTACATTTGAAAGAATAGAAATATTACATCTAACTCAATCATGTCTCTCTACCCCCTTCACTTCCTCACTTCGTTAATTTACATATACTTATTACTGCCCGTCAAAAATGTGTAAATTTCTTTTCATTTTTCGTTTCAACCTTTGGAAATAAAATCTGATGATCCGCTGTTCTTAGAAAAAGGGCTGTGGTGAAATAATTTATTATATGGAACCTTAAAGTGGTCTGTTTTAATTTAAATTATTAGCTCTGATTTACATTGAGCTCTCTGGATTTTATCCTCCTTGGGTCTACCCATACGGATTACCTAGTTTTTCGTAAACTATATATATATATATATATATATATATATATATATATATATATATATATATATATATATGTTTCAACGTTTCACTTGCAGAGCCTTGTTAGCTTAGCCAGTTGATTGGAGTATAAAATGTCATTGTGTTTATTTTGATCGGGAGTAAAAAAAACTGTTTTATGAGGGTAAACGCCCAGTCAATATGGCCTTTAACAATATGGCACACAATAAATGTAAATTTTGTGGAGAAAGTATCAAGCATGTAAAAAAACAAAAATGAAAAAAAAGATATATTTTTTATGGGCACAAAGACAAACACACATGAATGACTGACCCAGCAAAAAAAAAAGATGGATCATCATAAGTCCCTCGTTATTTTTACCAAGAGACAAACTGACGGAAGTTTATTAAATAATCATGTTTAATTCTTAATCTCCAGTTGACACCCTCCACCTAACAATAATGTATGGCGCTTTATGAGACTCCCGCTCATGGCAAATGCCTTAAGAGATCGGTACGGTTTCTCCTATACTGCGAGAACGTGACCTGACGAGAATCTTTTTTTAATAGGGCGGCTCCCAATTTCAAGCCGATATTTTTTTTCTTTTTCTTTTTCTCTTCTTCCATCTTTTCAATCTTACATCATTTTTTTATTTTCCCTTCCTTCTTTACTTATTCGTTTTCTTTTCTTTTTCTTGTTCATTTCTTGCATCTCCGCCATCTTTCATCAATCCCTCTTTGTTTTTTTTCTTTTTCTTTTCTTTTTATCTTCCCCTGTCTTTCCCTTCTCTCATCATTTTCTTGTTTTTTCTTTCCTTCTTTTCTTATTCCTTCCATTTCTTTTCGTTGTCTCTTTTTCTCTCTCTTCCGTCGTTCACCAATTCCTTATTGTTTTGCTTTCTTTTTCTGTTATTTTTATCTTGTCTTTCCTTGCTTTTATCCTTGAATCGCTAATTTTCTTTTTTCTTTTCTTTTTCTTTTCTTACGCGCACATCTTTTATCAGTTTCTTTTTCGTTTTCCTTTTCTTTTTCTTTTTTCTTTTCTTTTTCTTTTTTCTTTTCTTTTTCTTTTTCTTTTCTTTTTCTTTTTCTTTTTCTTTTTTCTTTTCTTTTTCTTTTCTTACGCGCACATCTTTTATCAGTTTCTTTTTCTTTTTTCTTTTCTTTTTCTTTTTTCTTTTCTTTTTCTTTTTTCTTTTCTTTTTCTTTTTTCTTTTCTTTTTCTTTTCTTACGCGCACATCTTTTATCAGTTTCTTTTTCTTTTTTCTTTTCTTTTTCTTTTTTCTTTTCTTTTTCTTTTCTTACGCGCACATCTTTTATCAGTTTCTTTTTCTTTTTTCTTTTCTTTTTCTTTTTTCTTTTCTTTTTCTTTTTTATTTTCTTTTTCTTTTTTCGTTTCTTTTTCTTTTTCTTTTCTTTTTCTTTTTCTTTTTCTTTTTTCTTTTCTTTTTCTTTTCTTACGCGCACATCTTTTATCAGTTTCTTTTTCTTTTTTCTTTTCTTTTTCTTTTTTCTTTTCTTTTTCTTTTTCTTTTCTTTTTCTTTTTCTTTTTCTTTTTCTTTTTTCTTTTCTTTTTCTTTTCTTACGCGCACATCTTTTATCAGTTTCTTTTTCTTTTTTCTTTTCTTTTTCTTTTTTCTTTTCTTTTTCTTTTTTCTTTTCTTTTTCTTTTCTTACGCGCACATCTTTTATCAGTTTCTTTTTCTTTTTTCTTTTCTTTTTCTTTTTTCTTTTCTTTTTCTTTTTTCTTTTCTTTTTCTTTTTTCTTTTCTTTTTCTTTTCTTACGCGCACATCTTTTATCAGTTTCTTTTTCTTTTTTCTTTTCTTTTTCTTTTTTCTTTTCTTTTTCTTTTTTCTTTTCTTTTTCTTTTTTCTTTTCTTTTTCTTTTCTTACGCGCACATCTTTTATCAGTTTCTTTTTCTTTTTTCTTTTCTTTTTCTTTTTTCTTTTCTTTTTCTTTTTTCTTTTCTTTTTCTTTTCTTACGCGCACATCTTTTATCAGTTTCTTTTTCTTTTTTCTTTTCTTTTTCTTTTTTCTTTTCTTTTTCTTTTTTCTTTTCTTTTTCTTTTTTCTTTTCTTTTTCTTTTCTTACGCGCACATCTTTTATCAGTTTCTTTTTCTTTTTTCTTTTCTTTTTCTTTTTTCTTTTCTTTTTCTTTTTTCTTTTCTTTTTCTTTTCTTACGCGCACATCTTTTATCAGTTTCTTTTTCTTTTTTCTTTTCTTTTTCTTTTTTCTTTTCTTTTTCTTTTTTCTTTTCTTTTTCTTTTTTCTTTTCTTTTTCTTTTCTTACGCGCACATCTTTTATCAGTTTCTTTTTCTTTTTTCTTTTCTTTTTCTTTTTTCTTTTCTTTTTCTTTTTTCTTTTCTTTTTCTTTTCTTACGCGCACATCTTTTATCAGTTTCTTTTTCTTTTTTCTTTTCTTTTTCTTTTTTCTTTTCTTTTTCTTTTTTCTTTTCTTTTTCTTTTTTCTTTTCTTTTTCTTTTCTTACGCGCACATCTTTTATCAGTTTCTTTTTCTTTTTTCTTTTCTTTTTCTTTTTTCTTTTCTTTTTCTTTTTTCTTTTCTTTTTCTTTTTTCTTTTCTTTTTCTTTTCTTACGCGCACATCTTTTATCAGTTTCTTTTTCTTTTTTCTTTTCTTTTTCTTTTTTCTTTTCTTTTTCTTTTCTTACGCGCACATCTTTTATCAGTTTCTTTTTTCTTTTCTTTTTCTTTTTTCTTTTCTTTGTCTTTTTTCTTTTCTTTTTCTTTTCTTACGCATCCCCCATTTTCCATCATTTTCTTATTGTTTTCTTTTCTTTCTTTATTTTCCTTTTTCTTTTCTAACGCCCCCCCCCCCACATCTTTCATCGGTTTCTTTTTTCTTTTCTTTTTCTTTTCTTACGCCCCCATCTTTCATCATTTTCTTATTTTTTTCTTTTCCTTTTTCTTTTCTATCCCCCCCATCTTTCATCAGTTTCTTATTGTATTCCTTTCGTTTTTTCTTTTTCTTTTCTTACGCCCTCCCCCCATCTTTCACCGGTATCTTTTCTTTTTTCTTTTCTTTTTTTTTCTTACACCCCCATCTTTCATCAGTTTCTTTTCTTTCCTTTTTCTTTTTTTACGCACCCCTATCTTCCATCATTTTCTTATTGTTTCTTTTTCTTTTCTTTGTTACGCCCCCCCCCCACCATCTTTCATCTTTTTCTTATTGTTTTTCTTTTCTTTTCTTTTTCTTTTCATTTTCTTCTTTACGCCCCAATCTTTCATCATTTTCTTATTCTTTTTTCTTTTCTTTTCTTTTTCTTTTCTTACGCCCCTCCCACCATCCTTCATCATTTTCTTATTCTTTTTTCTTTTCTTTTCTTTTTCTTTTCTTACGCCCCTCCCACCATCCTTCATCATTTTCTTATTGTTTTCTTTCTTTTGTTTTCTTTTAATCATCATCCTTATAATTATTCATCAGAAAAGTTACCATTTCTGCGCAGCTGTTTTAGCCTGTTCTCTTCAGCCCGGTGACATACTTTCGTTCAAAAAAACAAAATGGACGTCAAAATCAGATCAAGGGGAACACAACGAAAGCAAAATAGAAGAACAAGCTGTTGCTTACATGGAAAATATTTCTGTCTACACGCACACTGAAGAAGGAATTTCTGCCGCGCTGAATATTTGCCATTAGCACTTTGATTGGCTGGTGGAAATTGTGTCGCGTTGTTTACGCCTCCGCTGAAATGTTCACCGTCCAAATTCAACTGTTTCCTCCCAGCTGGACCGAGACAACAGAAATCGAATCTCGAACGAAGAATTTAACATTCTTAGAATTCTTACATTTTAAATTCCACAGGCAGCTGAGAATGGCAATGTGGCGCTAGAAAATTTTCTTCTTCTTCTTCTTCTTCTTCTTCTTCTTCTTCTTCTTCTTCTTCTTCTTCTTCTTCTTCTTCTTCAGCAACAACAACAACAACAAATAAATTAAAACGAGGTCTTCTGCAGCCTCAGCAAACAACGTCGTCTTTTCTTCATCTGGCATCAATTTAAAAAAAAAAGATGACACGCCATTAGCTAGTAAGTATTTCCTTGACTGTGTACGTCAGAGATTTGGCCTTGTACCAGTGTTGCCTTTGACCAAGAACTGTTCAATTTGTTTGCGCTTTCAGCTAGTTAGATAGAGAGAGAGGTGGGGGGAATACGAATAGACAGCCATGCATATATTTTTATATTTGAAAGACATAGATAGATAGATAGATAGATAGATAGATAGATATGAACAGTCATACATATAAAAAGCTTAGATTTGGAAGGTTTAAATTTGAAATTCGTAGATAGGTAGATATGAAAGAACTGAGATATATATCTAAGACCGAGATCTTGCAGAAATTGACAGTAATTTAAGCAATTACTAAATATTGCAATCCGAAATAATTTCGTAACAATAAGCGTTGTTTTCGTGTGCACGCGTTTTTGAAAAGAAGGAACAATGTTTTAATTTTATTATTCAAACCGTGAAATTAATGTCAACTGGCCTGGTCATAGAAATTCTTATTAAAAATATACTTCTCTGCAGGGATATACCCACTGAAATAATACACTAAAATGACGTTGATAATACTATTCATAGATAGATAGATAGATAGATAGATAGATAGATAGATAGATAATGAACAGAATTAGATAGATAGATAGATAAATAGATAGATAGATAGATAGATAGATAGATAGATAGATAGATAGATAGATAGATAGATAATGAATAGGTTGAGATAGATAGATAGATAGATAGATAGATAGATAGATAGATAGATAGATAGATAGATAGATAGATAGATAATGAACAGAATTAGATAGATAGATAGATAGATAGATAATGAACAGAATTAGATAGATAGATAGATAGATAGATAGATAGATAGATAGATAGATAGATAGATAGATAGATAATGAATAGGTTGAGATAGATAGATAGATAGATAGATAGATAGATAGATAATGAATAGGTTGAGCTAGATAGATAGATAGATAGATAGATAGATAGATAGATAGATAGATAGATAGATAGATAGATAGATAATGAATAGGTTGAGCTAGATAGATAGATAGATACATAGATAATGAACAGATTTAGATAGATAGATAGATAGATAGATAGATAGATAGATAGATAGATAGATAGATAATGAATAGGTTGAGCTAGATAGATAGATAGATAGATAGATAGATAGATAGATAGATAGATAGATAATGAACAGGTTGAGCTAGATAGATAGATAGATAGATAGATAGATAGATAGATAGATAGATAGATAGATAGATAGATGTGAACAGAATGAGATAGACTGATGAATGCTGCTCTGTCTTTACTACTGTACAAAGGATAATTGTCGGTCACTGAATCGTCTCTGTGTGTACTCGTTGGAAATTAAAGCAACTCCATTTCTACTGCAATCCAACTAACCACGCATACATACACGGTGATATGTGCGTGAGATAGAACTATCACGTAAAACCATAACTTTACTAAGAATTTGCTACGAAAGAATCAACTCGTTGAAGAAGGCGTCATCATTATCACGAAATTACGTTTAAAAAAAGGTTTGAAACTAGGATGTTAATGTGTTGTTACATTTTAAACTCATTCGAGTTCAGCTGACTTCTTAAGAAATGTTTATAAAATGAACTAGCAGCATGGCCCGACGTTGCCCGTGCTTGATTCAAAAATCGTACGACTCATACAGCAATCGCTATCACTTGACTTAAAATATTTTTGCGCTTCCTTGCCTTTAAAGGAGTGCCCTTTGCCGTGCTGATGTTGCTACATGCCTTACTTCTTGCCTATCTCACACTGCGAGTTCTTTCTAAACTCTATACTAAACATTAAATCTGTTACGAAAAAAACAACTAAACAAAATGAACACAAAACGATCAACTTTAAAAAAGGACTCGTAACTGGAAAAACCGAATGAAAAAAGAATGTTAACAACAAATACTTCTTCACACCCAACCCAGTTCTGCGGAATCAGAATCAACGTTGAGTTTAAGCAAGCAAATGAGCCAATTGGAGTAAAGTGCCATGCAGATTTAAATTTTTCCCACTTGTGACGAATGCAGCTATCGATTTTTTTTTTTGCATGCTAGCATGCTAGTTAACATTCGTGTCAGTCAGCTGTTGGCTCTCACGCTGGCCAATAGAATCTTCCTGCCTATTCGTGGCAGCCAGCTATAGGCTCTCACTCTGGCCAGTAGAAAATGGCCACAAACTACATGAAAACTGCCGTAGAAGCATGAAAAACTCGATTATTTCCACTATCGATGGGAGTTGGGAAATGCAAAGTCGGTCTTGGCCTTCCCGCTAATTTGGATCTTGTGCATGTAAATTTTGGTGCAAATCCGTCGAAAATTGCGGCAGTGCATTCGTTACACACACACACACACATCCTGCCTTTTATAGATAGAGATGAGTAAAAAATCCCAGGATGGTTTCGCTCTCCTGATTTAGAGAAATATACGCTTCAGGCGGGTGACGTGTGTGTGTGACGTATTACGGTAAGCGTGAAAGTGATGCAAATAGGATTTAACACCGTATTTATCACGGAATCATTTCTTAGGCTCCCTCTTCTTTGAATCGCGTCTCTTCATGACCTAGGCGATCATGGCTCTCCACATCTTTCCATCTTGTGTGGATCTTAGCAGTTTTTCTCCTTTTACTAACGTCCTCGGCCACTGTATTTATTGTGGAACTATTCCTAGGATTTATTCTCTATACTGTGTCGCTTCATGCCCTAAACGATCATGGCTCTCCACATCTTTCTATCGCATGCTGCTCTTAGCAGTTTCTCTCCCTTTGCTAAGCGATACGCCCACTGTATATATCGTGGAATTATTACTGGGATTTCTACTTCTTCGTGCTGCGTCTATTCATAACCCAGGTGATCATGGCTCCCCACATCTTTCTATCTCATGTGGCTCCTACAATTTGTTCAAATTTTGCTAATGTCTTTGCTCCTCGTTCTATCAAACATTCACACAAGTTCTTCAGGTAAATCGTTCTGCGTCCTCCTTTTTCTCTTTTGCCCTCGATATGCCGGGGAGGATTAAGTTTTCCAAGCCCTCCTTCCTCATTATGGTCCAAGGAATTTCAGCTTCCTCTTCCTGATTCTGAGTAGAAGTGTTCTTTCTGTTGCCATTTTAAGACTTGCTCTCAATATGCCCCATGAGGGTTATGTTATCCAAGCCCTCTTTCCTTATTATGGGTCCAAGGAATTTCAGCTGTCTCTTTCTGATTCTGAGTAGAAATTTTCTTTCTATTGCCATTTTAAGACTTGCCCTCAATATGCCCCGTGAGGAATAAGTTTTCCAAGACCTCTTTCCTCATCATGGGTTCAATGAATTTCAGCTGTCACTTTCTGATTCTGAATCGAAGTGTTCTTTCTGTTGCCATTTTAAGATTTGCCCTCAATATGCCCCATGAGGGTTAAGTTTTCCAAGCCCTCCTTCCTCATTATGGGTCCAATGAATTTTAGCTGTGTTTTCCTGATTCTGAGTGGAAGTGTCTTTCTGTTGCCATTTTGTTTAAGACTTCCTTGTTGCTTACTTGCACCATAGTTGAAACTATTTAATCGATTATTGTATGACTACCAGTTATTTAAAGATGGGGATTGCCTAAAATGTAAAATCCCCAAGCCCTCAGATTACTATTACACCCAGCCGTTATATCAGACAAAAAGATCTAAAAACTTAAGAAAAACTTGTGCTGTAATGATTTGATCTGTTTGATTACCGACACATCAACTCCTTATGCGTCATTTGATGCCGAAATTTAATTTTCGTGACTGATTTGAAGTAATAACACTATGATATATTTTATTCTGCTTTCACAACTGAATACATGGTAGATCATACTCAGCTTTTTTAAATATACATGTTTGTGTGGACATAATTACTAGAGGCAGTGATATGTGTTTAGATGAAGTTATATTTTGGAATACAGTTCCATTTCTTTAAGAGAAGAAGAGGATTCATAACTTTCCTGAGGGTATTAGCACGTAAGTGAATATTATGGATTCGACTGGAATTCGAACTCGGTTCTCCGATTTCTCAATCCGGGCCGCTATCCATTACTCCAAACCTAAATTGGGCTCAAAATTTTGGGTAATCGGCTCTAATTTTTTGTAACATATTTGGATTTGATATAATGAATAATTATAATGAATATGATATAAATTTTTTATCAACATATCTTTTCATAGTTAGCCGTAAGGAATTGTATAAGACTACCTTCTACTTAAGTAAAATAATAACTATAATAATATTTATTACGAATTTATTACAGGAAATATCAAGTTTTACACAAACGTTGTTGACAATTATGTATTTAGTTACATAACAAATAAATAAAAATAATATAAATTTTGATGTTATATTCGCTTTGTAGTTGGGAATTTTTCATTTTCTCCTTTGTTATTGGCAGCATTTTAGAATATTTTGTCTGCAATGCTAAGTTTCCAAAGTTATTAAGCAAACTGGAGCTATTCTGTTTACATTTTGTTACCTCTCTTTTCCACTGTTGTTTTTAGATCGCATTCTTCCAGACATTTTGATGGGCGATAGCGAAATTCTGAAATTTAGGATGATCTCATTCCATTTCAAAAATAAGGCCTGTAAAAATCAATATTTTAAATTAATTTGTGCCCCAAAATAAAATGATATTGACAAAAAAATCCTTAAGGGTTTCATTATAATGATGTAACAATAATGTCATGATATTCCGCAGACAAATCTACTGTTTATGTAACCTCATCTCATTGCATGGTTAGGAACTCAATCATGCATGATACACCCTTAGGCGATCATGTATCTTTCGATACATGACTGACGAGGTAGATTTTTCCCGCAGTAGGTTGCCATTTCTTTCTGCGGTAGACCAGTTGCTATATAAGGCTATAGAACCCGGTCTATCCTGTTTTTTATTCATAGAGAGGGGGAAGAAGAAGAGGTTTCATACCTTTCCTAAGGATATTAGCACGTAAGTGAATGTAATCGATTCGACTGGAATTCGAACTCGGTTCTCCGATTCCTCAATCCGAGCCGCTATCCATTACTCCAAACCTAAATTGAGCTTGCAATTTTGTGTAATCGGCTCTAATTATTTGTAAAATATTTGGATATGATATAATGAATAATTTGCAGTGAAAAAAAAAAGCAGTTTCCGATTTTTTGTTGAATACACCCCTCCTCTGCCGAACGTGTCACATGATGTGTGGCCCAGGTCCTCAGGCATGACCGTTGCAATGGTCTTTCTGTTCAATTTTAGTTTATAGCAATCGTACTGATGTTGTTTAGTCCATTACAATTTGGGTCTTGAGGGTGTTAATGAAGCCTATATTCAGTTTTTTTTTATTGACCCCGTCGCTGGCCGGCTTCCTCCGGATGACGTTAATTGCTTTAATTGCGACAATTTTACTTATGGCATTTTACGGCATGCGCAAATCTCCCAAAGAACCGATTGCGGTTAATAAATAGATGTAACAAATTCAAGACAAAAAAGCCAGCAGGAAATGTCATGGTCACGGCTTTGGTGTTTCCCAAATGCATGACTGAATATCCTCAGAAGGGCCAAAGAATTAATGCAGAATGCTTTCGCTAAATTAAAGTAGTCTTTGAAAGAAAAATGGTGAAGGAAACTGTGGAAATTTATTCGCATTTTGCAGAACAAAACACCTGATCACACGGTTAGCAAAACGATGGATGTTTTGAAGAATTTGTTGGTTTGACTGCTTCCGCTTTACACACCAGATCTTGCTCAGTCTATTTCCTGTCTCCAAACCCCCCAAAAAAGTTTGAAAGAGAAGGAATGTCTGGATGATTCAGCGGAGTCAGTAACAACAGCAACAGAAGCAGATAATTATTTAAATGAACAAAATTCTTTTAGAATTTTAAAGAAACTTGAAAAAAGATGTGACGGCAGTTATTTTACTGCCTGGTAAATATGTGAAATAGCTCGTACGTTTTATTTTTTATTAGTTTATCCCAGGGCAAGACAAGCTTTCTAACCATTACACCGCTTCGAGGTGCCCATAGTGATTTTCCAAGCGTAGCTTAGATGTGGAAAAAGGACGAAAGCGAGGATCGATCTCACTACTCAGTCGTAATCATTCTAGCGAGACAAGCTTGCTCACCATTACACCACCTCGATGTTAGTCGGATAAATTATTACTCTCTTCTCTTTTTGCTCATCATTAATGTTTTTTATCCCTAATTTCTCTACACCGTGTAACCCATTGTGTTTCAGCGACATTAGTGTCTTGCTTGGAGCGATACCGATTTTTAAAAAAAGCTTCAACTTTTTGTGATGTCAACGAACACTCGTTGCCACTTTTGTGGTGTCAACGAATACTCGTTGTCACTTTTGTGATGCTCGTTGTAGTAGAGACTTTGTAATCGCAGATACAACTATAGTAACGCCGTCGAACAATACTGGTGTCAGACGCCTTCGAATATCACTGGCACTAATAGTCATTGCTCGATAATACTCGTTCGAATAGTAACCACCATATAGTGATCTGAATGGTAATCCATGTACTGATCAGTATAGAGAAATAGTATAATGAATAGGGTTCTCCATACATCCCGCCCAGGCTCGTAGCGCACTGGAGAGGACACTCCAGCGACGTCGCAAGACATCGGCACAACACGGGAAGTGACGGGCGCTACTCCATCGTCTCCCGAGACGGACAGATGCCGACGACGACGGATATATCCCGTTTTTACTGAAAGAGACAGAAAAAATTAAACAAGCAAATAGATTATCCACTCTAAGAAGGTCAAAAATGTACCAAAACAACAATAATGAGGATAACTGAGTAAACAATGTTCTGAATTAGTGCCAAATAATCTACATAAGAGTTAAGCATGAGTCAAAGACTTTACAGGAATTTGTGATGTCAACGAATACTCGTTGTCACTTTCGGAATGCTCGTTGTAGTAGAGACTTTGTAATCGCAGATACAACTAGAGTAACGCCGTTGAACAATACTGGTGTCAGACGCCTTCGAATAGCACTCGCACTAATAGTACTTGCTCGATAAGACTCGCTCGAATAGTAATCCGTATAGTGATCTGAATAGAGAAACAGTATAGTGAATAGAGTAGAGAATAGCGGTCCATATAATAATAGAGGATAGAATAGAAATGCGATCATTTAGACGTCACGCGACTTCCTACATATGCGTTTCGTCTATTGTCACGTGGTGTACTTTATTCAATAATGGGATCGCCTGTGTTTGCTCACTGGCGATCTAGGTTCAAACTCAAGTGTCGGCAGCGACACTTTATTCCTATATAACACAAGTAAACTTAATTAGAAATCTAGCAAGATGAGTCACTGACCTGTGGAAAGCTGATTATTAATGCGATTTTCTTTTTTCTGTGCGTGAAATTCCCCCACCCAAACAAGCCGTATCGCTTAAAGAAACTGCAAAGTTGCCTTTCATGTCGTAATAGGCCTGTCAAGAACATCTTTCGTTTTTGTAAGTTTCTTCAAATCATTGACGTAATCTTGTGGTTGGAATCCTTTCTATTGCAATAACACCTTCACAACCGGATGTTGGGAAATATTGCCGAAGCTTTTGCGTAGCAGGGGTTTTTAATATTATTTTTCTTTTGGGTCTATTTCCAAAGGTTCTGTGAACTTTCTTTTTCTGGACGATTTTCTTGGTTCTGGCATTGTTTGCGGCCTTTTTATATCAAATGTATCGAAAATCGTGTCCATTACCTCTTCCTGAGGTGGACCGTTAGCATCCTGCAATTGTCCCTTGCTCCCAGTAAGATGTATTATTTTTATATGCTTTAAAAAAAACTTTTTCTCCTGGGAGGATTTTTCTTTTTGGTGCATAGGACTGTGTTACTTGTTTCGTTTAACTTGGTAGCAATTTATCAAATGCAGATCTGATTTTTCTAGCGAACATCACTTCTGCGGGTGATAACGTTGATGGTGTAGCATTATTTGGCGTAACTCGATATACCTGAAGAATTTGCTGTAATGCTTTTTCCGTAGGCACATCGTATGCTTTTCGTAACGCTCTTTTGCGTGTATCAACAAATCTCTCCGCTTGCCCATTAGATCTTGGGTGATAAGGCGGGGATTTTATATGTTTGACTTGATAAATTTCGCAAAACTCTTGGAAGTCTGCTAACGTGAATTGCGTTCCATTATCTGTGACTAGGCAATCCACTACACCAAACCGAGCGAATAGCACGTGAAGCAATTTATGGTCGTTTCTGAAGTAGGATTTTTGCAACGAAACCCCTCCGGCCATTTACTATAGCTATCGACTATGATTAAATAGTAGAAACCGTCAATTGGTTCTGCATAATATGCGTGCATTCTTGACCACGGACGATCAGTCTCTGGCCATGGCTTATGTATGTTTGGTGGTGCTTTGGCTGCTAAATTACAACCCTTCCATATTTCCACCATCTGAGTAATATTCTGGTCCATATTATTCCAATATACATAGCTTCGCATTAGCGACTTCATTCTATTTTTACCAGGATGGCCCCTGTGGAAATCCTTTAGGATTCGCTTTTGTAGTATTTTGGGAATTACAACCCTTTCGTTGTAAAGTAGCACATTATCGCATAGAGAAAAGCTGTCAGAGATTTGCTCATTTTTTCTGCTATTTTTGCTTTTGTTTCATTTATAAATTCGTCATTTTTGGCTTCATTTTTTATGTCTTGTAGTGTGACTGGGAGGTTTCTAACTGTACAACATAGTACGGTTCTGATATCTTCTTCATTTCTTAAGACTGCGATTACCGTATCTCCCAATGGCTCTGTCTTTGTTCGTATAAGTCTCGACAGACCATCCGCATACCCGATCTTTTTCGTTGGTAAATTTCCAATCTGAAATTGTAGTTCAGAAGAATTGTTCCCCATCTAAGTAACCTATTTGCAGTGTAAACTGGTAGACCTTTTTTCGAACCAAAAATTGTTAGTAACGGTTTGTGATCCTTCTGCAGAGTAAAATGTCTGCCATAGATATAACTATGAAACCTTGTGACTGCGAAGATTATTTCCAGAGTTTCTTTCTCTATGTGTGTGTAATCTTTCTCCGCTGGTATCAGAGTTCGAGAAGCATGTGCGATGGGTTTTATTGTCGTCCCATCTGGCATTTTATGTAATATACACGTGCCGACTCCGTAGGCGCTCGCGTCACTTGCTACAATAATTTCTAGTTTAGGATCGTAGTGTGCCAAAAATAAATCTGAAGTTAACGTCTTAATTATTTTTTCAAATGTTTCCTGGCATTGATCTGTCCACTACCAAACCTTTTCTTTCTTAAGCAGCTCGTTCATTGGTGCGCGAAGTTTATGCATTTGAGGAATGAATTCCTGGTAGTAACTCACTGAGACTAGAAAACTTTGTAACTCTGTTATGTTCTTTGGAACTGGCATTTTTTTATTGCTGTTGACCTTTCAGGGTCTGGTCGTCTACCTTCTTGATCTATGATATGGCCAAGGTATTTAATTTCCTTCTTGAAAAATCGCAATTGTTTTTTTTTACTTTGAATCCATAGCTTTAAATTCACTAAACACCTCTTGTATGTGTTCCCAGTGTTGTTCAACGCTTTCGCTATTTATCAATACGTCATCCAGGTATGCAATCGTGTACTCTAATCCGGCGAGCATCGTATCCATTGCCTGTTGGAATATAGCCGGCGCGACCTTAATTCCAAATGGTAGTCTTTGGTATCTGTACAATCCTTTGTGTGTGTTTATGCATAGTAGCTTTGAACTTTCCTCATCGACTGGAATTTGCAGGTACGCTTCACTTAAATCAATTTTTGAAAAAAAAATTCCGACATTTAATTTAGTGAATACTTCTTCTGGACTGGGTAGAGGATAGGGGTAGTACTTTATTGCTGCGTTCAAACCTGTAGAAAAATCAGCGCAAACTCGAATTTCTCCTGATTTCTTTTGTGTTATTTGCTGATAATTTTTGACTTTCCCTCATTTATATCTGAGAAATCGATAAATGTTTAGCCTTGAACCTGACTTAACTGATCCCTTATAGTAACTGATATCTTGTTATTATAGTCCATCTGTTTTTCCCCTAATCTTTTGTTCTCACTCCAGGGTTGCTGTCTTACCAGAGGATGATCTTAACAATGTCTTACACTGTGGTAATAACGGTAAGTATTTATATATTTTTTATATCTTATTATGTATTTCCCAGAGAACTGACTGGGCATATCACCTCAAAAGAGCATTCTTTTAGTAGGTTTCCATGTGTGTGTTTAAGTGGGATCTAACTGAGCTATGGTCAGGGAGATGTAACATGAGTCATCTTGATAAGCATATTGTTGTATGGCCAATATAATTAATCCTGAATTTGGTTTGATCAGGAATGTACTTCCTTAAGGGTCATGTAAATTTATAAAAATCATCCTTGATCATGAATAATAAAATAGCCAAAAGTGCTTGGGTATATATAACATTTGGACCGTTTTTATATACTTTGTGTTTTTAAGAAAACGCTGAAATGAACACAAGAAAGACTGAATAAAAAGCTTAATTGGAGTACCTTGTCAGTAGTCTTTAATGAAGCCTATATATATATATATATATATATATATATATATATATATATATATATATATATATATATATATATATTATCAGTTATCTCCTGTTCTTTCCCCTCTCCAAGTTCTCCACTGCCTTAACCGGTTATTGAGCTCACATTCTTTGGGTCCTGTCACTGGATCTAACCAACGCCTTTATCCACTGTGCCATGTGCCCTAGAGGATACATAACTGATATCCATTAAACATAGCACGTGAAACTAGAACAGTCTACCCCAGTGAGCGAAATAAAGGTTTCAGTTCGACATTCCAACTATCGGAGTGTACAACGGCCGAAACGTTGTAATAAATATGGCGACAAAGATGAGGACAATAGTCCGAATAATGTAAATAGTGTATATAATACCTCATCTCAGAAATATAGACAGCGTTTTTTTCTGGGTTTTTTTTTTTGTTGTTTTGTTTTTTGCTCCACTACCTTAACCGGGTATTGAACTCACACTCTTTGGGTCCTGTCACTGGATCTAACCAACACTGTGCCATGTGTATGGCGACAAAGATGAGGACAATAGTCCGAATAATGTAAATAGTGTACATAATACCTCATCTCAGAAATATAGACAGAGTTAATTTTTTATTATTAATATTATTATTATTGTTGTGGTGGTTGTTGTTTGGGCAATTTTTTGTATGTTTTGCTTTAAAGTAGAGATCGTTTCATCGCCATCTTCGGATTTCGGTGCCACATTTTTCAGCGTCTGAGAAATTCATAGAGTACGCGGTAATATCTCTAGTGCTTTCTGCTCTTCCCCACCTTTTTTTGATTTGGAGTTATTTTAAGAATTAGAATTTCGCAAGGCTTCTATCCTTTTTCCCGACAGAAAGAAAGAATTTACAATCTATATTCCACGCCCAATTACGATTGTTCGCCGTATATGACCTTGAGTACGATAAATCGGGACATCTTCTGAAAAAGTACGCCAAGGCAGTCGGGTAGAACGAAAGAGCTCGTGTGAAGAAAACGGTTGAAATATAATCTTCTTTCCCGCTGAGAAACTTTCGGACATTTCCCAGTGTATCCATTCTGTTTGGTCACGTGACACGGCTGCTTGCGTTCTCGAGCAAAGTCGTTGTATTTCACTACGTCCTTAACCTTTCTTGGTTGACAGGAACGCCTACATCCACGACGCGGCGAAATCATTTCTTTGTTCGCAATGACACGGTACTTTCCTGCCTGTTGAATCTTTTTGTCCATTTTAAGAATAGATTCAGATATCATTTTTGCTTCATATCATTTGAATGTTCTCGCTGGGTATACAGTAATGATCACTGGGAATTGAGTGATGCAAATCTCCGGGAGACTGACTGATTGAACCTTCTCGGGCTAACGTTTTACGCAGACTCGAAGGAGCAAGATTATATCGAATTAACTGCTAGGTCAGCTGATAGGAAAGTTGGTTAACTGCGACGTGATGCCAGTCTTTCTTGCATTTTTATAAATCGATCACTCGTCCGTGCATTGGATACTGTTGTCATATATGGTCTGGTGCTCCTGTTATATATCTCGAGATACTTGACAAAATAATTAAAAAAAAGAATCTGTTGTCAGTCCTGACCTGGTATCTCGGCTTTAGTCACTTTCCCACCGGCGTAACGTAGCTTCATTGTGATCTTCTATAAATATTTTCATGGTAATTCTTCTGATGATCTTTACTGTTTGCTACCACAACTTTACGAATTTAAGAGCAGTACTAGATGGGCAGATAGGTCTCATCCTTTAACAGATTTAAATTTTACACTTTGATCCCAGTCCGACAGCTAGTGAGTGAAAATAAAGCTTAACTCGAGTAGTACTAATTGTTCGATCAATGAACGCTGAATGTTTCCTTATAAAGAAACAGCTAATATTACGATTAGAGATGAGGAGAACAGATACTACACTTTGATCCCAGTCCGATAGCCAGGGAGCGAAAAAAAAAGCGTAACTCGAGTAGCAATAGCCGTTCTATCAATGAATGCCGAAAGTTTCCTTATAAGGGAATAGCTAATATTACTATTACCATCTGATCCCTAATAAATTCTCGGTCACGAACAAGTGAGGATGGTCAGAAGGTGTGCTTCTTTTCCTGTTTGACTGAAAAGTACTGAACCGCAGGCAGTCATCCAGAGCAGCCGGTCCTTAGCAGAACTTATAATTAATAATCATAATTCAAGTTGCTGATTGGCTTAAGAGTTTCCGGTTGCTCCCATGAATTTTAGGATCAATGACAGGAAATAAATAAAAGAGAAAACCAAAATATTCTGTTCTTATTTGATAAGAAGATTCTTAGAATGGTTTTGTGATATAACGCGCGTTTAAAGATCAAATCGTTTTGGCTATTGATGTTTTGAAAGCACCGCAAAGAAATATGTCCTTTAAGAACACCATTTGTTCTGTAAGACATATTATTTGTTTTTATTTGATTAACTTGTGTTATTTATTATGTGAATTACATAAATTCTTTCCCGGGTTAGAGTGTAGCGTGGAAAGTGGAATAATAGTAATATTAGATGTTTCCTTATAAGGAAATATTCGTCATTCATTGATCGAGCGACCATTTTTTAAAATCTTTGTTAAAACGATTTTTTAGGAATATATGTTTCTCAAATCCATTAACTGCTTTCTCTATTTTCAGTAGTGATGGTGGTTTCCTTCCTAACCTTTTGTTTGAAGTCGTGTGGAACATCAACATCTTAATGATGTCATTGCTTTCTCTTCGAATTACATGTGCTATCCTTTTTAGTTGTTGCTGTTGTTAAAAGTCATCAAGTGATTTCTGTTATTTGCTACAGTTCTTTGTTTAAAGTCAGTTATATATTTTTAATTTGCAACGGGTACTCAAATTCAGGATCAGGGGACAAAAATGCCAATCTACGGGGGACGCAAATAGACTGAACGTTTGTGGGCGCCAATTGTCTTGTGTTTAACAAATTGTAATAATTTCCTCGGATAATGTCTACAGTTACGCTTTCATCGTAATGTGAGTACCAGGTCCCCTAAAATTTAGGTGGGTGTGAGAAATTGTTACCTGTAATATCTTTGCTGGCCTGTCAATGTTGAGACTAATCCAGAGGCCCTTTACCGCTCCAGCATGTACCTGACTCCTCCTGCTATCCTCTAATTTTATAAGAGCCAGTTCAGGCCGAAAATAGAGTTCTGCTGCCATCATCATCATCATCATCATCATCATCATCATCATCATCATCATCATTCTTCAACCTTCCTATGGTTGATCGGAACTCTAACAGATTCTCCTCCAGCTCCTATCCCACGAACGCAGGTGTTCCCCATTGCTCCATCCTAGGCCCTACTCTGTTCCTTATCGTCATAGGTTCCCAAGTAGGCATCTATGCGGACGACACTACTATTTACTCCTACCTCAAAGCAAATCTAGTGTCGCTGACAAAACTAACCTGGTCTCGAAAAGGACCTCCAATCGGTTGTGGACGGGGGCAGGAATTGGCAGGTTAAGTTTAATGCCTCAAAAAAAAAACTGCTTCATGTCTCGCACTTCTCGCCTGTGAATCTCCCTCCCCTTTTCCTGTTTCCCTGATTAGCTATAATCTCCAACTATCCAAATGTAATGTCAATCGACGTCTCCAGATGCCTTGATCTATCCCCTATCCTTCTCTTCATCCTTTCCGCTATCACTCCTATCTGCTCTCGCTCCAAATTCTCTGTAACCTCTTGCGTGCTAGTGGCTTCCCGCCTTGCTTGGGGTGAAACGCTTAAAAAAATCCTTTTCCACACTATTCGATCCTGCATTGCTGTACCCAGATCCCCAATGTCCAACACTGGATCCCGAGCTATGGTGTCTGGGAAAGTCAATTTTCGTGAGAAGACACTTCCAGAAGGATGCCATAGGAGTAAGGAATAGACGATTTCCCTGTCCTCTCGATGGCATTGGCCGGCAAACTGTAATCGTTTTTGTGTGAGCTTAAGGGAGATTAGTCTCAGTTCTCCGTAAATTGTCTTAAGCGCTGCATGGGATCTCTAACTGATGCTCTGGATTTTTTTAATAGATTTGTATAAGTTCCATCCACTCGTCTTACAAGACGAGCAGATAATGTCCAAGTTTCTGATCTTTCTGACCATCTTGATGGTCCTTGAGTGGACTTCGAAGATGGAAGCCAGTGTTTGAATGTTGGTACCATTACTGAATGATTTTTTCCTCTCACCATTGCTCAGTTGGGAAATAGTGGGGCTGACACAAAACGATTTTAACCTGTTCTCTTTCTAGCTGAATAACTCAAAATTCTTACGACAAATGGTGTCAAGAAGGCTAAACCCCTTATCTGAAAACCTGGAAAAAAGAAACTCAATTAGTTTAGTGGGGTTTATTTATTTATTTATTTTTTTTAGATATTAAACATTTTGTGGAATGGATAATTATCCCATGCTGTTACACGATTTGGCCAATTTTGATGCTACACCCGGTATATCTATCTATCTATCTATCTATCTCTATATATATATCAAATATGTGGTGCAGTTTATATTTCAATGAATCATTCATACAAAAAGTAGATTAGTAAAGTTAATGATATAAAATGGCGAAATCTCTTCGCAAACAAAATTTTAAAGTTGCATTAACTTACGAACGACTCGATGAATGTTATGATCCTTGTTTTTAATAACTACAAGTTGTATAAGGTCTTTTTTTAATCTTCTAGTACTTTCAACTATACACACAGTCATCCTCAGGCATTGAAATTATTTTGTTTTTAGTAAATCCAGGTAGCATCGGAGATGGAAGATTAAATGCGAATCGAAATATGTATTTTTAGAAATGTGTTATTGTTAACGGATAACAACTTTTGGAGCGTGCAGTCGCAACGCTAAGGTTGAATATTTTTGAAAAAAGACATTACTCTATTTATTGAACAAAATAGTTCATGCCACATTGACTGATAAACTCCTACAACAAAAAAAATCTCAAATTACCATATTAGTAAAAAACGCACTCTCTTAGATTTTCAAAAAAGTTTTCGCCATTTTATATCATTAACTTTACTAATCTACTTTTTGTATGAATGATTCATTGTAATATATATATATATATATATATATATATATATATATATATATATATATATATATATATATATAACGTAACAAATCCGTTGGCATATATACGGTAACAAATCCGTTGGCATATAATCCAAGTGGATCCTAGCAATATCAAATATTAAAACTGATCCACAAAAAGAGCTCAATGTATGCATTATTACAGAGCAACTAATTAATAAACAATAAAAACTCAAAATAACCTCATATGGGGAATAGCCTATTTCGGCAGATGAAAATATAGGTCGTCTGTCTTATCAACCCCGGTGTGGACTGATGAAAAACAGTCGAAAAACTAATACAGAATTTATCTATCTTAATGTTTCAGTCAGACGGAAGGCACGAGTCAAGGGTCAAGGGAAAGTGGAAGGTATTTGTCTTAAAGGGAAGAAGTTTTATAAAATTAAATCCAAATATTAACCTTATGACATTGATTTGGGATTATATGTAAAATGAAATATTAATTTAAAATTAAATGAGGAATAAAAAGAGGTTTAAAAATAACTTTAAAATATATCGATAAAAGGATGTAATGAAAAGAGAGATCTTAGAGGAAGGGAAAGTTTATAAATTATAATCTATATAGTGTAAAGTTGTTATAAATGAGGAATATAGAAATTAGAATTAGTTATACATTCGATATTTGTAAAGTTAGAGGGGAATAAATATTATGGAAATATAGTAGTTAATTAAGTTAAACCTATATTAAAAGAAATTTGAATTTGTTCAATTTCAATTTGAATATTTCCATAATATAATATAATTTCCATAGTATCTCGTCTAAATGAAACATTGAAATGGATAAGTTCTGTATTAGTTTTTCGACTATTTTTTTTTGTTTTGTTTTTTGTTGTTTTTTTAGCTTTCAAAGTTAAATTTTTATTTCTGACACAAACTCAGTCCACAGCGGGGTTGATAAGACAGACGACCGATATTCATTCTTGTTTTCTTTCTTTCTTTTTCCCATTCTTTTTTCTTTCATTCTTTCTTTCTTGTTTTCCTTCTTTCTTTTTTCCATTCTTTTTTCTTTCATTCTTTCTTTCTTCTTCTCTTTCTTTCTTTTTTCCATTCTTTTTTCTTTCATTCTTTCTTTCTTGTTCTCTTTCTTTCTTTTTCCCATTCTTTTTTCTTTCATTCTTTATTTCTTGTTTTCTTTCTTTCTTTTTTCCATTCTTTTTTCTTTCATTCTTTCTTTCTTCTTCTCTTTCTTTCTTTTTTCCATTCTTTTTTCTTTCATTCTTTCTTTCTTCTTCTCTTTCTTTCTTTTTCCCATTCTTTTTTCTTTCATTCTTTCTTTCTTCTTCTCTTTCTTTCTTTTTCCCATTCTTTTTTCTTTCATTCTTTATTTCTTGTTTTCTTTCTTTCTTTTTTCCATTCTTTTTTCTTTCATTCTTTCTTTCTTCTTCTCTTTCTTTCTTTTTCCCATTCTTTTTTCTTTCATTCTTTCTTTCTTCTTCTCTTTCTTTCTTTTTCCCATTATTTTTCTTTCATTCTTTCTTTCTTGTTTTCTTTATTTCTTTTTTCCATTCTTTTTTTTTCCATTCATTATTTCTACTTTCTTTCTTCCATTCTTTCTTTCTTTCATTCTTCTTTTTTCTTTCTTTCTTTCGGCGCCGGAAGTGGAATCTGCAAGCCGAGTTCAAATTCCGACCCCGTCTGCAGCGCTCGCTTTCATACAAATACTTTTAGGAAAGGTATGAATCCGCTCTTCTACAGTTATGGGTTAAATAGCTGCGTAGACTCAGCCCCCTAGACTCAGCCCCCTAGACTCGGCCCCCTAGACTCAGCCCCCTAGACTCAGCCCCCTAGACTCAGCCCCCTAGACTTAGCCGCTTAAGTGAAGGAAAAAATTGAATTCCTAGCCGCACAGAAGGCAACAGAAAAACACTCAATTCCATTTCGCAAGACGTCACGGCAAGTCACACATAATAAAGAAAAGGAACTTGTGGAGAGCAATGATCGCCTAAGCCCTGAAATGTCATGTCATTAAAAAAAAGAACGGTAGACAGGGCTCTCTATCCTTGGATGGCAGTCATTCTAAATGTCTGAATACTCTGAATTTCAAACCGGACAAAAACGAAACGGGAAACTACTTCACTATCTTTCCCAAGAATGCATGGCCATTCGCAGATAAAGAAAAGGAATTTGTGGAGAGACAAAGAGCATCTACGCCCTGAAGAGGGATGGTATTTAAACTAAAAAAACTTATGAGGTAAGATAAGATACAAGCAGTGGTCATCTGCGGAGAGTCTGATTAAACACTATTCTACTTGATACCACTGATACAGTATATGAGATTCTCACTTGACAGTTTCGTTAGAATTCAAAAGCATCTCCGAGTCCTTGTTGGTGACAAATTATTTTCTACCCTCCAACCTCTCTCTCTCTCACAGGCGAGTCTCTCGCTGCTCTATCTCTACTTCCGTGTGAACTGCTTCGATGAACTGCATTCCTTGGTTCCATCAGGCTTAACCTTCACGGCTAGGACCAGACATACCATTTACATTGTAGTAAACCACCTACATTATCTCCTTTTTCCATCGGTGTGAAGTAAATTCGACTCGAACCACTCTTCAATGAAACCGACTCCCAAGGGGATGTTTCCCCGATCACTATAATCCTAACCTGTTCAAGTCTAGAGTTAACCATTATCTTCCCCTCCTATCCGAATAAACAGCCTCTACATCAAATGACCTCTAGGCCTTGTAAAAGGTGAACCTCACTGTAAATGTATTGTAAATTGCGGCGTACAAGTCGAGTTTAAAAAAAAAACTTTACAAAACTTGGAGTCGACTTATCTGGCGGTAATAAAATGCTAACCTTTACCACCGAGTTGTAAACAATTAGGGCAGCACTCTTAACAATAAGTCTACACCAGTTACCGTACCCTCGGCAGGGTACTATAAATATATCCCACTAAATGTTGTGTAAACATATTTGACATATTAACACATAATTGTTTTATAAGCATTTCACCCCAAGCAAGGTGGGAGTGCCACTAACACCCAAGGGGTTACAGAGAGTTAAAATAAGGGAAAGAAACTGTGTAACTGAAAAAGAGTATAAGCTGAAATGTGTAACCATTTGAAGTCATTTTTATGACTCTTTATTTAACGATTACGCCTGAATAGTGAGTTCGATACTCGCTGGGTGTCCCATAATTTCAGCCGTTAACCACATCTAAGCCACGCTTAGAAAATCACCATAACTTACAATACTACAATCACACTGACACTAATCACAATCGAAAAAAAATACAGGCGTTTGAGCAATCAGGAATTTAAAGTAATCCACACCGTGAATTGTACTATTGCGGTGTACAAGTCGAGTTTTCGAGCTTAAAAAATCTTACCAAAACTAGGGGTCGACTTATCTGGTGGGTATAAAAGTGCAAACCATTACCACCGAGTTGTAAACAAGTGGGACAGAACTCTTAACGATAACTGTACACCACTTACCGTACCTCCAGCAAGGTACTGCAAATATATCCCAGTAAAAGTTGTGTAAACATATTCGACATATTAACACATAAATTAATATAAAATAATAAAATAGTAACACAAATTCAGTACTTTATTAACGCTACCGCACCCATCGCTTCCAACCGCTGATATACTGAGTGAAAAGACTGATCGAAGGGCACTTTAAGGCAGGCGGCCATTCAGACAACGAGGTATTGTATTCGTGTCATCTGCGCAATTTCATAATAATAATGATAGTTTAATGACACAATGGCAGTTTATTGATTATACACATACTGTAAGAACAGGGTATCATATTAATGATATTCTAAATGCCGATATAACCAAAGAAATTCTTATATATTTTCGTAATAATCAACGTAATCATTGTTATCATAACGTAAATAGCGACGTACAAGTCGAGATTTCAAGCCTAAACAAATATTTCCAAAACTAGAGGTCGACTTATATGTCGGGTATAAACGGGTACAAACCTTTCAAGTTGTAAACAAGTGGGACAGCACTCTTAACTGTGTCCCACTAACCATACCTCCTGTAGTTACACAAATTCAGTATTTTATTGACGCTCCAGAACATATCGCGTCCACCAGCTGATACACCAAGTGTAAACACTGACAGAAGCTGATAGTCTGACTTGAATGTCCATAGTGTAACGTACCCACAGATTTGCAGTTCACCGCATGAAGCTGGTGACGTGATCGGTTATTTGTTCACAAATGCAAATGGCGGATATGTGATACTGTGTTTTGAAATTGCGCGCGATACGTAGCAGTACTATATAAAAATACTATTTGGTGTGATGTGTAATCTACGGTATTAATATTTTATAGATGTTGATGTTGACTTTAATGTGTTTATCAATAGACCTAACGATTTCTAAATGTTCGTTAAGTTATACGGATAAAATTCTGATATATTTTCGTAAAAATCATTGTAATCATTGTTATCATAACGTAAGTAGCGGCGTACAAGTCGAGATTTCAAGCCTAAACAAATATTTTCAAAACTAGGGGTCGACTACATATATATATTCACCAAACACAATTTTTAGTGAAATAGATTTATGGCATCCTACTGGAGATATGGTAAATGGTGTATAGCAATTATTAAAGTGTTCTACCACTTGTTTACGACTCGTTGGGGGAGATTTGCATTTTATTTCCGACATATAAGTTAACCCTTAACTTTGGAAATATTTGTTTAGGCCTGAAATCTCAGTACTACTGGTGTGTGTTGTAGGTTGTTTACTATACAACGCATATAGAAAGGTATTACGGTTAGTGATTCAATATACAGGTAAGTGGTGTGACCTTATTTACATTATTTGTAAAGTTTGGACTGTTTTCCTCATCATTGTTGCCATATTCACATTTTTGGTGTCGTACACTCCGGCCTACTTCAGGTGATTGGAATTTTGAACCGAACTGTTTATTTCGTCCACCGGTGCAGAATGTTCTAGTTCCACATGCCATGCCGCTTGCTGTTGTCTCGGTATCAGTTATTTCCCTTTAAATCAACCCTCCAAGCTTTTGTTCACCTCTGTTGTAGCCAGGTATCGAACTCACAACTCTTTGGGTCACGACCCTGGATTATTTTAAACAGATCTTTTATCCACTGGGTCGAAACGTGGTGACGATACTAACAAAGATGGGAATATAAGTCTGAACATTTTCAATAATTACAATACAGAAATATGGACGCTTATTCGTATGACTTTATGCAGATTTTGAACCGGTTAACGGATAGTGTTTCATAACTTCATTTGCCGGCAGGCCTAAGTTTGGGGCCACTGACAGACTACCGTATGTTTGGAGGTCGACCTATACGGTAATAAGTATAGGCTTAATTCAGAATTTTGAACTAAAAAAAATTCAAGTCGACTTGTACGCCAGGTCGACCTGTACGCTCGGCCAACCTATACGCCAGGTCGACTTGTACGTCGCAATTTACGGTATATGTTTTGTTTGTTTTAAGGGAAAATGGCTCATATACTGTAATTAGTAAATTAAAAGAAATAAAATTCTTATTGTTACAGCATCTTTATTCGACGTGAATATTGCTAATCTGCACGCAAGCCTCTTTGAAAGTGAATTTCCCTAAGCATAAGTTAATCTGGAACTACGCCGTTATAGAAAGAACCTAACCGATTCCACTAACAACAGTCTGAGAGACCATCTGGCTAATCGTTTCTCTACAGCAGGCGCCAAGATTATTAACTCGGAAATATCAATAAAAAAGAGAGAAGAGAACACGAAGATGTAAAAGGTGAATTTTCTCTACACAGGCTTCTGGATTCGTTCAGATTATTGGCCCGGAAAAGTTAATTACCAATTGGCGCCAAGTAAACGCGGTGAACGTGGCTACAACGCCATGTTTCTGTCCGCACAACGTCGGTGTAAATAAATACTACAGTTTGATATCGGATATCCCAATCATTTGAAATCACACCTCTTTTTGGCTGATTTAGAAATCAATGAGAAAAGACCAGAATAAAGATTTTTAAATGTAACTGAATCTTTATTCGTAATACATCACTGAAATCCGAAACGGAAGACATTTTTTTTCCGGATGTAAACAAATTTCAACAATCTGGTAGGAGTTCTCGCCCTTAACAATACTCAGTTAAATCAAGTTCTGTATATTTTATTTAATATTTATACAGTTTAGTATGAAGATTATATTGGATTCATTGCTTGGTCAACTGATAAGAAAGTTGGTTCACTGCCGTATGAGACAAATTTTCTCTCCAGAATCTATCTTATATATTTATAAGTCTACTCTTCATCATTGCTTAGAATATTGCTGCCACATATATTCCGGTCTCTTTGCTATTTACCTTGAGTTCCTTGATAAAATCAAAAAAAAAGAATCAGCAAGATTATCGATCGTGATCTGGCAGCTCGGCTTCAGTCGCTTTGCGATCGCCGTAGGGTTGCCTCTCTGTGTCTTTTCTATAAATACTTTCATGGTAATTGTTTGGGGTCAGCTCTTCGCTATGGTACCTAGACTTCATGAATTTAAGCGCAGTACTAGACTGACGTCGAGATCTCATCCATTTATAGTTGAGCTGGCTAGATGTAGCCGTAAGTTCTATGCTAACAGTTTCTTCTCTCACATGATCGCTATACGTGATACACGCTTAGGCGATCATGTATCTTTCGATCATACATCTTTTCTCGCACTTCTTGCTTGTGGAACTCCCTTCCGGTTCCATGCTTTCTAATAAATCTGCAAAAATTTAAATGCAATGTCAATCGCTATCTACTGTTCTCCTTATTAGTCCGTTCATTATTAATGTTTCTGTTACTAATTCATCCAAAACCTGTAACCCCTTGTGTTGTACTGGCTTTACTGCCTTGCATAGGATGATACCGATTTTTTTAAAAATATGGCGGAAGTAGAAAAATAATTGTTTTCCGTCATTAGTGAGGTACTGCTGACTATAATACCAGTATTTCTTTTCAAACTCTACCAACAGCAGGAAATACGGAACTATCGCCTTTGATGGCATATAAGACACACCCGACCAGTTTTGAATTTAATATTAGAGTATTATGCAGTTAGGTTTGATATAGGTACTAGCTACCTATAACTGGAGCAAACCCTGATTTTTCTACAGTCCCGAGGAACAGTTGTCCTGTCAAGGGGCTCCGTGCTTTGATCGTCTATTGGGCCTCAAAGTCACACCAGACATCAAGGTGAACATGTATCCATTGTAAAAGACGATGCAAAAATGTTTGGCTTCCTGTACCGCTCCCGGATGTATCTGATTCCTCCGACCATGCTTAATAACAACAAGAGCTAGATCAGACCAAAAAAAATGCTACGTTGTTAAGGTTGTGATACACGGTGGAGTAATGGATAGCGGCTCGGATCGAGGAATCGGAGAGCAGAGTTCGAATTCCAATCGAATCCATGACATTCACTTACGTGGTAATACACTTGGGAAAGGTATGAATCCTCCTCTTCTCCACCCAGCTATAGGTAAATAGCAGGACAGACCGGGTTCTGTAGCTCTGGATGGAAACTGCTCTACCGCAGAAAGAAATGGCAACCTACTGCGGGAAAAATCTGCATCGTCAGGCATGTATCAAAAGATACATGATCGCCTAAGCGTGTATCACACATGGCAAATAACTGACTGACTTACATTGAGATTCCTTCGGATTTATATCCTCTTTGGAATTATACCTATTAATTATCAAATAATATTATTTGTATATATATATATATATATATATATATATATATATATATATATAACATTAATAATGAGCGGAAAGAGAAGAGAGTAATCACGAGAACAGTACACAACGATTGACATTGCATTTAAATGTTTTCAGATTTATTAGAAAGCATGCAACCGGAAGGCAGTTCCACAAGCGAGAAGTGCGAGAAAAGATATATGATCGAAAGATACATGATTGCCTGAGCGTGAACCTTACTCTTTTTGAGTAAATTCACATTTACTTGTCATCTCTCAGTTGCGTCTCTGTCTGTGGGCAGAGTGCGCTCAGGTGTTTCTCTGTCAAAGGACAGAGGGGCAACTGAGGAATATAATACTGAACAGGTGCCCAGCCCTGGGGAACAGCTGCCCGAGGCCGCGCCCTCTCATTGCACCAGAGGGAGGGATCGGCGCTCGCAGCGAGGCCAGCGCAACCGACTGTTGCGGGGGCTGAAGGGAATTTTTGTTCCTGTCCCGGGTGTACGCGCTCGGGTCCCCACCTAAAAATAAACCTTGTGTCACATCTCGTCCAAGTCGGGGGGCAGAGTAAATACCGCAGGTATCACGTATGGCCCATAACTAACCGACTGTTAAGTTTGTGTCCGAAAATAATGAATACTGCTGGGAAATTCGAATTCTCCCAGAATCGCCTCAGTGTAAAAAACACATAATTCCGGTGAGAAGACAGGTACGCGCCTAATGCCTTTTCCTGTTTTGGTGTATTTACTGAATACTTTTTTTCAGTATTCAGTCGATTTCCTACAAGTATATACTTTAAAAAAAAAGGATATTAACGAATAAAGTGGCGACCCAGAGATATTAGATAAAGAATTGGTCAGTATTAGTACCCTACAACGTAACAACTACCCTGGGTACATGGCAGCAGCCAAAAAAAACTGGGATAGGCGGGTACAAGAGGAGGGCAACAACACTCAGAAAACAGTCTACCTGCCTTATGTGAAGGAGTTATCAGAGAAAATACAAAGGATCTGCGGTCCATATAATATCAGGACAACCTTCAAAAGCTTGACAACACTTCGCAGATATCTCTCCTGAGTAAGACCCCCTATAGAGTAAACATGACATGTATGTACGCTATCCCATGCAGCTGCGGAAAGAAATATAAAGGGGAGACAGTCCGCCCCCTTAAGGTAAGGTTTCAAGAACACCAGAAAGCTGTAACACGTGGGGACGTGGAAAGATCAACAGAAAGGGTGTGAAGGGTAGAAAGCTGTTTGTGAGAAAGGGATTGAAAGATGGGAAACAATATATTTGCGAAGAGGCCGCGCAGACGCTTTTGAATTTGGCCGAGGCTGGGAATTGAGGATTACTCCCTTTTTTGGGGTTGTTTGAATCCAAATGCACCTTGTAGAGATAAAGTATGGCGGAAGGAGTCAGGTACTTTCTGGAACGGTACAGGGAGCCGGTCATTTTTCCAGTTTTTATAACGATGGATCATGAAATTATTGACAGTATCTACACCAGGTATTGGCGACTTTTTTCGAGCAGTGGACAGCCTGATCCCTGGCTCATCACGAGGGGAGCAGCACTACTAAAAAGATAGATGCCTCAGCTATTTTCACGACAGAAGACCATACGCGGAAGCATATTAAAAAAATTCAACCCCTTTCTCTAGCTTCTTGCTGCTCTACTGCCTTCTTCATGGCAGATGTTCAGGTAAACTACATTGCTTGGTTCCACCAGTTCAGACCTTCACAGCTAGGATTTGTCATGCTATATACCCCGAGTTGAATCATCCTCATTCCCTTCATATTCCATTGGTAAGGAGGAAGTTCTACTCAGATAGCTTCTTCCCCAGAACTGTTGCAATGTAGAACGGGCTCCTAAGTGAATGCTTCCCTGATCACTACAATCTTAACCTCTTCAAATCAAGGATCAACCATTATCTATCCTACATATCCTCATAATATGTAAACCTTCACACCTTAAAAATTCTGGCAATCTCATCAACAAATTAGAAAACATGAAAAAGAAAGTCATAGCTTGCTCAGATATTAAATACTTATATTCTAAGATGACAGTTGACATATTGAAATAGGGGACTTCTATGAAAACTCCCCCTCTGTCATTTCTGGTAGTTTTTTTCTACTATCAGGTCCTTCATCTCAGGTAAGTCCATGAAGGTTGTTGTTTATGGCCAGTCCTCTGATACCCATGAGATCAATGCTCTCTCCTCAGTCCTCCCCTTTTTCTGCTACATATTAACAATCTGCCTAAGATCATTCTCAGATCACTAATAAATATATATGTAAATGATACCACAGTTTATGGGAGCACCACCAAAAATCTAGATGGACCGGAAGCTGATCTCACCTCTGACCTTTACTCGCACAACTCAATGGGGTCAGAATTGACTTTTAACATTCAGTACCTCCAAAACAAAGCTTCGAACATTAGATCATCATAAGGCAGACAACACTGAGTTTTCTCCAGCAATGGTGGGCGGTTGTGTTCTCCATAAGGCTCCTTACCCGGAACATCTATTGGAACTCAAGTTCATTTCCAGACCTCAAGTCGAACTTATATATACAATCTATCACTAAAAACACTGAAAAAACGATCGCCTCCCTATGCCGCTCCAGAAAGTATCTGACTCCTCCTGCCATACTCTATCTGTACAAGAGCCAGATCAGGCTAAATCTCACTTTCCAGCCACGACCGAGTTCAAAGGTGTTTCCGCTGCCAAATAGGGGACGAATTGTTTTCTACCCTTCAACTTTTCTCCCACAGACCGAACGTTTGCTAGCGTCTGGCTGCTGTGCCGATATTTTCAGAGCAGGCGTTCAAGCGAAATACGATCCTTGGTTCCTGCAGTCTAGACATTCCAAGTTAGGACTCGTCATGCCCTCGACATTGAGTTAACTCATCCTCGTTGGCGTCATGTTCCATGGGTAAGGACTAAGATCAACGCAGACAGCTACTTCCCTGTTGCATGAACTGCCGATGGATGCTTCCCTGGTCAGTCCAACCTTAAACCTTTCAAGGATCAATAGTCATCTATCCTACAGACCCTCCTAATATGCAACCCATATTCCCTCTTTATACCCAATTACAAAATCCCCATTTAATAGGCCTCTACATTGAGTAGCACTAATGCCTTGTATTTAGATGAATAGTAAGATAAAAAAAACATTAGCCTACCAGATATATCAACTTCGCATAGAAGACTCCCCATTTACATTTAATATTACAGCCTTATGCAGTTGGGTTAGGTACAAGGTCTAATAGAAAAACTGTTGTTTAAATTTGTTGTGGTGGATCCACCTAATCTGCATAGGTGACTACCAACTATATAAATAATGGTTGATACCGGAAGACGAGAGAGAAGGAAAGAAGAATCACGAGATCCAACTAGAGACTCTGATCGACTGCGACTAGTCAACACATTCTCCAGGAACGTCTTCCCAGAAATATACAGAAATACTATATGTACTTATTGTGTACACTTTCTTGTTATAATACATTCTTGTTCCAAGTACATTTTGTGTGCATTATTATTCCATGCAATAGGCGAGATTCAACATTGAGTCAAGACTCAACAAAATTATATAAATATGAAAATAATACGGGCATCTCATTTTAACAGATATATTTACCAAAATTACACAAAAATAACTTGAAATACTAAAGAGTAAATTTATTCAATAAAATATACACTGGCTTCAGCCACGGCCTCCCTGCAATTCTTCTGCATGTTTAAGTTTAAGTTGGTGAATTCTGCCATAATCCTTGCCTTCAGTTCATCCTTAGTGTTACAAGAATTTTGGGGGGCTCTCGCTCAACTGTGCCCCACACATAATAATCAAGGAGGGTGCAATCTGGGGAGTTAGGTGGCAAGATATAAGGGGACGCAGAAATTGTTTAACAGCCCATGACTGGGTTCTCCTGCTTTTGTGGCATGGTACACAGTCCTTTTGCCAGACATAGAGTCTCCCAGCGGCCACTCTCTTG
>OZ038494.1:19738047-19745547 GCA_964036315.1 Acanthosepion esculentum | reverse complement strand
TATCTATTGCGTTAATAACACGTGACACGTACCTGGCCAATAAGAACAAACCAAAAATCTTAACGTACCAATAACCTGTCTTTTTACTTTTTCATTTTTATTCTGATCTCTGACGATGTTTTAATAAAATTGAAACATGTTAGATTGAGATATGTTTCCTAATTGTTCTTTATCTTATCATCTTTTCGGATTTCTATTCATATATGAACTGCATTTGATCTTCAACTCATTTTGTCTGAACATAGAAACCACATCAAAGAGACAGAAACAACTTAAGGAATTTCATATATATATATATATATATATATATATATATATATATTGATGCATGTTTCATTAAATAATATAGACAACTGTTGTCTATTTATTTTATGTAAATTCTTTTCATATCGTCTGATAAGGTTAATACCATTATCATTAAACGAAGAAAGAAAATCACAATATTGATACATATTTTTTAATCCAATCTAAGCTTTCGGCTTACATAAACCATTATCAAAGATGACAATTACATGACAATATATTAAGCAATAAACGGACAAAACAGTGATGATAGTTTGTTTCTGTTTACATCGAAGATTTCCAAGCAACGACAAACTCGTGCATATAAGACGCTGAAAGCGAAAATCAACCCGTAGCTCATGACGTCACACATGGCCACGCGAGAGTGAAAACGAGAAGTATTAAGTATGGGAAGCCGTTGGTATAAATCAATGGTTTCTGTTACCAATTATAGGCATTTATGGATATTTGTGGAGTTTTCATAGTTTATTTTGTTCAGGTTATATTTCAACTGTTTTATGTATATAGCTTCAAGTATTTTTATTTTTTGTTTATTGTTTTCATATTTAAGTATAGTTGTGTTTTCAACAAGGATTTTCCGGAATTGTGTATGCGACCAGGCATGTTGTTTTAAATGCCTAAAAATGTTATATATATATATATATATATATATATATATATATATATATATATATATATACGGGCTGTAACTGCAAAATTTTCCAAATTGTGTAACAGCATAATTGTTCCGCCCACAAAATGTTTAATATCTAGAAAACATCACGAAATCGCCATCTTTATACCATTTGTCGTAAGAAGTACTGAAAAACCTGTTGAGTTATTCAGCTAGAAAGAGAATAGGCTCGAATTGTTTCGTGTCAACCGCACCGTTTCCCCAACTGAGCAATGGTCAGAGGAAAAAGATCATTCAGGCCTTCAGTAATGGTACCAACATTCATACTCTGGCTTCCATCTACAAAGTCCATTCAAGGACTATCAAGAGAATGGTAAATAAGTTTAACAAAGAGGGAACAGTAGAGAGGAAAACTGGATCAGGCGGTCACAACAGAAAGAGGGATCTTCATTTCAACTTAAAGCTAAAGAGATCAATTAGAAAAGATCCAACTCAATCTACAAAACGTTTGGCACGTGAGAAAGGAGTTTCCGCTATGACAGTCTAAAGAGCAGTGAAAAAAGACTTGAAAATGAAATCCTACGTGAAATCTGTGAGGCACCTTGTTACTACAGAACAGAAAGTTAGAAGATTAGAGAGAGCGAAGATCATCTTAAATAAATTGAAAAATGATCCTGGAATAATACATATATATATTTGTACTTTATTTCAATTTTTCATGAGAGTCCGATCCTTAGCTATAATTAATTAATGACAGACATGTCATTTTCGTTTGTTTCATCACGATTCCTCAGTAAAGCTTAGAGTGTAATTATACATTGTTATTGCTCAGAGTCCAATCATGTTATAAAAACTTGGAGAATTCCAGTAAGATATCTTTAATCATTTCTAAGATACAACGGTTCAAAGCTTAATCTAACAAATGGACAATTTTGCTGTTTCACCTAGCATATATATATATATATATATATGTATATATATATATATATATATGAAGAAATATAGTCTTAAAGTGTGCTATATTTATGGGCAATAGAGCGTGTGTAAATATAAAAGTGAACACAGAAGTCAACACTTAGAGGTGACAGTCTGTTTCATGCTAGATGCAATGGTCAGGCAATTAGTGCTGTTATTTTTCTCATCTATTTATATATACGGGTCAGTGGTGCATTGTGGGTAGTCTATTTTGGCCGTTATTTTTCCGGAAGTCGTTTATTTGTTTATTTATTTATTTGTGTCAAATTATTTTGCTTGTTTTTATTTAATTTTATTTTTATTTTTTACCTTATATATTTTTTTTTGATCGGTATTTTTATTAACGTAGTAAAAGTTTGTTTATATAGCTTATTGTGGGTAGTCTATTATGGCGGTTATTTTACCGGAAGTCATTTATTTGCTTATTTATTTGGGTCATATTGTTTTGTTTGTTTTTATTCATTTTTATTTTTATTTTTTATCTTATATATTTATTTATTTAACTTTTTTTTTTTGATCGGTGTTTTTATTAACGTAATAAAAATTTGTTTAATATAGCTTATTTAATAGTTTTGTTTTTGTTTGGGAAGATAATTAAAGCTATTTGTTGAATTTTGGGGTTGATTGTTGTGGTTTGTTCTGACTATTATTTTGGTGGGAACAGTTTTTAATTTATTTATTTGGATTATTATATATATATATATATATATATATATATATATATATATACCTTCCAGTGGTCAAATCTGATAAGGCAATTTAATTTACTTTCCATCTTTTTCTAAAAATCCCACGAAAATTCGATACCCCCATCGCAGACTGAAGGCAAGTGTGACAGAGGAAAACAGTGCGTAACTTCCTTAGGGAGTTTGAGTAAATGGATGGCGGAATAGGGTTTATGAGATAATAAAAAACAACATTTATTAAGAGTTACAAAGGATATGAAATTGTGGAGAGCCATGATCCTACTAAAAAAGCAGTCAGAAACTATTCATTTAACTTCGTACCCAACATGGAACAATCTGTAGGTATGAATATGACCGCTGATTTTGATGACCGACCCACGTCCTAATTTTAGCCTTGCCGGACATATTAACGTTGTTTTTATCACTGGAAACGTTTCTTCCACTTTTACGAATGACTGGCAACACCCCCAGTCCGCTGACTCCTTTCTCAATGTTTGGCAGTATCATTTTAAACTTTGATGTTTTCTATCAGGCTGCACTAATCGTCTTAGCGTGCGGCCGAGCTTCGATATGAAAAGCAGCTTCCTGATTTTATTCTGGTCTTCCGTCAGATCGATAATCAGTAAGAGGCTTACATGTTTTGAGGACTTCCACTTATCAGGCAGCATATTAATGACGGGCAAGAATATATCTATATCGGGCGATATATATATATATATATATGCCTATGAGCCTATGCATATAAGACTACATCTATATATGACTGCAAACATGTAGTAGCTACAGAAGCTTACACTTTAGCAAATAAATTTTTAGATATATGACCGTATGTGTTTTTTTATAAGAACAGGTACAAAACACACACATAGGCACACACACATAGGCACACACACATAGGCACACACACAACGTCTACGAATTGCAAATCGGAGAGCCAAGTTCCAATTCCTATTAAATAAATATCTACAAGATATTCCTTGTGCGTTATATATATATATATATACATATATATATATATATATGTGTGTGTGTGTGTGTGTGTGTGTGTGTGTGTGTGTGTGTGTGTGTGTGTTTTCATATATATATTTTATTTTATATGCGCAGTACTTATTGGAAAGTGCTCAATATCAGTGATAGAGCTAACATTTTCAGTTGTATCGATATGATTTTGTGACCCTGGGTTTCACGCTTTTGCGATCATCAGACAATTTGTCTGATGGTCGCAAAAGCATGAAACCCTGGGTCACAAACTCATATCCATACAACTATATATATATATATACATACACACACACACACATTTCATTGAGTACGACAGACAATGTGCTTTGATTTAGTTTTTTATGCAATTTATCATGCGATCTAATAATTTTTTTCTTTTCAGATGATAAATTATATAAAAACTGTCCGAATGTTCTTTTTATCCGAGCGCTTTCGGCTCTACATTTAGCCATTTTCAAGGATTAAATATTTTAACTGTTAAATAAGAAATAGTTTGTTGTATGTATGTTTTACAAAATGTTTTCATTTTTCAAAACACGCTCAAGATATTGTTTCCATGTTCAAACTTAATATTATTAAGCGTTGTTTTTTTGTTTTTATTAACTAGGCTTCCATTATTTTCAGCGTTTTTTTGCATGTAGATGATGCTATTATCTTTGTATTGTCAACAATTTGCTCTATTTAATTTTGTTCTAGAACAAAATTAAATAGGGCAAATATTACTTACGAATTTAAATGCCCATTAAGGAATTGTATTCCTGATCAATCAAAATTCGTAAATAATTATATAGGCCACACTACAACATGTTTGACACGCAGACTCACTCTTTTCCTTTCTGACCATAGCCCAGTTAGATCTCATTTAAATATGTTCATGGCGACCTACCGGACACTATTCGTAATATACTTGTTAACAACACTAATATAATAGCATCATCTACATGCAAAAAAAAGGCAAAAAATAATGCGTATATTTTGGTAACATGTTCTCATTAAGACATGTCTCATTAAATAATTTAAACAAGTTTTTACAACTTATTTTAAAAAGGATCCTATTAAAAATAAGTAGACAAAAGTTGTATAAAGTATTTAATGAGACATGTCGTTTTATATATATATATATATATATATATATATATATAATAACGATGTAAAAGATAGTATGAAGTCAAAAACGCTAACTTCAATATTAATAGAAAAAGCATTTAGGACAAGCTGTCTTTGCAATAAAGTGCATGATATTAGATACAAATCATTGATAGGACTAACGTTAGTAAATATTTGTCAGCTGATTGAAGTTACCTTCAGCATCCCGACTCCAGAGTTTCGTAGACGGACCTGTCCATCCACTCTTCTAAGGGTATCCCCTTTGTGATAATAGACATTTGGGGAGGGGGTCCTCTCGGATTTTGTTCGCTGTGTGTTTGCCCTGTCATGATGTTATCTGATAACCAACACAACTGCTCCTCTTTTCGACATTTTGCCGATTTTTTTAATCATTACACCACAAGCAAGGCAATAAAGCCACTAGGACGCAAGTGGTTATTGAGTGTTATAGAACATGAGAAAAACTACTATTAAGGAGAGTGAACAATAAAAGAAGAAGAATTAAGAAAATAATAGACAACGATTGACATTGCATTTACATTTTTGAAGATCCAAGTTACATGGGAAGCAAGAAGCCGAAAGAGAGTTCCACAAGCAAGAAGTGTGATAGAAGAAACTGTTAGCATAGAACTTACGGTTACATCTAGTCATTTCTACTGTACATTGTTGAGGCCTTGTCGTCACACTAGTAAAACGCTTAAATTCATAAAGTCTAATAATTGCCATCAAAGAGACAAACATTTGTATCCCACCTGAGGGGAATTTGGGCATTTTCTTGACGGATACGGACTGATGAGTCTAAAGCTTGAATACCATTTTCTGATCGTGCGTGCGTCTGTACCAGTAAATCGTTAGATTCACGGAATAGTCAATTCAGTTTAACAGATGACGAATGGAACAAATTGATTTTTATCTCATTCCACTTTCATGCCAAGCATGCGTACTTTTACGCTAAAGCTGATTTACCTCGAGAGTGCATAAGAACTTAAGTGAATAAGACTGAAATAAGAGAAAGAATACCAAAACCCGACCGTATTTTTGAACGTGCTACAGTATATGCTCGTATATAAGTCGACCTCATATATAGTGCTACCCTTGAAATTATTTTGTCAAAAAAACGCATTTTTTCATATAGCTCGTGTATAATGTGACCCCAGCAATACTAGTAGGCCAACCTATCATAGACAGTACTGGGTAGATATTTACTTGACCCCCCCCCCCACAGGTTGTGACACAAGGTCAGTTTTTAACATGGGGACCCGAGTGATTTCACTCGGGCCGCTGGTCTAAGCTGGTCATAGCTTGTCCAAGCTGATCAGAGCTAGTCATAGCTGGTTTTGGCTTGTCATAGCTGGTTCAAACTGGTCAGAGCCGGTCCAAGCTAGCCGTAGCTGTGATACTACCAGCGCAGGGACCGATCCCTACGCCAGGTAAGTATGGCCAGGACTGGGTATCATCCTAAACATATTTCTATAGCAAATAAATGGTCTTTATTCTTTTGCGTACAAAGCTACCGAAAAATAGTGAGAAAAGCCACTTACTTGTATCATCGTTGCATTCATGGTTCAGCTAGGGTTACTTTCCTTTTGTATCTAAAATTGCAGTGCATGTTTTATTATAAATTTATTTATAAATGTTGTATCTATGATTGCAGTGCATGTTTTATTATCTATAGCTCCTGTGGAGGACTCTTGGTTTGGCCATCATCACAATGGCTCGGGAGAAGTAGATGCGATAGACCTCAATAAACTACAGAAGAACTCAAAATTGATCGCTGCATTTAAGTATTGAATTAATATTTAAGCTTACCTTTTTAAAGTTCAACATAATTCTTCAGCTGCCACTTAATTTAAAGCCGATTTGATGTACGTAGATCCTTACTTTCCGTACAAACAATTATTTTATATCTGGGATCTTTTTCTGTTAACTCACCACAAAATATTAATTCAACCCCCAAATAAAATTAATTTATATCTACTAAAATTCGCACTAAAATTCAGAAATGTCCTTTACAATTTGCTCAAAAGTGCATTCATTGTTATTTTTTGTCTTACACCTCGAAAGGAACTCGCACAAATACATAAGAGTCTATCATGCTGCGATGAGTCCCAAACATGGACTTATTCTACAACTTGGCGTTCGAAAATTTCGATTGTTTGCGTGTGAGCTGATGTTTCTTGTCGTCCTGGATAAGACGTTGAACTACATCCATGTCCTGGTTAAGACGATAAACTACATCCAGCAGCAAGGTCTCTAATCAGGAGGTTTTAAGGAGCGTGGAACCACCTCTTAATTGCTGGTGTTCCCAGGTCCACCCTGACCCAGGGTGGTAGCATCTGTTAGGGTCTCAGCTATGGACAAATAGTTAATTATTACCAGCAATACTTTTTTGAAAAAAAATTATCACCAGCAATCCAATTTTAAAGGAAAAATATTACCAGAAACAGATTTTTGACAAAACAAAATATTACCAGCAATAAAAAATGTTGTCGACATTAAATAACCCATTGAGGTTGATATGCCGTAAAACAAAATAAATCAAACCAATCTAGACCAAAGAATACATATTTTATTCATACGAATATATCCTAAAAATGTCGTCGGCATTAAATAACCCATTGAGGTTGATATGCCGTAAAACAAAATAAACCAAACCAAACCAAACCTGATGTTTCTTGGTCAACGAAATACATACTGGGATTTACAGTCAGATGAAGATTATTGGGATAATCCTTCAAAGATGCATATCCTTTCCAAATATCTGATATGATCGAAGTCCCAGATAAATACAGCTTCGGATTGTGTCCAATATGG
>OZ038494.1:19643047-19733047 GCA_964036315.1 Acanthosepion esculentum | reverse complement strand
TAGATAGATAGATAGATAGATAGATAGATAGATAGATAGATAGATAGATAGATAGATATGAAGAGAGTGAGATAGATAGATAGATAGATAGATAGATAGATAGATAGATAGATAGATAGATAGATAGATATTATATTATATTATATATATATATATATATATATATATATATAACGATATTGTTGTTATTAGCGTTTATAAGGCGACCTATTTTTTTAAACTAATCCTTTACTTCTGTATTATTATCTTTAGAAAAACAATTTTATAATTTTCTTCATTTCGTATTTCCGGCGCGAAATAGCCTCTCCTTTTTATCCTTGTTCATTTATTGCTCTTTTGAAAAAAAATTATATTCTTGCATGTTCTTTATAAAGATCAACCATTATAAATAACAGTCTAGGCATTTACCAAACTCAGCTTAAATGTCAGGAGTAATTATGGGCGAAACTACCGGCCCCTGAGTGGACCGTATACGCTGACGAGCGAAAACATTATGACCACCTGCCTTACTATGTATTTGCCCGTCGTTTAAACATCTTGACGTAACGTAATCCTTAGATCAATTACGTCTGAATATTGAAATAGTCAGTTCGAATCTCAGTGGATGCACCATAATCGTATCTCATGAAAATTATGCTATTGGTCCTCCTTGTGTCCACTAAATCAAATAGCTTTTTACTTGACTACGGAGAGCCGAGTTCGAATTCCAGTCGAATCCATTACATTCACTTACGTGCTAATACCCTTGGCAAAGGTATGAATCCTCTTCTTCTCCCACCAGCTATGGGTAAATAGCAGGAGAGACTGGGTTTTATAGCCTTTGATGGCAACTGGTCTACTGCAGAAAGAAATGGCAACCTACTGCTGAGAAAAAAATCTGCCTCGTCAGTCATGTATCGAAAGATACATGGCCGCTTAAGCGTGTATCACGCATGGCACGTAACTGACTGACTGATTTTTCCGGTCAAATCCATTACATTCACTTACGTGCTTATACCCTTGGGAAATGTATAAATCCTCTTCTTCTCCCCCCCCCCCCAGCTATGGGTAAATAGCAAGAGAGGTCAGATTCTATATAGCCTTGGATGACAACTGGAGCACTGCAGAAAGAAATGGCAACATAATGCGGGAAAAAAATCTGCCTCGTCAGTCATGTATCGAAAGATACATGATCGCCTCAGCGTGTATCACGCGTGGCACATAACTGACTGGCTGATGTATGGTCACTGCAACACCTCTGAAGTTTCCGTCTGCATTCTGGTTTCAAAGATAGCAAAGCAAAGCGAAAATAAAGGACAAAACATCAAGTATTGGTTTATTTAGTTTTACGTCATATCAAGTTCAATGGAGGCATTTGGATGTGGCGTAATGGTTAACAAGCTTGTCTCGCCAGATCAATTACGACAGACTAGTGAGTTTGATCCTCACAGGTTACCCAATACTTTCGGCCTTGTGCCACAACTTAGTAAAATCACCATATCAATCTCAATGGGTTATTTAATACCGACAAGATATTTAGTATAGGTTCGTGTGAATAGAATATATATTCTTTGTTAAGAAATCAGTTTATAGATCAGGTTTCATTGATGTATTTTTGTAAAGAGGCTTTTTGTCGAGAGTCTGATTTAGTTTGGTTTATTTTGTTTTACGGCCTATCAACATCTAAATGGGTTATTTAATGCTCAGATTAAGGAATCGGACAGCCGAGTTCGAAATCCAGTCAAATCTATTACATTCACTTACGTACTAATACCCTTGGGAAAGGTATGAACCCTCTTCTTCTCCTCCCAGCTATGGGTAAATAGCAGGACAGACCGAGTTCTATAGCATTGGATGGCAACTGGTCTACTGCAGAATGAAATGTCAATCTACTACGAGAAAAATATCTGCTTCGTCAGTCATGTATCGAAAGATACATGATCGCCTAAGCCAGTATCACGCATGGCACATAACTGACTGAATGCCAACAAGATTTTTAGGATAGGTTCGTATGAATAGAATATATATTCTTTGTAAGAAATCAATTTGTAAATCAGGTTTCATTGACGTATTTTTGTAAAGAGTTTTTTTTGTGTGTGTGTGTGTGTGTGTCGAGAGTCAAATCTATTGCTGGTAATAGCTGTTTTTTTTATTCAAAAATGTATTGCTGGTATTTTTATTATAGAAATCTATCTTTATTCTTTCATAGTGTTTTGACCCCAGTTTAGGGGTTAAATATTTTCCCATAGATGAGATGCTAACAAGTACTACCACCCTGGATCATGGTGGACCTTAGAACAACAGCAACTAAAAAGTGGTTTCACGCTCCTCAAAACCTCTCGACCAGAGGCCTTGCTGCCGGATGTAGTTTATCGTCATACCTAGGACATTATCAGTTGTAAGAAGGAAGAATATATGGTTTCGAACATTACAAATTGGAGATACAGAAATCAGGCAGATTTAAACATCTCGTAATGTTTTAACAGAAAACGGGAGTATCTGTCTACATTTCTGAAATGAGGTATTGTAATTATTTACATTGTTCGGATTGTTGTCCACGTCTTTATTGTCCTGTTCACGACGTTTCGGCCGTTGTACATTCCGGCCTTCTTCAAGTGAACAACACCTTCTCGACATCAAATGATTCTTGAAACAACTGTTCAAGTCTAGGGTTAAGCGTTGTCTTTAATGTAACACTCTACCTCGAGTGGCTCCCGGGCCTTATATAGAGTTAACGTCACAGTAGAAAAATAATCACCGAAATGCATCCGCCGACTCGTTCAAAAGCCAGGCAAGAAGTGTGAACTGAATAATAGGCGGACTTAATATTCCTAAGAGTTTATCGATCAATATTGTCTTTTGTTTTGTTCATAAAACAAAATTGAATAAAGATCTGTAAAAAAAACTGAGAAATAAAAGGAACAATATCTAAATAAGTAAACGGGAAATTCTGTCTGTCCGTCAGTGTGTGATCACACTTGCTCTACATAGACATATACCTTTTTGGAATCAGGATGATCCCAGGATTGAAAATCTGCCCTTCATTTGGTGCTTGAACATCCAGCATTGGGATTTGTGTCCGTATGAGGAGGGAAAAGTTAAAAATTCAAATCTTTTTATATCTAATACATATACACATATTATACCTTTTTGGAATCAGGATGATCCCAGGATTGAAAATCTGCCCTTCATTTGGTGCTTGAACATCCAGCATTGGGATTTGTGTCCGTATGAGGAGGGAAAAGTTAAAAATTCAAATCTTTTTATATCTAATACATATACACATATTATAGCTTTTTGGAATCACGATGATCCCGGGATTGAAAATCTGCCCTTCATCTGGAGCTTGAACATCCAGCATTGGGATTTGTGTCCGAATGAGGAGGGAAAAGTTAAAAATTCAAATCTTTTTGTATCTTATACATATACACATATTATAGCTTTTTGGAATCACGATGATCCCGGGATTGAAAATCTGCCCTTCATCTGGTGCTTAAACCTCCAGCATTGAGATTTGTGTCCAGATGAGGAGGGAAATTTAAATATTCAAATTTTTTTATATCTTATACATATACACATATTATACCTTTTTGGAATCAGGATGATCCCGGGATTGAAAATCTGCCCTTCATCTGGAGCTTGAACATCCAGCATTGGGATTTGTGTCCGAATGAGGAGGGAAAAGTTAAAAATTCAAATCTTTTTATATCTAATACATATACACATATTATACCTTTTTGGAATCAGGATGATCCCGGGATTGAAAATCTGCCCCTCATCTGGTGTTTGAACATCCAGCATTGGGATTTGTGTCCGGATGTGGAGGGAAAAGTTAAAAATTCAAATCTTTTTATATCTAATACATATACACATATTATACCTTTTTGGAATCAGGATGATCCCGGGATTGAAAATCTGCCCTTCATCTGGAGCTTGAACATCCAGCATTGGGATTTGTGTCCGAATGAGGAGGGAAAAGTTAAAAATTCAAATCTTTTTATATCTAATACATATACACATATTATACCTTTTTGGAATCAGGATGATCCCGGGATTGAAAATCTGCCCTTCATCTGGTGCTTGAACATCCAGCATTGGGATTTGTGTCCGAATGAGGAGGGAAAAGTTAAAAATTCAAATCTTTTTATATCTAATACATATACACATATTATACCTTTTTGGAATCAGGATGATCCCGGGATTGAAAATCTGCCCTTCATCTGGAGCTTGAACATCCAGCATTGGGATTTGTGTCCGAATGAGGAGGGAAAAGTTAAAAATTCAAATCTTTTATATCTAATACATATACACATATTATACCTTTTTGGAATCAGGATGATCCCGGGATTGAAAATCTGCCCTTCATCTGGAGCTTGAACATCCAGCATTGGGATTTGTGTCCGAATGAGGAGGGAAAAGTTAAAAATTCAAATCTTTTTATATCTAATACATATACACATATTATACCTTTTTGGAATCAGGATGATCCCGGGATTGAAAATCTGCCCTTCATCTGGAGCTTGAACATCCAGCATTGGGATTTGTGTCCGAATGAGGAGGGAAAAGTTAAAAATTCAAATCTTTTTATATCTAATACATATACACATATTATAACTTTTTGGAATCAGGATGATCCCGGGATTGAAAATCTGCCCTTCATCTGGAGCTTGAACATCCAGCATTGGGATTTGTGTCCGAATGAGGAGGGAAAAGTTAAAAATTCAAATCTTTTTATATCTAATACATATACACATATTATACCTTTTTGGAATCAGGATGATCCCGGGATTGAAAATCTGCCCTTCATCTGGAGCTTGAACATCCAGCATTGGGATTTGTGTCCGAATGAGGAGGGAAAAGTTAAAAATTCAAATCTTTTTATATCTAATACATATACACATATTATACCTTTTTGGAATCACGATGATCCCGGGATTGAAAATCTGCCCTTCATCTGGAGCTTGAACATCCAGCATTGGGATTTGTGTCCGAATGAGGAGGGAAAAGTTAAAAATTCAAATCTTTTTATATCTAATACATATACACATATTATACCTTTTTGGAATCAGGATGATCCCGGGATTGAAAATCTGTCCTTCATCTGGTGCTTGAACATCCAGCATTGGGATTTGTGTCCGAATGAGGAGGGAAAAGTTAAAAATTCAAATCTTTTTATATCTAATACATATACACATATTATAGCTTTTTGGAATCACGATGATCCCGGGATTGAAAATCTGCCCTTCATCTGGTGCTTGAACCTCCAGCATTGAGATTTCTGTCCAGATGAGGAGGGAAAAGTTAAAAATTCAAATCTTTTTATATCTTATACATATACACATATTATACCTTTTTGGAATCAGGATGATCCCGGGATTGAAAATCTGCCCTTCATCTGGAGCTTGAACATCCAGCATTGGGATTTGTGTCCGAATGAGGAGGGAAAAGTTAACAATTCAAATCTTTTTATATCTAATACATATACACATATTATACCTTTTTGGAATCAGGATGATCCCGGGATTGAAAATCTGCCCCTCATCTGGTGTTTGAACATCCAGCATTGGGATTTGTGTCCGGATGTGGAGGGAAAAGTTAAAAATTCAAATCTTTTTATATCTAATACATATACACATATTATACCTTTTTGGAATCAGGATGATCCCGGGATTGAAAATCTGCCCCTCATCTGGTGTTTGAACATCCAGCATTGGGATTTGTGTCCGGATGTGGAGGGAAAAGTTAAAAATTCAAATCTTTTTATATCTAATACATATACACATATTATACCTTTTTGGAATCAGGATGATCCCGGGATTGAAAATCTGCCCCTCATCTGGAGCTTGAACATCCAGCATTGGGATTTGTGTCCGAATGAGGAGGGAAAAGTTAAAAATTCAAATCTTTTTATATCTAATACATATACACATATTATACCTTTTTGGAATCAGGATGATCCCGGGATTGAAAATCTGCCCCTCATCTGGTGTTTGAACATCCAGCATTGGGATTTGTGTCCGGATGTGGAGGGAAAAGTTAAAAATTCAAATCTTTTTATATCTAATACATATACACATATTATACCTTTTTGGAATCAGGATGATCCCGGGATTGAAAATCTGCCCCTCATCTGGTGTTTGAACATCCAGCATTGGGATTTGTGTCCGAATGAGGAGGGAAAAGTTAAAAATTCAAATCTTTTTATATCTAATACATATACACATATTATACCTTTTTGGAATCAGGATGATCCCGGGATTGAAAATCTGCCTTTCATTTGTGTGCTTGAACATCCTGCATTGGGATTTGTGTCCGGATGTGGAGGGAAAAGTTAAAAATTCAAATCTTTTTATATCTAATACATATACACATATTATACCTTTTTGGAATCAGGATGATCCCGGGATTGAAAATCTGCCTTTCATTTGTGTGCTTGAACATCCTGCATTGGGATTTGTGTCCGGATGTGGAGGGAAAAGTTAAAAATTCAAATCTTTTTATATCTAATACATATACACATATTATACCTTTTTGGAATCAGGATGATCCCGGGATTGAAAATCTGCCCCTCATCTGGTGTTTGAACATCCAGCATTGGGATTTGTGTCCGAATGAGGAGGGAAAAGTTAAAAATTCAAATCTTTTTATATCTAATACATATACACATATTATACCTTTTTGGAATCAGGATGATCCCGGGATTGAAAATCTGCCTTTCATTTGTGTGCTTGAACATCCTGCATTGGGATTTGTGTCCGGATGTGGAGGGAAAAGTTAAAAATTCAAATCTTTTTATATCTAATACATATACACATATTATACCTTTTTGGAATCAGGATGATCCCGGGATTGAAAATCTGCCTTTCATTTGTGTGCTTGAACATCCTGCATTGGGATTTGTGTCCGGATGTGGAGGGAAAAGTTAAAAATTCAAATCTTTTTATATCTAATACATATACACATATTATACCTTTTTGGAATCAGGATGATCCCGGGATTGAAAATCTGCCCCTCATCTGGTGTTTGAACATCCAGCATTGGGATTTGTGTCCGAATGAGGAGGGAAAAGTTAAAAATTCAAATCTTTTTATATCTAATACATATACACATATTATACCTTTTTGGAATCAGGATGATCCCGGGATTGAAAATCTGCCTTTCATTTGTGTGCTTGAACATCCTGCATTGGGATTTGTGTCCGGATGTGGAGGGAAAAGTTAAAAATTCAAATCTTTTTATATCTAATACATATACACATATTATACCTTTTTGGAATCAGGATGATCCCGGGATTGAAAATCTGCCTTTCATTTGTGTGCTTGAACATCCTGCATTGGGATTTGTGTCCGGATGTGGAGGGAAAAGTTAAAAATTCAAATCTTTTTATATCTAATACATATACACATATTATACCTTTTTGGAATCAGGATGATCCCGGGATTGAAAATCTGCCCCTCATCTGGTGTTTGAACATCCAGCATTGGGATTTGTGTCCGAATGAGGAGGGAAAAGTTAAAAATTCAAATCTTTTTATATCTAATACATATACACATATTATACCTTTTTGGAATCAGGATGATCCCGGGATTGAAAATCTGCCTTTCATTTGTGTGCTTGAACATCCTGCATTGGGATTTGTGTCCGGATGTGGAGGGAAAAGTTAAAAATTCAAATCTTTTTATATCTAATACATATACACATATTATACCTTTTTGGAATCAGGATGATCCCGGGATTGAAAATCTGCCTTTCATTTGTGTGCTTGAACATCCTGCATTGGGATTTGTGTCCGGATGTGGAGGGAAAAGTTAAAAATTCAAATCTTTTTATATCTAATACATATACACATATTATACCTTTTTGGAATCAGGATGATCCCGGGATTGAAAATCTGCCCTTCATCTGGAGCTTGAACATCCAGCATTGGGATTTGTGTCCGAATGAGGAGGGAAAAGTTAAAAATTCAAATCTTTTTATATCTAATACATATACACATATTATACCTTTTTGGAATCAGGATGATCCCGGGATTGAAAATCTGCCCCTCATCTGGTGTTTGAACATCCAGCATTGGGATTTGTGTCCGGATGTGGAGGGAAAAGTTAAAAATTCAAATCTTTTTATATCTAATACATATACACATATTATACCTTTTTGGAATCAGGATGATCCCGGGATTGAAAATCTGCCCTTCATCTGGAGCTTGAACATCCAGCATTGGGATTTGTGTCCGAATGAGGAGGGAAAAGTTAAAAATTCAAATCTTTTTATATCTAATACATATACACATATTATACCTTTTTGGAATCAGGATGATCCCGGGATTGAAAATCTGCCCCTCATCTGGTGTTTGAACATCCAGCATTGGGATTTGTGTCCGGATGTGGAGGGAAAAGTTAAAAATTCAAATCTTTTTATATCTAATACATATACACATATTATACCTTTTTGGAATCAGGATGATCCCGGGATTGAAAATCTGCCCCTCATCTGGTGTTTGAACATCCAGCATTGGGATTTGTGTCCGAATGAGGAGGGAAAAGTTAAAAATTCAAATCTTTTTATATCTAATACATATACACATATTATACCTTTTTGGAATCAGGATGATCCCGGGATTGAAAATCTGCCTTTCATTTGTGTGCTTGAACATCCTGCATTGGGATTTGTGTCCGGATGTGGAGGGAAAAGTTAAAAATTCAAATCTTTTTATATCTAATACATATACACATATTATACCTTTTTGGAATCAGGATGATCCCGGGATTGAAAATCTGCCCCTCATCTGGTGTTTGAACATCCAGCATTGGGATTTGTGTCCGGATGTGGAGGGAAAAGTTAAAAATTCAAATCTTTTTATATCTAATACATATACACATATTATACCTTTTTGGAATCAGGATGATCCCGGGATTGAAAATCTGCCCCTCATCTGGTGTTTGAACATCCAGCATTGGGATTTGTGTCCGAATGAGGAGGGAAAAGTTAAAAATTCAAATCTTTTTATATCTAATACATATACACATATTATACCTTTTTGGAATCAGGATGATCCCGGGATTGAAAATCTGCCTTTCATTTGTGTGCTTGAACATCCTGCATTGGGATTTGTGTCCGGATGTGGAGGGAAAAGTTAAAAATTCAAATCTTTTTATATCTAATACATATACACATATTATACCTTTTTGGAATCAGGATGATCCCGGGATTGAAAATCTGCCCCTCATCTGGTGTTTGAACATCCAGCATTGGGATTTGTGTCCGAATGAGGAGGGAAAAGTTAAAAATTCAAATCTTTTTATATCTAATACATATACACATATTATACCTTTTTGGAATCAGGATGATCCCGGGATTGAAAATCTGCCCTTCATTTGTGTGCTTGAACATCCTGCATTGGGATTTGTGTCCGGATGTGGAGGGAAAAGTTAAAAATTCAAATCTTTTTATATCTAATACATATACACATATTATACCTTTTTGGAATCAGGATGATCCCGGGATTGAAAATCTGCCCCTCATCTGGTGTTTGAACATCCAGCATTGGGATTTGTGTCCGAATGAGGAGGGAAAAGTTAAAAATTCAAATCTTTTTATATCTAATACATATACACATATTATACCTTTTTGGAATCAGGATGATCCCGGGATTGAAAATCTGCCCCTCATCTGGTGTTTGAACATCCAGCATTGGGATTTGTGTCCGGATGTGGAGGGAAAAGTTAAAAATTCAAATCTTTTTATATCTAATACATATACACATATTATACCTTTTTGGAATCAGGATGATCCCGGGATTGAAAATCTGCCCCTCATCTGGTGTTTGAACATCCAGCATTGGGATTTGTGTCCGAATGAGGAGGGAAAAGTTAAAAATTCAAATCTTTTTATATCTAATACATATACACATATTATACCTTTTTGGAATCAGGATGATCCCGGGATTGAAAATCTGCCTTTCATTTGTGTGCTTGAACATCCTGCATTGGGATTTGTGTCCGGATGTGGAGGGAAAAGTTAAAAATTCAAATCTTTTTATATCTAATACATATACACATATTATACCTTTTTGGAATCAGGATGATCCCGGGATTGAAAATCTGCCCCTCATCTGGTGTTTGAACATCCAGCATTGGGATTTGTGTCCGAATGAGGAGGGAAAAGTTAAAAATTCAAATCTTTTTATATCTAATACATATACACATATTATACCTTTTTGGAATCAGGATGATCCCGGGATTGAAAATCTGCCCCTCATCTGGTGTTTGAACATCCAGCATTGGGATTTGTGTCCGGATGTGGAGGGAAAAGTTAAAAATTCAAATCTTTTTATATCTAATACATATACACATATTATACCTTTTTGGAATCAGGATGATCCCGGGATTGAAAATCTGCCCCTCATCTGGTGTTTGAACATCCAGCATTGGGATTTGTGTCCGAATGAGGAGGGAAAAGTTAAAAATTCAAATCTTTTTATATCTAATACATATACACATATTATACCTTTTTGGAATCAGGATGATCCCGGGATTGAAAATCTGCCTTTCATTTGTGTGCTTGAACATCCTGCATTGGGATTTGTGTCCGGATGTGGAGGGAAAAGTTAAAAATTCAAATCTTTTTATATCTAATACATATACACATATTATACCTTTTTGGAATCAGGATGATCCCGGGATTGAAAATCTGCCCTTCATCTGGAGCTTGAACATCCAGCATTGGGATTTGTGTCCGAATGAGGAGGGAAAAGTTAAAAATTCAAATCTTTTTATATCTAATACATATACACATATTATACCTTTTTGGAATCAGGATGATCCCGGGATTGAAAATCTGCCCTTCATCTGGAGCTTGAACATCCAGCATTGGGATTTGTGTCCGAATGAGGAGGGAAAAGTTAAAAATTCAAATCTTTTTATATCTAATACATATACACATATTATAGCTTTTTGGAATCACGATGATCCCGGGATTGAAAATCTGCCCTTCATCTGGTGCTTGAACCTCCAGCATTGAGATTTGTGTCCAGATGAGGAGGGAAAAGTTAAAAATTCAAATCTTTTTATATCTTATACATATACACATATTATACCTTTTTGGAATCAGGATGATCCCGGGATTGAAAATCTGCCCTTCATCTGGAGCTTGAACATCCAGCATTGGGATTTGTGTCCGAATGAGGAGGGAAAAGTTAACAATTCAAATCTTTTTATATCTAATACATATACACATATTATACCTTTTTGGAATCAGGATGATCCCGGGATTGAAAATCTGCCCCTCATCTGGTGTTTGAACATCCAGCATTGGGATTTGTGTCCGGATGTGGAGGGAAAAGTTAAAAATTCAAATCTTTTTATATCTAATACATATACACATATTATACCTTTTTGGAATCAGGATGATCCCGGGATTGAAAATCTGCCCCTCATCTGGTGTTTGAACATCCAGCATTGGGATTTGTGTCCGGATGTGGAGGGAAAAGTTAAAAATTCAAATCTTTTTATATCTAATACATATACACATATTATACCTTTTTGGAATCAGGATGATCCCGGGATTGAAAATCTGCCCTTCATCTGGAGCTTGAACATCCAGCATTGGGATTTGTGTCCGAATGAGGAGGGAAAAGTTAAAAATTCAAATCTTTTTATATCTAATACATATACACATATTATACCTTTTTGGAATCAGGATGATCCCGGGATTGAAAATCTGCCCCTCATCTGGTGTTTGAACATCCAGCATTGGGATTTGTGTCCGGATGTGGAGGGAAAAGTTAAAAATTCAAATCTTTTTATATCTAATACATATACACATATTATACCTTTTTGGAATCAGGATGATCCCGGGATTGAAAATCTGCCCCTCATCTGGTGTTTGAACATCCAGCATTGGGATTTGTGTCCGAATGAGGAGGGAAAAGTTAAAAATTCAAATCTTTTTATATCTAATACATATACACATATTATACCTTTTTGGAATCAGGATGATCCCGGGATTGAAAATCTGCCTTTCATTTGTGTGCTTGAACATCCTGCATTGGGATTTGTGTCCGGATGTGGAGGGAAAAGTTAAAAATTCAAATCTTTTTATATCTAATACATATACACATATTATACCTTTTTGGAATCAGGATGATCCCGGGATTGAAAATCTGCCCTTCATCTGGAGCTTGAACATCCAGCATTGGGATTTGTGTCCGAATGAGGAGGGAAAAGTTAAAAATTCAAATCTTTTTATATCTAATACATATACACATATTATACCTTTTTGGAATCAGGATGATCCCGGGATTGAAAATCTGCCCTTCATCTGGAGCTTGAACATCCAGCATTGGGATTTGTGTCCGAATGAGGAGGGAAAAGTTAAAAATTCAAATCTTTTTATATCTAATACATATACACATATTATAGCTTTTTGGAATCACGATGATCCCGGGATTGAAAATCTGCCCTTCATCTGGTGCTTGAACCTCCAGCATTGAGATTTGTGTCCAGATGAGGAGGGAAAAGTTAAAAATTCAAATCTTTTTATATCTTATACATATACACATATTATACCTTTTTGGAATCAGGATGATCCCGGGATTGAAAATCTGCCCTTCATCTGGAGCTTGAACATCCAGCATTGGGATTTGTGTCCGAATGAGGAGGGAAAAGTTAACAATTCAAATCTTTTTATATCTAATACATATACACATATTATACCTTTTTGGAATCAGGATGATCCCGGGATTGAAAATCTGCCCCTCATCTGGTGTTTGAACATCCAGCATTGGGATTTGTGTCCGGATGTGGAGGGAAAAGTTAAAAATTCAAATCTTTTTATATCTAATACATATACACATATTATACCTTTTTGGAATCAGGATGATCCCGGGATTGAAAATCTGCCCCTCATCTGGTGTTTGAACATCCAGCATTGGGATTTGTGTCCGGATGTGGAGGGAAAAGTTAAAAATTCAAATCTTTTTATATCTAATACATATACACATATTATACCTTTTTGGAATCAGGATGATCCCGGGATTGAAAATCTGCCCTTCATCTGGAGCTTGAACATCCAGCATTGGGATTTGTGTCCGAATGAGGAGGGAAAAGTTAAAAATTCAAATCTTTTTATATCTAATACATATACACATATTATACCTTTTTGGAATCAGGATGATCCCGGGATTGAAAATCTGCCCCTCATCTGGTGTTTGAACATCCAGCATTGGGATTTGTGTCCGGATGTGGAGGGAAAAGTTAAAAATTCAAATCTTTTTATATCTAATACATATACACATATTATACCTTTTTGGAATCAGGATGATCCCGGGATTGAAAATCTGCCCCTCATCTGGTGTTTGAACATCCAGCATTGGGATTTGTGTCCGAATGAGGAGGGAAAAGTTAAAAATTCAAATCTTTTTATATCTAATACATATACACATATTATACCTTTTTGGAATCAGGATGATCCCGGGATTGAAAATCTGCCTTTCATTTGTGTGCTTGAACATCCTGCATTGGGATTTGTGTCCGGATGTGGAGGGAAAAGTTAAAAATTCAAATCTTTTTATATCTAATACATATACACATATTATACCTTTTTGGAATCAGGATGATCCCGGGATTGAAAATCTGCCCCTCATCTGGTGTTTGAACATCCAGCATTGGGATTTGTGTCCGAATGAGGAGGGAAAAGTTAAAAATTCAAATCTTTTTATATCTAATACATATACACATATTATACCTTTTTGGAATCAGGATGATCCCGGGATTGAAAATCTGCCTTTCATTTGTGTGCTTGAACATCCTGCATTGGGATTTGTGTCCGGATGTGGAGGGAAAAGTTAAAAATTCAAATCTTTTTATATCTAATACATATACACATATTATACCTTTTTGGAATCAGGATGATCCCGGGATTGAAAATCTGCCTTTCATTTGTGTGCTTGAACATCCTGCATTGGGATTTGTGTCCGGATGTGGAGGGAAAAGTTAAAAATTCAAATCTTTTTATATCTAATACATATACACATATTATACCTTTTTGGAATCAGGATGATCCCGGGATTAAAAATCTGCCCTTCATCTGGAGCTTGAACATCCAGCATTGGGATTTGTGTCCGAATGAGGAGGGAAAAGTTAAAAATTCAAATCTTTTTATATCTAATACATATACACATATTATACCTTTTTGGAATCAGGATGATCCCGGGATTGAAAATCTGCCCCTCATCTGGTGTTTGAACATCCAGCATTGGGATTTGTGTCCGGATGTGGAGGGAAAAGTTAAAAATTCAAATCTTTTTATATCTAATACATATACACATATTATACCTTTTTGGAATCAGGATGATCCCGGGATTGAAAATCTGCCCTTCATCTGGAGCTTGAACATCCAGCATTGGGATTTGTGTCCGAATGAGGAGGGAAAAGTTAAAAATTCAAATCTTTTTATATCTAATACATATACACATATTATACCTTTTTGGAATCAGGATGATCCCGGGATTGAAAATCTGCCCTTCATCTGGAGCTTGAACATCCAGCATTGGGATTTGTGTCCGAATGAGGAGGGAAAAGTTAAAAATTCAAATCTTTTTATATCTAATACATATACACATATTATACCTTTTTGGAATCAGGATGATCCCGGGATTGAAAATCTGCCCCTCATCTGGTGTTTGAACATCCAGCATTGGGATTTGTGTCCGGATGTGGAGGGAAAAGTTAAAAATTCAAATCTTTTTATATCTAATACATATACACATATTATACCTTTTTGGAATCAGGATGATCCCGGGATTGAAAATCTGCCCCTCATCTGGTGTTTGAACATCCAGCATTGGGATTTGTGTCCGAATGAGGAGGGAAAAGTTAAAAATTCAAATCTTTTTATATCTAATACATATACACATATTATACCTTTTTGGAATCAGGATGATCCCGGGATTGAAAATCTGCCTTTCATTTGTGTGCTTGAACATCCTGCATTGGGATTTGTGTCCGGATGTGGAGGGAAAAGTTAAAAATTCAAATCTTTTTATATCTAATACATATACACATATTATACCTTTTTGGAATCAGGATGATCCCGGGATTGAAAATCTGCCTTTCATTTGTGTGCTTGAACATCCTGCATTGGGATTTGTGTCCGGATGTGGAGGGAAAAGTTAAAAATTCAAATCTTTTTATATCTAATACATATACACATATTATACCTTTTTGGAATCAGGATGATCCCGGGATTGAAAATCTGCCCTTCATCTGGAGCTTGAACATCCAGCATTGGGATTTGTGTCCGAATGAGGAGGGAAAAGTTAAAAATTCAAATCTTTTTATATCTAATACATATACACATATTATACCTTTTTGGAATCAGGATGATCCCGGGATTGAAAATCTGCCCCTCATCTGGTGTTTGAACATCCAGCATTGGGATTTGTGTCCGGATGTGGAGGGAAAAGTTAAAAATTCAAATCTTTTTATATCTAATACATATACACATATTATACCTTTTTGGAATCAGGATGATCCCGGGATTGAAAATCTGCCCTTCATCTGGAGCTTGAACATCCAGCATTGGGATTTGTGTCCGAATGAGGAGGGAAAAGTTAAAAATTCAAATCTTTTTATATCTAATACATATACACATATTATACCTTTTTGGAATCAGGATGATCCCGGGATTGAAAATCTGCCCCTCATCTGGTGTTTGAACATCCAGCATTGGGATTTGTGTCCGGATGTGGAGGGAAAAGTTAAAAATTCAAATCTTTTTATATCTAATACATATACACATATTATACCTTTTTGGAATCAGGATGATCCCGGGATTGAAAATCTGCCCTTCATCTGGAGCTTGAACATCCAGCATTGGGATTTGTGTCCGAATGAGGAGGGAAAAGTTAAAAATTCAAATCTTTTTATATCTAATACATATACACATATTATACCTTTTTGGAATCAGGATGATCCCGGGATTGAAAATCTGCCCCTCATCTGGTGTTTGAACATCCAGCATTGGGATTTGTGTCCGGATGTGGAGGGAAAAGTTAAAAATTCAAATCTTTTTATATCTAATACATATACACATATTATACCTTTTTGGAATCAGGATGATCCCGGGATTGAAAATCTGCCCTTCATCTGGAGCTTGAACATCCAGCATTGGGATTTGTGTCCGAATGAGGAGGGAAAAGTTAAAAATTCAAATCTTTTTATATCTAATACATATACACATATTATACCTTTTTGGAATCAGGATGATCCCGGGATTGAAAATCTGCCCCTCATCTGGTGTTTGAACATCCAGCATTGGGATTTGTGTCCGGATGTGGAGGGAAAAGTTAAAAATTCAAATCTTTTTATATCTAATACATATACACATATTATACCTTTTTGGAATCAGGATGATCCCGGGATTGAAAATCTGCCCTTCATCTGGAGCTTGAACATCCAGCATTGGGATTTGTGTCCGAATGAGGAGGGAAAAGTTAAAAATTCAAATCTTTTTATATCTAATACATATACACATATTATACCTTTTTGGAATCAGGATGATCCCGGGATTGAAAATCTGCCCCTCATCTGGTGTTTGAACATCCAGCATTGGGATTTGTGTCCGGATGTGGAGGGAAAAGTTAAAAATTCAAATCTTTTTATATCTAATACATATACACATATTATACCTTTTTGGAATCAGGATGATCCCGGGATTGAAAATCTGCCTTTCATTTGTGTGCTTGAACATCCTGCATTGGGATTTGTGTCCGGATGTGGAGGGAAAAGTTAAAAATTCAAATCTTTTTATATCTAATACATATACACATATTATACCTTTTTGGAATCAGGATGATCCCGGGATTGAAAATCTGCCTTTCATTTGTGTGCTTGAACATCCTGCATTGGGATTTGTGTCCGGATGAGGAAGGAACAGTTAAAAATTCAAATTTTAAAATAAGTGAAAAAATAGTGATTTTAAAAGTTTTTAATTTCGTTTTGTAAATTTAAAAATGTTTATCTTAAATTCAGTTTAAAATATCTGTAAAATTTTTTGAATTGAGGAATTAATTTTATTTCTTCAAAATGCCAAGAAATCACAGTTAAAACGAGAGGTTTAATGACCTGAAGTCTTGAAATTCCGCAGAGTTTGTGATTTGAAGAACTCAATTTTCGGCTTGAATTGGAATTTCGGCCCAAATCACAGTTTTGGTCCAAACCTATATTTTGGTCGGAATTGGACTTATAGCCTGAATTAAAGTGAGGTTCTGAAATTGCATGGGGCAAAAAGAGGAATTTAAAAATTATTTCTTTAAAATTATCATTGCTGTTTTCTGAGCTGGACCAGTGGTTCTTTTAGTTTGGGGGCTAAATTTGTCCTCCATAGATGCTAGTTTAAAAGTCCGCATGGATTGCGGCTTTTAAATGTAGTTTAACATAAAATAAACAAGAAATGAAGAAGAAAAAACAATCAAAACCTGATAAAGTCTCTATTTAGCAGTCTTATCGTTTTACTGTTAACGTTTACTTTTCACTATCACCCCACCGTATTTTTATGGTCGTTGGACAAAAAAAAAGCACTAAAATTATAGGATTCCTTTTTTTGTTATGTATCGAGATTTTTTTTTTATTGTTTTGTTATTGCTTTTGCTTACTGTTATTGTTTTGTTTTGTTTTGTATTTTTACTGTCATCACTGACGATAGTCGTTAAGAACCGTTGCCAATGTGCGAGTCGTTTTATCTCGGACGTCAGCAAACCATTTATATGGCTTGACATTGTCAGGAAGCAAAAATGAGTTTTTCTTTCCTCCTTTCTTTCTTGCGTTATTACGTCATCAAGATAACTGTGACGTCAAAAGCAACAAGCGAATTGGCGGGGGTTATTTGAGCGCACACCCAATTGCCAGCATGTGTAAGCGTGCATATCTATCCATGTATTCGAGTTCATAGCTACATATACATTGTAGTATCACTCTACTGAAGTATACATATTTGAATCTATTACATATACCGATAAGTTTTAAATAGACGGACCGAGACGTTTATTAATTTTGCAGAGTTAAAAAGAAAAACTCTCTGGATATCATCATTCCAACCATCATTTTTTGTCCTGGGTAAGACGATAAACTACGTCCAGCAGCAAGGCCTCTGATCAGGTTTTGAGGAGCGTGAAACCACCTCTCAATTGCTGGTGTTCCCAGGTCCACCCTAACCCGGGGTGGTAGCTCCTGTTAGGGTCGCAACTATGGGCAAATAGTTAACTATTACCAGCAATACTTTTTTGAAAAAAAAATCCTTACCAGCAATACAATTCTGAAGGAAAAATATTACCAAAAACAGATTTTTGACAAAACAAAATATTACCACTTATAAAAAATTTTGTTGGCATTAAAGAGGTTGATATGTCGTAAAACAAAATAAACCAAACCAATCTAAACCAACCTTCATTTTATTTGTTCTAGAATACTCGTAGTCTAAATTACAGACTGGGATAACATTTCGGAAATATTTAATAAACGGGTTAACTGAAATAAGGATGAGTCGGAATGACCCCCACCCACAAAAAAAGAATAATCTTCCGAGCCCGTCTATTTGAAACTCAGAAGTATCAATTCTGCTCGCGTATATAGACGTTTCCTAAGTCTAGGAAAATTGTATGTCAATTTTGACAAGTTTTTTTTTTTTTTGCCTGCCTTAAAAATCCTGAACTTTATGCCTGAACCAGATCGACAGACCACTGTACTCAACTACCGAGTAGGTATCCTCCTGGGTATGACGATAAACTACATCTGGCAGCAAGATCTCTGATCGGGAGATTGAAGATTTTGAGGAGAGCGAAACCATTTTTTAATTGCTGTTGTTCGAAGGTCTAGTTTTATAGTAAAAATACCAGCAGTACATTTTCATAGTAAAAAAGAAATTACCTGCAATACATTTTTGAAAAAGAAATTAATAATGCTCCCAAGAAAATTAAATTTGGGCATTAAATGACCTATGAGGATTTGATATGCCAGTAAACAAACAAACAAAGCCAAGTAGGTACTTTCGAGTGTGTTTTCTTTTTAATCTTTTGCTAATATTCAATTGATCGATTGATTTGTTTTTTACGGCTTATCAACTGCTGAAGTAAAAATATTTTTCATATACTATGGTGGCTCGATGATTTAAAAAAAAACGGCAAATATGAAATTAGATTAATTTATAATACTCTTCCGATATTGAATAGTATTCTGCTAAAACGAGATATTAGAATTATGCCCTTTTTGTACATCCATAGAAAAAATATAATCTAACAGTTGCTAAAAGGGAAAAATAAAATAAAATTCTTTTAAAAAGGTTCCAACTCAAAAATGGCATTAAACTTTAGATTTTTTTGTTCTTTAAACATTTCTTGGTTTAATAAAGGTAACTCTTGTGACGAACAACAATGGGGTGAATTTCGAGATCACGCTGAAAAATAATCAAGAATGGTATATTTCTGTTGGGTACTCCAGAAGTCTAGCTTTCTGCTCGGTTTCTGTTATGCGTCCTTACCTATAACTACAGAATGAACTCTTCCTACTATGTATACTACGCCTCTCAAGAGAGAGAGAGAGACGAATCGAGTCATGAGCAGTCTCTGACTGTTTGCGTCTTCTGTCGAACTCTCTGCTTTGGCAGAGAGGAACCCGGACGAGGCTTTGCCGAAGGGCAAAGTTTCGTCCGGGGAGGTAGACAGTCCCTGAACCCGTTTATACGGGTTCTAAATGGGCATATTTTTGGCCGAGCCTACGGGCTCGGGGAGCCCACATTAAACCGGCCTTGTGCCACATTCGACCCACGTGGGAGGGTTGTTAAATATCGAGACGAATCGAGTCGAGCCGCAGTCTCTGACTCCTGTCGAACTCTCTGCTTTGGCAGAGAGGAACCCGGACGAGGCTTTGCCGAAGGGCAAAGTTTCGTCCGGGGTGGTAGACAAGCCCTGAACCCGTTTATGTGGGTTCTTAAGAGAGTATTTTTGGCCGAGCTTACGGGCTCGTAGAAACCCACGTTAAACTCGGCCTTGTACCACATACTTTCCTCGTGGGGGGACTGTTAAATATCGAATCGAATCGAGCCGTGACAGCCTTGCTGCGACTTGTTCCAGCAAGACGGTCGAACTCTATGCCTCTGAGCAGAGAGGAACCCGACGGAGGGTCCGTCAGAGTCTCGTTCGGGGAGGTTGACCAACCCGATTCTGCTTTTACAGTTTCTACGGGCATTTTTTGGCCGAGCCTACGGGCTCGGAATACCCACGTTAAACTCGAACTTGTGCCACATCTTTCCCTCGTGGGGGGGGGGACAGTAAATATCGAATCGAGTCGAGCCGAGAGTAGTTCACTCCAAACCAGACTGACAGTCATGCTAACACCTTCCACATCTTGTATTATTATTCCGTGTAATACATCTTCGTTATTTCTACTCTTGTGTTCATGTTGTTCTTCCTTGGTCCTAACCTGGACCATAACAGTTTCCAACAGAAAATCATAGTAAAAAGGGAAGTAGCCGATCTCTAAAAAAACATTTCTAACACTGCTACGGTTGCGTATTCAATATATTTCACAGTCAGGGATCCTTAAGGAAAGCGAGAAGAAAGGGCTAAGTATAGACTACAAGAAGACATAATGCAAGGTTATCAGCAAAAGGATGAGCCCCAAGTGAACAACCAAATCGGGGATATTAAAATCAAACAAGTACAAAAATGTAAATATCTGGGAAGTGTTCTAACAGAGGACGGAAAGTGCGAAACTGAGATCCGAAGACGTATTGGGATAGCCAAAGATGCCTTCCAAAAGCTAAGCAGAGTATTATTAAACGACAGAAAAAAATTAGTTAGAAACAAAGAAAACTGTTACATGGTATCTGTCCTTCTGTATGGCAGCGAATGCTGGACAATCTCGTCAAGGATGAAGAAGAGACTTGAAGCAACAGAAATGTGGTTCTACAGAAAGACGCTGAGAGTACCACGGACCGAACATGTGAGCAACGACGAGGTTTTAGAGAACATTTTTTTAAAGCTTTTCACTCCAGGCAAGGCTGGAAGCCACTAGCACGCAAAGGGTTACAGAGGATTTGCGGCGAGAGCAGATAGGAGTGATGGAGGAAAGGATGTGGAGAAGGATAGAGGATAGATCAAGGCAACTGGAGATGTTGATTGACGTTACACTTGAATAGTTGGAGATCATAGTCGTCAGGGAAACAGGAATGAGGAAGGGAGTTCCATAGGCGTGAGGTGCGAGATATGAAGCTATTGGAGTAGAAGAGACCGCTACATTTAACAGTTTCAACAGTGAAAGAGGGAACGGGATGCCAGCCTCGTAGGACGCTTGAATTCATGGAGCCTGGGAACCAGCGATATCAGCTCATCGGTGCAATTACCATGGAAGTATTTATAAAAGATACAGAGAGAGGCGACGATGCGTCTGTGAGAGAGAGACTGCAAACGAGAAGCCAGATCAGAGTAAAAGGTAACTTATACTTAACATCGGGAAGAATTAGTTGAAATTTCTTGGACACGTAATAAGGAATGAGTGTTTGGAAAATCTGATACTCATAGGATGGATAGATGGAAAATGGGACAGAGGAAAGTAGCGCGTAACATACTTGATGGGCTTGTGTAAATGGATGATTGAACAGGTTTTGCGAGAAATAACAAAACGACGAAACTGATTGAGAGCTACAAGGGTCAGGATGATATGGAGGAACACGGCATATAAAAGAAATATCACATGAGCCCAGACTTTACAGGAAGAAACCCTTAAGAAGGGTTTTTTTTAAGTTTGCACCAAAGAATATACAAAAACAACGTCGATCGTATACGGAGATAGATTATATCGAATTAAGGGCTAAAAGAATTAGACCAAAGTTTAATGAAATAAAATGAATTCATAAGTCTTCGTATTTAAATAATTAAACCCTTAAAATATTGTTTGTTACTCTTTTTTATATAATTTTAATAACTGCATGCGTTTTAATTAGATTGGCGGCCAGATCTAATTCATTTTACAGTTGAAACGGCAAGAACAAACCGTAAGTTCTACGCTAACAGTTTCTTTCATCGCAATTCTCGCTTGTCGAAATCTGTTTCCTGCTTCTTGCTTCCAAGTCAACTTTGATATTCAAAAATTTAAATGCAATGTCTTTTATCGTCCTCTCTCCTTAATAGTAATTTGTCCATATTCCCGATCACTCAGTAACTCCTTGTGTCTTAGTGACTTTATTGCCTTGCTTGCAGTGGAACTGATTAAAAATAATTGTATCAATTACTTACACTTAAAAGGCGTCACCGACATTTTTTACATAGACCATAGCACTATAATATGGATAATAATCTTTGAAGTAATACACACACACACACACACACATATATATATATATATATATATATATATATATATATATATATATATATATATATATATATATATATATATATATATATATATATAAAATAGCGCGCATTTTCTTAATAGATTTTTTATCAGTATATATATATATATATATGTAAAGATGTTCTACCCACCCCCACCATATTAAATCTGTCATTTATTATTTCAAATGTAGTTGTGGATGCGACTACATAGGTAGAAAGACACAGCGATTGGACGCCAGAGTTAAACAGCACGTGCCTGCGAAAATACTTAATACAAATTTTTCGTTGGGCGATTCCATTCGAAATACGAATGGGTCGTCGATAGCGGATCATTTTACAACGAATCCTACTTGTGCTTTGGATTTCAGTGTGACCTGCTTTTCTGTTTTGGCCAGGGCACACTCAGTATTCCATCTTAAGATGTTGGAGGCGTTGTACATCAGGTCCAGGCGACCGGCTCTTTGAAAAACAAAGACACTGTTTGCTTGGTCTTGCTGTGCTGTGCCTCTAGCATCTTTGTTGGTATTACTTTTATTATATATATATATTTTATATATATATATATATTTTTGTCTTCCCTGCCCATTCATTCACGTCATCCATTACAGACTTTCTTGTTCTTCATAATTTCTATTCCCCGTTAACAGTTCTGAGGAGAGGGGACGAAACCGGTCGACTGGTGTTTTTATTTTAAATCTATCATGGCCTATAATAAAAAAATTCTTGTTTTTTATGCCTTAATATATATATATATATATATATATATATATATATATATATATATATATATATATATATATATATAATGGTAATGGACTCTCCCGTTGGTTTCGACGTATGAGGATCTGTCAGCTTAATTGATTCAGTTATGAAATTTTGTGCGATAATCTTAAGTGGCGCTTAAGACCCGCTAGTGGTTTACAAAGTCGGCCACATATGGAGTAAGAGTGAGGATTGTCAGATGTGATCACTGTTAGATTGGCTGACCTTTTAGACCTTGCTCTCGTTTCTTGAAGATAATTTAGTGTAGCAGATTGAAATCTGCTGAGTCCACTAAAAAAAGTTGATCTTCATTCTAACCGCTCCAAGACTAAGCGCGCAAGGATGTTAAGTGGTATATTGACAGCTGACAAGTTGCTTTTCAGCTTGTCTTTGTATCTTAGCCATGGGCGTCCTACATTCCTGTAGCCCTGATCTAACTGTACATTAGGATCTTGGGTATCCTGTCATCAAACATTGTCAATAATATATATATATATATATATATATATATATATATATATATATATATATATATTACACAGACACAATAATATATATATATAATGCGTATATATATATATATATTCACACATACAATAATATATATATATATATATATATATATATATATATATATATAATAATCTGTAAAAATAATATAAAGTTTAATGTACCTAGTTTTAAGTATAGCTAAAATAACTAATGTGATTTCAGGCATTACTGTAAATCAGTTGGCAAATGTTTTCCGTGAACTGCAAAATCGTATTACCCTTTGTATTGCTAATGATGGAGGACATGTGGAAACTTAAATAAAATTTCAATAAAACCTTAAAAAATATAAATTTACTTCTTTCTAATCCTTTTTACAAATTATTTCTATCGCAAATACAAATAAAGTTATAAATTTTTTAAAGTGCATACGAACTTTATGGACACCCTGTACATATATATATATATATATATATATATATATATATATATATATATATATATATATATATATATATATATTTAGTGCTTAGTAATAATTGTCTCGGATACGAAAGATTTGAAAAAATATAATATAAAACCGAGTAAAGTGCAATATACAGGGTGTCCATAGAGTTTATGTACACTTTAAAAAATTTATAACTTTATTTGTATTTGCGATAGAAATAATCTGTAAAAAATGTTATAAATTTAATGTACCTAGGTTTAAGTATAGCTAAAATAACTAATGTGATTTCAGGGATTACTGTAAATCAGTTGGCAAATGTTTTCCGTGAACTGCAAAATCGTATTACCTTTTGTACTGCTAATGATGGAGGACATGTGTAAACTTAAAACAAAAACAAAATAAATAATATAGATTTACTTCTTTCTAATCCTTTTTACAGATTATTTCTATCGCAAATACAAATAAAGTTATAAATTTTTTAAAGTGCACACGAACTTTATTGGTACCCTGTATATATATATATATATATATATATATATATATATATATATATATATATATATAAAGTAAGAACAGTAAGATATATATTCCGGTGTTCTTCTCGCACTCAGTAACTGCCTGCGTCTTATTGGCTTTGTTACCTTGCTTGAGGTGAAATGAGTTTGTGTATGCGTCATCATGTACACATTCACTTTTACGTTTTAAAATTTGCATTTGTCATTGTGGGTGTTTATGTTTATGTATGTGTACGTTGTTACTATAACCGCTTCGTCAGTCAACCAAACCAAACATCTGCAACTAATAGTCTTGTTGAAAATCAATCTGTCCAATCAGAGAGCAGCCTCTTCGCCACCAGTCCCAGGGACAACAACTTAATATACATAATGTTGATCCTGCTTTAGGTCGTTTTGTTTAATACTCACGTGTAAAATGTGATACACTTTCGTTAGGCATTTGAATGAGGCTTCCATGAATATATTAAACGGATTAAGTTTATTCTAATTTGATATGTTGACGTTTTACAAGCGTAAAAAAATAAACGATGAGGGCATTGCGGACTAAAAATGTAATATATATACATATATATACATATATATACATATATATACATATATATACATATATATACATACATATATATATATATATATATATATATATATATATATATATATATATATATATATATATATATATATATATATATATATATATGCGCAGTACTTATTGTAAAGTGCTCAATATCAGTGCTAGAGCTAACATATTCAGTTGTATGGATATGAGTTTGTAATCCTGGGTTTCACGCTTTTGCGATCGTCAGACAAACTTTGTCTTATGATACAACTGAATACATCTATCTATCTCTCTATCTCTCTCTCTCTCTCTCTCTCTCTCTCTCTCTCTCTCTCTCTCTCTCTCTTCATATATATATATATATATATATATATACAGTGTAACCCGAATATAAGAGAGTTGTCGGGACCGGAGAAGAGGTATCTTATATCCGGGTTTCTCTTATATCCGTGTTACACTGTATATATATATATATATATATATATATATATATATATGTATATATATATATATATATATAGTAATCATACAATATGGTAAATCCGTATGGATATAGATCCAGGGAGAGCTCTATTAAAATTATTAATTAAAGAATATCAAACTCTTAAAATGCCATGGTGATTTTGTTTATAGGTCATGAAGATTCGGAGCTGCTTTTTTAGACCTCTCATGAAATAAAATTATTACCTATGGGATTTTAAATGTTTGATACTCTTTAATTGATGATAATATATATATATATATATATATATATATATATATATATATATATATATATATATATATATATATATATATATATATATATATATATATGGGTGTGATTTTTGACAAAGTCGGAAAAGTTTTCTTTTATGTTTTCATCGGACTAAATTTGTTACGTTGATGCGATTACACATGTGCATAAATGAGGGATGCTTAATTAATCTGACAGATTTTATCATTTAATCGATATTTTTAGTGGATAATCACATTTGAGTAGCCGCTCTGATTATTTTTTTCAACAGTATATTTGTTTATTTTCATTTACCGGAAAACGTCTAAAGAGATAACATTTATCGTGTTAATAAATAAAAAAATCCATTATCCTTTTATAAACAAAATACTTTGTTTGGGCTTGGATACGAAACAGCAGATATGAAATTTCGTGAATTTATGCTGAAAAGGATTTCACTTTAAGGCATTATTTGAACTTAAGTGATCGACAAAGGTTAAAGCACGTAAGATCTAACGATGGTTCCCTCGACTCAGGGGAGGGACGCAGGTTCGAATCCTGTCGGGGAAACATATACTTCTTTATTAAGATTTCTCTCACATTCAGGCCGGTAGACGAAAATAAATAAATTCACTGTTTAATAAATAAACACAACACCAATTCAAATATGAATAACCGCTAAAACTTACGTTTAAAGTGATTATATATATATATATATATATTATGGACTTGCTTGATATCTTAGAAGTGACAGATTTTGCTCTCCAGGGCCGGTGGTTCATGTTCGATCTCAGGTAAGAGTTAAGACATCGAATGATGGTTAATACTTGTTCAGAAGTCGGGTGGAATCAGTTGATAGCTTAACGTTTATTGCCAGTGGAAACGGAATAGACGAACAGAGTTCAAATTTGGGTCTCGTCTGTAGAATTCATTTTGGCATATAATACTTGTGAAAAGCATGGGTCCGTTTTTTGTTCGCCTTGCCCAACGTATGTTAAATAGCCGGGTAAAAAGGATTACCCAACCTTCTAAATGCCAACGTAAAATGGACTACTTATCCACTAGATAGCAGAGTAAAATGGACAACCTACTCCTTCTAAATACTAGGGTAAAATGAACTCCATAACTTTCTAAATAGCAAACTTCTAAATAGCAGAGTAAAATGTACTACATAAACTTCTAAATATTAGGGTACCATGGACTACCAAACCTTCCGAATATTAGGGTAAAAGGGACTCCCTAACCTTCTAAACATTTGGGTAAAATGGACTAGTCTTCTAAAAAGCGGGGTAAAATGGACTTCCTAACCATCTAAATATTAGGGGTAAAATGTACCACCTAACCTTCTAAACAGCGGGATAAAATGGACTATCTACCCCTCTAAATAGTAGGGTAAAATGAACTCACTAATTTTCTAAATGACAGGGTAAAGTGACTTCCCTAACGTTCTAAATAGCAAGGTAAAATGGACACCCTAACCTTATAACTAATAGAGTATGATGGACTCTCTAAATTCTTTAATTACTCATTTACTTTCTAAATATCAGGGTAAAATGGACTCCCTAATCTTCTAAATATCTAATGTAAAATATACACCATAACACTTTAAATAGTACTGTAAATGGACTGCCTAACCTTCTAAATGGTAGGGTAAAATGGACATACTAACCTTCTAAATATCAGGGTAAAATGGATTCCCTGACACTCTAAATAGTTGTGTAAATTAGACTACCTAAACTTCTAAATAGTAGGGTAAAATGACTTCCTCACCTTCTAAATGTGAGGGTAAAATGTACTCCCTAATATTGTAAATAGCAGGATATAATGGACTCCCTAACCTTCTAAATAGCTGTGTAAAATAGCAGTATAAAATGAACTCCATAAACTTCTATATAGTGGGGTAAAATGCACTACCTAACCCTCTAAATAGCAGGGAAAGTTGGACTTCCTGAACATCTATATAGCAAAGGAAAATGGAAAAATAGACTCCCTAAACTTCTAAATATCAGGACAAAATTGACTCATTTAAATAGAAGGGTAAAATAAAAATCCTGACCTGCTAAATAACTGCGTAAAATAATAGGTTAAAATTACCTTCTAAATATCAGCGTACATTGACTCCCTAGCCTTCTAATTGGCAGGGTAAAAGGAACAACATAAAATTCGAAATATTAGGATAAAACGGACTAACCTTCTAAATAGCAAGGTAAAATGGACTACCTATACTTCTAAATATCGGGGTAAAATGGACTTCCTAGTCTCTTAAATAGTAGGGTAAAATGGACTCCCTAGTCTCTTAAATAGTAGGGTAAAATTGACTCCCTAGTCTCTTAAATAGTAGGGTAAAATGGACTCCCTAACCTTCTATATAGCTGGGTAAAATGGACTCCCTAACCTTCTAAATTGCAGGTAAAATGGACTCCCTAACCTTCTTTGTAGGAGGCAAAATGGACTCCCTAATCCTCGAATTTTCCTTGATAATATTCCCCAGAGAATGAAAACCGTAGTCTAAAATATGTCCTGCTTTTGTCATGTTGTTTTTTACAGATATACTGTATCTGATTTTTTTTAAATTTATATATATATATAATAATAAACAAAACTTAAAATTCTCAATAACAAACGCAACCAAACGAATCTGAACAAGATTTATTACGAGTATAGTAGCAATGTTTTAAAATGCATTTGAGTTTATTAACATTTAATATCATGTTTTATATCATTATTTACCCCTCTTGCATTGGGAACACTTGTTCACAAAATATGGTGACCACAACGATTAAATTTAAAATAATTATGATAGGGCGCGTTTACAAAAATCACCATCACAACGGTTACAATTACATTAATCTTGTCTTCGCAATTCATCCCTGAAGATGATCTCAGAGATCGAAAGTACTTAGTTTAACAAGAACTACGGCTGTTTCCTTGATGAATTTCTACTTAACATCAAGAAGATAATTAGAGAACTATAAAGGATTATTATAAAAATGTAGACATAATTATGCCTATATTATTTAATGAAACATACTTGAATGAAGATATGCGTCCTAAATATACATACATATATATATATACACACACACACACACACACACATACACACATACACATATATATATATATATATATATATATATATATATATATATATATATATATCTGTCACACTATCTCTCACCACTATCCATATCACATTAAATCAACTTAATACTACCCCTCAAAAGCGTAAAAAAATTATATGTAGATTTAAATTCATTTTTTCAGTACATTTGGTCTGATGAGCCAGGGAAAAAAAAATCCCTGGGGAAATAAATTATAACCATGGACCCTTAAAGTTGTCTGCTTTCATTAAATTAAACTAATCGCTCTGATTTAACATTGAGCTCTCCGGATTTCATCCGCCTTTGGATTATCCATACGGATTACCACGATTTTCATTACTTAACTGACATTTATATGTATGTATATATATATATATATATATATATACACACACACATACATATATATATAGATACAGCGAAACAGTCTGTCTGTGGGTGACAATATATATATATATTGTCATCCCTATATATATATATATATATATATATATATATATATATTGTCATCCACCAGGGATTACTGAAAAAATGAATTTAAAGTAGTATTAAGTTGATTTAATGTGATATGGATAGTGGTGAGAGATAGTGTGACAGATATATATATATGCCTTATTATATATAATATATATATATATGTGTGTGTGTGTATGTGTGTGTGTGTGTGTGTGTGTGTGTGTGTGTAAATATAAACGCTCAATATCAGTGATAGAGCTAACGTATTATAACATAACATAACCAATCCAAATAATATATATATATATATATTCATATATATATATAATGTACTAATAATTCTCAAGCAAAAACTATACAGTCCTAATATTTATGAAGAATACTAGATAATCGATATCAACGTTTTCGACTATCCCTCCCAATTTGTTCGCGCTATAAAAATACTATCTAATGAGACGAGATCGCCACACTATATCAGGAAGTGCTTCACCTTAAATAGCACTTTGGTATGCCGTACATTCATGCCGCCCCCACTGTTTGGCGATAGAATAAGTATTGAATTTTCGCATATTCTATGCTCAATCAGTACAAGATGACTTGTACTTTTCATGTCTTCTCGAGTCTTTGCTTTTATGTTCCTACGGTGCGGGCTTACAGGTTTCGAGCCATAAAATCAGGCGGCCATATTTAAGTAAATTTGCAATTTCTTTGATTACATTTTCTGCATGATTACTCTAGGAATTTTATCTTTACAATGAAATCTATTGTTGTCATTCTGTTTTGTAAAGAAATCTAACAAAAACAAAATAAATAAAAAGCAATGCATTTGAATCCATCTTTTCTCACCCCAGATATGGATTAATTAGTAAAACTTGTATCACTCAATCATTATTATCAAAAACAAACTCTTATCTCGAAAAATATTTTCTGACTTAATATAAACAACAAAGGGTTGATAAGCTGTAAAAAACGAATCAATCAATCGATATCTTTTAAGAAATTATCAACACAATTATCACAAAATCAACCGTTTAAAATACATAATACCAGACCAAAAGTATCCTGAGTAAGACGATAAACTACGTCCAACAGCAAGGCCTCTGATCAGGAGGTTTTGAGGAGCGTGGAACCAATTCTTAATTGCTGGTGTTCTCAGCCTGTTAGGGTCCCAGCTATGGGCAAATAGTTAACCCCCAAAACTGGGGTCAAAACACTATGAAAGTGTAAAAATAGATTTTAATACCATCAATACATTTTTCTAAAAAATATTGCAGCAATGAATTTTTGAAGAAAAACATTATTACCAGCAATACATTTCTAAAAAATAAATTAACAGCAATACATTTTTGAAGGAAAAAATATTACTAGCAATACATTTTTGAAGAAAATGTATTATCAGCAATAGATTTTTGAAGAAAAAAGTATTACCAGCAATAGATTTTTGAAGAAAAAATATATTACTAGCAAATAAATCTTGTCGGCATTAAATAACCCATTGAGCTTGATATTCCGTAAAACAAAACAAACCAAACCAATATATACTAAGATAGATAGATAGATAGATAGATAGATAGATAGATAGATAGATAGATAGATAGATAGATATAAGCAGTAATAAAAATCTTGTCGGCATTATATAACTCATTGAGGCTGATATGCCGTAAAACAAAGCAAACTAAATCAAACTAAACTAAGCAGACCAAAAGAAAATGATAAATTATATTTTAATGCTGTCACAAGGAGACAATCTTTCAACCCATTAAAGCAGTACAAAATCATTTTTAGCGTTTCAGTATCAATAAAAACAGGGCTTGTGTGTCTTACCAAGAAACCCCGACCATGGAGGAACCAAGCCTGGTCGTGGGCCTCAAGTAGTGTTTTGTGAGCCTCGTTATCTTTTTCTACCCATATTTATTTACGTTACAAATTAGACTAAGCACAACTGACTATTAAAGGATGAAAACGTTTCACGGATTTTGAAGTCATTCTGTTTTTGTTTTTTTATTCTTCCTTTCTTAATCCAAATCCGTCAATTTGTTTTGCTCATGCTGCATCGCGGAAAAACACGACATAAAATTCACTATTTTTTTATCCATAATGTTGAATGTGTTAAATTATTCAACTTTAAACAAGAAAAATATGATGTTCACGTAAAAAATTGCTGCAAAACATTATTGATTTCTTTAAGACAGAATCATCCATTATGACAGGTCTCTAATTTGTATTTAGATACATTGTATTTATTTTCAATCTTTCTAGTTGAATTGCTCACCCATATTGCATATGATCCATTATTGTACATAATTAGGTTAGAATAAAATTTGTATTTTATATGAATACTACCTGATGAAAATTGAGATGTAGTAGAGTGGGGTTCCTGTATTATAGATTTGTACGAGACCCTTGCATCTTTCCTGTTGATAGGATATTGAGTTCGTGTTATCATGGACGTCCCACTGAGAGTTTTATATCGAAGAAAGTTCAATTCACATTCTATCGATGCCCAGCTTTCTCTTCTTAACAAGAAAGACCTTGAGGTTAAAAATTGCTGCAAGACATTGTTCATTTATTTCACATGGAATGATCCATTATGACATGTCTCTAATTTGTATTTAGATACATTGTATTTATTTTCAATTTTTGTAGTTGAATTGCTCACCCATAATGCATAAGATCCATTATTGTACGTAATTAAGTTACAATATATGAATACTACCTTATGAAAACTGAAATTTAGTAGAGTGGGGTGGCTTGTATCATAGATTCGATGGGGGAACACAAGACCCTTGCACCAACCCTGTATGAATATATATATATATATATATATATATATATATATATATATAGTCAAACCTAATGAGCCAGACAAACCTACCAAGGTTTCACTTAGGCAGATCGTCAGGGATTGGTAGGTTTGTCTGGCTCCTTAGGTTTGACTAGGTTTGCTCTATGTTCGTATTGAGCTCTTTAGTTAGTTGTTTACTCGTATCGGGGTTTTTTCTTTGGGCCTTGAACCTGTATCTGTGCGATTATTTTCGACAGACTTTCATGTTCCTGGCTCTTTCTTTTTTAAAACCTTTTTTCCCCTTCGAGATTGATTTGGCTATTGTTAAATCGAGAATTCGAAGGTTTTTCGACACGACTATAGTTACCTATATTTATATATATATATATATATATATATATATATATATATATATATATATATATATATATATATATATATATATATTTAAAGACATTTTTATGTTTAACATTCTTTTTATAGATACAAATATTTAAGTAAATGCTCTGTTTATAATAAACAGTATTAAATAACATTTACCGGCCTGAATGTCTGAGAAATTTTCATAGAAAATATTCGTCCTCCGACAGGATTCGAACCTGTATCCTATACGGAACCGTCATATAGCCTGACGTGCCTTAACCGTTTCGGCCACTGAGAATCGTTCGGTTGGCAAGGTCGAATTTGCTGCTTATAAACTTCAATCTTCCATGAATCTCTCACGTACATTCATATCTGCTGATGGCGTATCAAATGTAAACAAATGACGTCACACATTATGAAATGGACAAAGTCCGACAATTATTTAAAGACATTTAAATATATGTAATTACCAATCGTATGTATGTGCGTTAGCGTACATTCACAGGTAAGCGATTAAGTATTTACTCAAATAAATTAGAATTAAACTAAGTTAAGCACAACTGACTATTATTAGTGAAGGGCAAATTATCTTCGCCGATTTGACATCATTCTGAAGTTTTTCTTGCAGGGGTGGGGGTCGTTTAAATGCGTGAATTTTTTTGTTCGAAAAAAAACAAAACAAAGAAAAACACTATAAAGTTAACTATTTTTCATGCATAATGTTCAATTTTTTAACAAGAAAATCTCAAGATGTTAAAAATTGTCGCAAAACATTGTTGATTTATTCAAGATGGAATCATCTATTACAATAAAATTTGTATTTTATATGAATATTATCTTATGACAATTGAGATGTAGTAGAGTGGAGGGGCCTATCAAACCTTCTGGTGGGTATCGTAGATTCGGGGAGGGGACTACGAAACCCTGCACTGCCCCTGAATAAAATACTCCACGACAAGAGGAATATTTTAATAATCTTTTAAATTGGAAAATTATGAAAGTTTTTAATCATTTCACGCCAAGCAAGGCAATAAAGCCACTAAGACGCAAGCTGTTACTAAATATGAAAGAATATGAGAAAAAGAAAATCATTATTGAGGAGAGAGAACAATAAAAGAACAGGAATTATGATGACAGAAGATAACGATTGATATTGCGTTTAAATTTTTGAAGATCAAATTTGATTGAAATGCAAGAGGCTGGAAGAGAGTTCTACAAGTGGGAATTGCAAGGGAAGAAACTGTTAGCATAGAACTTACGGTCACTTCTAGCAATTCAAATTGTAAAGTGATGAAACGTAGCTGCCAATCTAGTACTGTGCTTAAATTTGTAAGGTCGTGGTACGAAAGAGGTCAGTTCATCCGAACAATTGCCATAATCTAAAAGTATTTTTTGGCTTTAAATAACATGTAAAGGCTCGATAAGCCGTCAAAAACGAATCAATCACTCAATAAAATTCGTGCAATATATTACTCGCTTTTGACTCCTGTTTTCGGAGAGCCGAGTTCGAATTTCAGTCGAATCCATTACAATCACTTACGTGCTAATACCATTGGGAAAGGTATGAATCCTCTTCTTCTCCCCTCCCATCTATGGGTAAATAGCAGGACAGACCGGGTTCTATAACCTTGGATGGCAACTGGTCTACCGCAGGAAGAAATGGCAACCTACTGCGGGAAAAAAATCTGCCTCGTCAGTCATGCATCCAAAGATAGATGATCGCTTAAGCGTGTATCACGCTTGGCACATAACTGACTGACTTTTTTTGCATTCTATATCTTCTGTGGGTGTTAAATTCTCCAAGACTTCTTTTCTTGTCTCTTTCTGATTGTTAACAGCAATTCCCTTGTCGTACCTATTCGCGTTGAGTTCGAATGAGAAGGATTATTAAGGTATTGCAATAATTGCTTTTGATGTGTGTCACAAATTGACTTCGATTTGATTTCAGTATCACGAAACTATTATGCATGTTTCGGTTATAGGTCAAGATTTTCAGTTATTGACGATACGCTCAAATGAAATGCCTAAAAGGCAAGGGTTGATCAATAAGAACAAGATATTAAAAACAAGCAAAGAAACACTGGGTGCGTTACATAGAAAAATGTATAGGTTGAGCCTGAAAAGAATTGGTCTTGAAAACTCGACTAATATAAGAGTGTACGCGATGTTTTATGAATCTCTATGATAAAAGCATAACGCTGATGAATTCCTAGAGTCGTAAAGCTTTTCCTTTGTATATTCCTTTTTTTAAGATGAGGAACGTAATCTACTGGATAAAGCAGTTGTTCTCAAATGGTGTAAATGGTTCTCAAATGGTGTAAATGGTTCTCAAAAAGGGAAAGAATAGGTCTTCAAAACTCGACTGATATAAGAGTGTACGCGATGTTTTATGAATCTCTATGATTAAAGCATAACGCTGATTAATTCCGAGAGTCGTAAAGCTTTTCCTTCGTATATTCCTTTTTTTAAGATGAGAAACGTAATCTACTGGCTAAAGCAGTTGTTCTCAAATTGTACGCCTGGGCGCACTAGTACGCCCTGGAAGATGCCAAAGTGCGCCCTGGCATCTTCCAGTGAAATATTTGTCCAGATACAAGAAATAAATATATTTAGTTTATTATATTGAGTTACCCTCTTCGTTCATATTTATGTAAATTCGGCTTTTCTGCTCTCACCACAATTAAGTGCAAAAAGAGATTAACTCTTCAATGTATTGAGGAGGAAATGTGAGTTTGCCTATCAAATATACAACCAAAGATTAAAGAAATTGCTAATAATCACCAGGCTGATGTTTCACATGAAGAGAAGATGGAATAAACTTAACGTATGTTTCATTTTATATTTTTGTATTGCATTATTTCTTTTCTGCAATATTTGACTTCATTATAACATATATTTCAGAAATTTGTATATAGTGCGCCTACAATTATTCGTAGGATTTTAAGTGCAGCCCCGTCCAGGGTATGACGATAAACTACATCCGCGTCCTGGGTAAGACGATATACTACGTCCAGCAGCAAGGCCTCTGATTAAGAGGTTTTAAGGAGCGTCGACCCACCTCTTAATTGCTGGTGATCCCAGGTTCATCCTGACCCGGGGTGGTAGCACCTGTTAGGATTCCAGCTATGGGCAAATAGTTAACCCCGAAACTGTGGTGAAAATGGGTTTTAATACCAGGAATACTTTGTAAAAAAAAATTATCATGAGCAATACATTTTTGAAAAAATATTACCAACAATACATTTTTGGAAAAAAAATTTTACCAGTGGTACTTTTTTGAATTAAAAATGATTACTAGAAATATATTTTTGACAAAGCAAAATATTACCAGCAATAAAAACTTTGTCAGTATTAAATAACCCATTGAGGTTGATATGACTTAAAACACAACAAACCAAACAAAACAATCAAGTGCAGCCCGACTTCAAAAAGTTTGAGGACCACTGGACTAAAGGTTTATTTCAGAGCAAAAAAAATCACAAAAGAAGCCTGAGCACCCGCCCATCCACACATACCATTAGACCAATCCTTGCTGATAGGTATTGGTTGGTATTATTATGATTTTTATTTCCTTTGATATCTGGCGTTTACACATTTCTTTCTGAGTCCCGCCCAGGGACCTAAGGTTAGAAATGGCGTCATGACACTTTCCACTACAAAAAAATAAAAAAAATAATTACATAGATAAAGTCCTTCGTAAAGTGTGGGCTGTACTTGTCAGAACAATTTTTTGTATCTCTTTGGGGCATGGACTTCCAGGGATCCCTTCAATCAGCCTACTGGAATCTTTTCCAACCAGTCCAAGGGCTCCAACTACAACAGGAATTGTTGATGTTCCCATGTGCCACATTTTTGTGATTTCTATTTCAAGGTCCTTGTATTTTGACAGTTTTTCGAATATCTTCAAAGACACATTGCAGTCTGCAGGGACTGCCATATCAATAAGGAGGCACTTATTTTGTTTGTGGTCTTTAATTAGAATGTCTGGGCGGTTGGCTTTGATTGTTCTGTCAGTGTGTATTGTGTAGTCCCATAGAATTGTAACAGGTCCTATCTCCGTAACCGGGTCAGGGTAGTGTTCGTACCAATTTCTTCCAGTTTCCTTCCCATAGAAGTTTGCAAATTTTCCAGTGCAGATATTGGCCCACTCTGTCATGCCGGGTTTTATATTCAGTGGGTGCCAATATCGTGCAACCTGATATAAGATGATCAATGGTTTCTGGATATTTGTCACAGAATCTGCATCTTGGGTTAACACAGTATTTTAGTATATGTGCTTGATAATTCCTAGTTAACAAGCATTGGTCTTGTGCAGCAATGATAAAACCCTCAGTTTCACCTTTCAACCCTGCACTTTTATATTAATAATAATAATAATAATAATAATAATAATAATAATAATAATAATAATAATTGTCGCTCCTTCTAGAATGACTCAGAATTACGTGACTTCTGCATCGTCGCAAAATCATTTTACTCATTGTTCGTACTGCCCCTTGCTTCGCCTTCTCGCTGTACGTGATTGTGAAATTTTTTATCGATTTTCCACCATTGTGCTGACTCATGAACTATTTTTACAGCCACTTTATAGGTAACCGGATATATTGACTAAAAAAAAAAGTTGCAAATTGCATTTTTTCAATCACCTACGCACCTATTTTTTTACGTTTATCCGTTAATAATTAATTTCATACAGGACTCGAACCTTATCTCTATTGATAATAACCTTCGCGATATTACGGGATCGATTCTGATAATTCCTCAACCCAGAAATTCGAGCAGAAGGCGATCAGTTGATAATAACAACAAAGATGAGGACAATAGTTAGCATGTAAATAATGACAATTCCTCGTCCCTGAAATTCAAAAAGAAGGTGATCAGGTGATAATAACAACAAAGATGAGGACAATAGTCAACGTATAAATAATGACAACTCATTATTATTAATATTATTATTATTAAAGAGAGTTTCCTAGCAGCATCATAGACACTATCGTATCACACCTTAAATAATAATAACAATAATAATAATAATAATCTAGACATGGATCAGAAATGCTTACTTCAAGAATGAAATTATTAATGTTAGCTAAGGATCCGTCATTGTAGACAAACTAGTGAAAGGTGAATGTTGATAAGGTCAGCGTATCGGCTTTATGTAGAATAGTTGCGAGAGAGAGATGTGACTATCAGTGATATTGTATCAGAAGTTAAGGGCGTGGCTCAGAAGGGGTATAAGATGATAAAGTAGCTGCCATCATTCATTAGAAATTGTGTCAAAAATACGAGTTCGAATCCAGTGATAATTATTATGAACATGAAGTCACAAATGAGAATAATAGCAAAGAAAATATTCTGTTCATTTGATGTGAGAATTGAAATCATAAATTTGCTACCTGATAGAAATCTCTTGTCCATTTGATGTAAGAATTGAAATCAAAGATTTGCTACCTGATAGAAGTCTCCTGTGCATTTCATGTGAGAATTGAAATTGAAAATTTGCTACCTGATAGAAATCTCTTGTCCATTTGATGTGAGAAGTGAAAGTGAAGATTTGCTACGTGATAGAAATCTCTTGTCCATTTCATGTGAGAATTGAAATTGAAAATTTGCTACCTGATAGAAATCTCTTGTCCATTTGATGTGAGAAGTGAAAGTGAAGATTTGCTACGTGATAGAAATCTCTTGTCCATTTAATGTGAGAATTGAAATTGAAAATTTGCTACCTGATAGAAATCTCTTGTCCAATTGATGTGAGAAGTGAAAGTGAAGATTTGCTACGTGATAGAAATCTCTTGTCCATTTCATGTGAGAATTGAAATTGAAAATTTGCTACCTGATAGAAATCTCTTGTCCATTTGATGTGAGAAGTGAAAGTGAAGATTTGCTACCTGATAGAAATCTCTTGTCCATTTGATGTGAGAATTGAAATTGAAAATTTGCTACCTGATAGAAATCTCTTGTCCATTTCATGTGAGAAGTGAAAGTGAAGATTTTCTACGTGATAGAAATCTCTTGTCCATTTCATGTGAGAATTGAAATTGAAAATTTGCTACCTGATAGAAATCTCTTGTCCATTTCATGTGAGAAGTGAAAGTGAAGATTTGCTACGTGATAGAAATCTCTTGTCCATTTCATGTGAGAATTGAAATTGAAAATTTGCTACCTGATAGAAATCTCTTGTCCATTTCATGTGAGAAGTGAAAGTGAAGATTTGCTACGTGATAGAAATCTCTTGTCCATTTCATGTGAGAATTGAAATTGAAAATTTGCTACCTGATAGAAATCTCTTGTCCATTTCATGTGAGAAGTGAAAGTGAAGATTTGCTACCTGATAGAAATCTCTTGTCCATTTCATGTGAGAATTGAAATTGAAAATTTGCTACCTGATAGAAATCTCTTGTCCATTTGATGTGAGAAGTGAAAGTGAAGATTTGCTACGTGATAGAAATCTCTTGTCCATTTCATGTGAGAATTGAAATTGAAAATTTGCTACCTGATAGAAATCTCTTGTCCATTTCATGTGAGAAGTGAAAGTGAAGATTTGCTACGTGATAGAAATCTCTTGTCCATTTCATGTGAGAATTGAAATTGAAAATTTGCTACGTGATAGAAATCTCTTGTCCATTTCATGTGAGAATTGAAATTGAAAATTTGCTACCTGATAGAAATCTCTTGTCCATTTCATGTGAGAAGTGAAAGTGAAGATTTGCTACGTGATAGAAATCTCTTGTCCATTTCATGTGAGAATTGAAATTGAAAATTTGCTACCTGATAGAAATATCTTGTCCATTTGATGTGAGAATTGAAATCAAAGATTTGCTACCTGATAGAAGTCTCCTGTGCATTTCATGTGAAATTTGAAATCTGAGATTTACTACCTGATAATACTCTCCTTTCCATTTGATTTGACGAGTGAAATCAAAGATTTTCTACCTAAAACCAAAGAATGGGATAGAATCGACAGCTGCAATGATGAAATTCTTAATGCTTGAAAGATTACTAGCATAGATAATATGTTCATCCGATACACAAAAAGCGAAAGACGTGTAAAACCTGGATATGTCTTCTCGCCGGACGTGTTTTTTTTTACCTATACATCGAGGTAATTCCGTGAGAAATGAAAGAGAAGGAAATCTAAGCCTTAACAGGAAACTAGGGATAAACCTCTACTCCTGTTCAAAAATCGGGAAGGAGCTTAAACCGGACGATAGGCGATCCTATCCAATCCTATTGGTGGAGGAGAGAAAAAAACAATAAAATAATTATTGAATAAAGTTCAAGCGAAGTCGTTAGGGGTACAGAGCTGAAGCAGACTTTAGAGGGAACCAGAAACCGAATCCTAAGCAGGAACCAAGGGAGGGAGATACCGATTAGAAGTTCTATTGGTGGCCAAATTGATCTGGTAAAGAGTGAGGCGATTCTCAGAGAATCTGAGGTCCTATCAGAATTCATTATTGGTCGCCATATTCTTAACAACATAAGATATGCAAATGAGAGTGTTGATAGCAGACACGGAAAGGAAACTACAAAAGCTCCTACAGATAGCAAAGGAAAGCAAGAAGAAAGGACTAAACATAAACTACAAGAAGACAGAATGTATGGTTATCAGTCAAAGGCTGAGCCCAAAATGTAAATCACATCTTGGGGATGCTAAAACCAAACAAGTACAAACATCTAAATATCTGGGAAGAGTTCTCACGGAGGACGGAAAGTGCGACACTGAAACCCGAAGACGTATTGGGAGGGCCAAAGATGCATCCCAAAAGCTAAGCAGAGTATTAAGAAACAGGAAAATTTCGTTAGAAACAAAAAAAAAGAATACTGAACTGTTATCAGTCCTCCTGTATGGCAGCGAATGCTGAACAATCTCCTCAGAGATGAAGAAGAGACTTGAAGTAACAGAAACGTGGTTCTACAGAAAGATACTGAGGATATCATGCATTGAACACATGACCAACGACGAGCTTTTGGAGAGAATGGAGACAAAACGGAAACATACTTAACATCAGGAAGAGGCAGTTGAAATTTCTGGGACACGTAATGAGGAAGGAGGGCGTGGAAAACCGGAAACTCACAGGACAGATTAAAACATTCACCAATTATGATTCCCCTGGCATTTACTTAAACAAATAAAACACAAACTGTAATCTTGATATCTGAAAGGGGGTCTAATATTACATGTCACTCTACAGGAATTTGACCTCTTTAAAAAATAACCTCCTGTAGAAGATAGCGAATGAAGGCAAGAAGAAAGGACTAAACATAAACTACAGAAGACAGAATGCGTGGTTATCAGCAAAAGGCAAAATGTAAATTACATATCGGGGATGCTAAAATCAAACAAGTACAAACATTTAAATATCTGGGAAATCTGGAGATAGATAGATAGATAGATAGATAGATAGATAGATAGATAGATAGATAGATAGATAGATAGATAGATAGATAGATATGACTTAACTGCGATAGATAAATAATGAACACAGATATGAACATAGACTGATATGCTTTCATATAGATGTAATAGATATAGATAGATATATATATATATGAATAGACTGTGATAGATAGATAGATAGATAGATAGATAGATAGATAGATAGATGTGAATCGACTAAGATAGATAGATAGATAGATAGATGTGAATAGACTCAGATAGATAGATAGATAGATAGATAGATAGATAGATAGATGTGAATCGACTAAGATAGATAGATAGATAGATGTGAATAGACTCAGATAGATAGATAGATAGATAGATAGATAAGATGTGAATCGACTGAAATAGATAGATAGATAGATAAGACGTTTTGATAGATAGATAGATAGATAGATAGATAGATAGATAGATAGATGTGAATCGACTCAGATAGATAGATAGATAGATAGATAGATAGATAGATAGATAGATAGATAGATAGATGTGAATCGACTAAGATAGATAGATAGATAGATAGATAGATAGATAGATAGATAGATAGATGTGACGAACAGAAAACTAATTCTTTTTTTTATTGGTATCGTATGATCAAAACTTCGTAATAATTAGAAATTACTTTAATTACAGTCTTAAAATATGGCCGTTAGACAATGTTCTGGTAACAAACTTACGACAAAAGAAATTCTTTTGTGAAAGACAAAGAAAGATATTTTTGTTACAATCTAGTCTCAATAAACAATATCGACAAACTACCAAAAGGCATATACTTATGTGTTATCGATTAATCATAGAAAAAAGCAGCATTGAAATACAACGAGATCGAATTTAATTAAAACTGTCTAATGAGAAACTTAAATTGCTAACAGATGGAGAGACCGTAGTCAGGTGTTGGCAAAATATCGGCGAATAACACGCGAACGTCATTTATATATTGTATGGGCCAAACTTAAAATTGTTTAATAAAGAAATGACAGGGTGGATTGGTAACGATGTCATTCATTATTCAGTCGGATATTGTGGCTTTGATGTCTATCCTCGGTGCCAGGTGCAAGTCCGATGGACATATTGGTCAAAACATTGTAATAAAAAAGAACAAATTGAAGCTACGAGTAAAAATAATGTGTGGCATAAAAACGATATTTTATCGCGAAATAACAGGAAACAGTCGATTGCTACATTCTGCTTGAAAGATCTGTTGGTGTCTTCCGTTTCAGAAAGGTTTCTAGATAAATATTAATATAGATAGATAGATAGATAGATAGATAGATAGATAGATAGATAGATAGATAGATAGATATATAGATAGATAAGACGTTCTAATAGATAGATAGATAGATAGATAGATAGATAGATATATAGATAGATAGATAGATAGATAGATAGATAGATAAGACGTTCTAATAGATATATATATAGAGAGAATTAAGATGTTAAGATAGATAGATAGATAGATAGATAGATAGATAGATAAGACGTTCTAATAGATAGAGAGAGAGAGAATTAAGACGTTGAGATAGATAGATAGATAGATAGATAGATAGATAGATAGAACGTTCTAATAGATAGATAGATAGATAGATAAGACGTTCTAATAGATATATATAGAGAGAGAATTAAGATGCTAAGATAGATAGATAGATAGATAGATAGATAAGACGTTCTAATAGATAGATAGATAGATAGATAGATAGATAGATAGATAGATAGATAGATAGATAGATAGATAGATAAGACGTTCTAATAGATATATATATAGAGAGAATTAAGATGTTAAGATAGATAGATAGATAGATAGATAAGACGTTCTAATAGATAGAGAGAGAGAGAATTAAGACGTTGAGATAGATAGATAGATAGATAGATAGATAGATAGATAGAACGTTCTAATAGATAGATAGATAGATAAGACGTTCTAATAGATATATATATAGAGAGAATTAAGATGCTAAGATAGATAGATAGATAGATAGATAGATAGATAGATAGATAGATAGATAGATAGATAGATAAGACGTTCTAATAGATAGATAGATAGATAGATAGATAGATAGATAGATAGATAGATAGATAGATAGATAAGACGTTCTAATAGATATATATAGAGAGAGAATTAAGATGTTAATATAGATAGATAGATAGATAGATAGATAGATAGATAAGACGTTCTAATAGATAGAGAGAGAGAGAATTAAGACGTTGAGATAGATAGATAGATAGATAGATAGATAGATAGATAGATAGATAGATAGATAGATAGATAGATAGATAGATAGAACGTTCTAATAGATAGATAGATAGATAAGACGTTCTAATAGATATATATAGAGAGAGAATTAAGATGCTAAGATAGATAGATAGATAGATAGATAGATAGATAGATAGATAAGACGTTCTAATAGATAGATAGATAGATAGATAGATAGATAGATAGATAGATAGATAGATAGATAGATAAGACGTTCTAATAGATATATATAGAGAGAGAATTAAGATGTTAAGATAGATAGATAGATAGATAGATAGATAGATAGATAGATAGATAGATAAGACGTTCTAGTAGATAGAGAGAGAGAGAATTAAGACGTTGAGATAGATAGATAGATAGATAGAACGTTCTAATAGATAGATAGATAGATAAGACGCATAATAGATATATATAGAGAGAGAGAATTAAGATGCTAAGATAGATAGATAGATAGATAGATAGATAGATAGATAGATAGATAGATAGATAAGACGTTCTAATAGATAGAGAGAGAGAGAGCGAGAGAGAGAGATGTGAGGCAGTGAAAACGGACGTTTTTGAAATGGCTATCACTCAGCCCCATGGGGAGGGACATAATCTGACAGGTACCATTCGGTCTGTTGTGTCTGATCGTTTTTTTGTTTGCTATTCAGTTGAATGCATGACGCTATGGACGATAGAGCACAGCGTGTTCGCCTACGGCAGTTTCGTGAAGAACAACGAGTCTCTCACAGCAGTTCGGCTTGAGTTTCATCGCCGATTCAACACAACGGCTTAACTTCTCGCGTCAGATGGAAGCCATTTTTTAGGCAAATGACAACCCCATTTTGTTAATGGGTGATGAAGCTCATTTTCATCTAAATGACATGGTGTCGTTATTTAGCTCTTGAAAATCCGAGAGAAGTGCACAAAAGACACTGCACAGCCCAAAAGTTACGGTTTGTTTTACTGTTGGAAAAGCTGGCGTCATTGGTCCTTACTTTTTTTTGAAGACCATAATGGAAATGTTGTTACTGTGAGTGTTACAACGATGTGATAAACAACTTCTTTGTACCTGAATTACGGCGAAAACGTATTCCTATCCGACGTGTGTTGTTTCAGCAGGATGGGGCAACGGCCCACATAGCCTGATCATCAATGGACGTCCTTCCCCCTCTCTTCGGTGACCGCCTCATTTCCAGGTTTGCTTAGACTCCTTGCCCCACCTTGTCTTCTGATTTGCTCATGCGTGATTATTTCTGTTTGGAAACGTCAAGGCACGTGTGTATGAGCATAAAATCCGTACATTGGACGATTTGAAAGAAGCTATTCGCGTGGAAGTCTCCCAAATCGACAAAGCAGTGCTGCAAAGAGTGGAGGCCAGCTTCCAAGAACGCCTTCAGAAATGCATCAATGAAAACGGACACCACATTAGGGATGCCGTTTCCCACGATTAATTTTGTCAAATGCTAATAAAATACGAACACATAATAATTTTTTTCAGATCAAGTTAATGATGTAAATTTTTAAAAAGCGTCCGTACTCTCTGCCTCAACCTGTAGATAGAAAGATAGATAGATAGATAGATAGATAGATAGATAGATAGATAGATAGATAGATAATGTGACATATATAGATATAGACATAGATAGATAGATAGATAACGAACAATCTTGGATAGATAGATAGATAGATAGATAGATAGATAGATAGATAGATAGATAGATAGATAGATAGATAGTGCGATGGATATATTGTCTAAATTGCGCAAAAATGAAAATAACACTGACATCTAATTTTAATATATTTACCAAAATTACACAAAGATGTCTTGAAATACTTTATATATATATATATATATATATATATATATATATATTCAATAGACTCGTCACTGGCTTCAAACACGGCCTCCAGATGACTACGGAATCTTCTGCATGTGGACGGTCTCCTTTTTTAAGTTGGTGAATGCTGCCATAATCATTGCCTTCGGTTCATTTTTGGTTTTACAAGGAGTTTTATTGGTCTCTCGCTCAACTGCATCCCACACATAATAACCAAGGGAGTTGCAGACTGCGGAGTTGGGTGGCCACCCGTAAAGGGTGATGTGGTCGCAGAAATTGCCTGACAGCCATGATTCGGTTGTCCTGCTTGTATGACATGGTGCAGAGTCTTGTTGTCAGACATTGGTTCCTCCAGCAGCCACCCTCTTGATCCAGGGCAGCACTACCTCCTCAAGGCACTCCATGTTGAGTCTGAGTCCCTGCAGGAAAATGAATGGAGACATAACGTCACCATCACACGTGATCACACCTAACGTCTTCGTAATCACCATTAAACTCATCCAACTCTTTCCGAGTGATCTATAATGTCCTCAGATTGACACTCAAACACTCTGAAATGTCCGGATTAAAGCTTTTGACCAGAATACCAAGCACTACAGCAGGACGTTTACAAATTTCTGGCAGAGTAAATTGAGTCATGGTGCTCTTTCTTTTCACAATTGGTGCCCAATCGACTCTACTATACTCGAGGCGGTGTAATGGTTAGCAAGCTGGTCTCGCTAAAACAGTTACGACTGATAGTGAGTTCGATCCTTACTGGGTGCCCCATGCTTTCGACCATGTGCCACATCTAAGCTTAGAAAATTAATACTGTGCAATCAAAAAACAAACAATATCTATGTATATGTATATATATATATATATATATATATATATATATATCAAAGTGAACATTGAAGTTAACACTCAGAGGCGACAGGCTGTTTCATGCTAGACGCAATCGTAACGCCGCCGATTCTAGCATGAAACAGCCTGTCGCCTCAATGTTCACTTTGATATCTACATACGCTCTATCTCTGATATTGAACACTTAATCCCATAAATATAGCTCAACTTAAAACTATATTTCTTCAAATATATATATATGTATATATATATGAATATATATATATATATATATATATATATACATATATATATATATATATGTATATATACATATATATTAAAAAGAAGAGAGGTACCGCAAACCTTTTTCGTTGTAATGTGGGTTTTTAAAAAAATATTATTCTTTATTTTTCATGAAAATATTATGAAAAATAAAGAATAATATTTTTTTTAAAACCCACATTACAACCTCTCATCTTTTTAATATACACACTTTTCTCTCGCTGGAACCATTATAACCTCTTCATTTTATACATATATATATATACATATATATATACATATGTATATATACATATATGTATAATTATATATATATATACATATATATATACATATATATATATATACATATATGTATATATATATACATATATATATATATGTATATATATATAGTTGTATATATATGTTTACATATATATATATATATGTATATATATATATGTATATATATGCATATATATATGTATATATATATACATATATACATACATATATATATACATATATATATAAATACATATATATATATATATGTATATATACATATATAAATATGCATATATATATATAGATATATATATATGCATATATATATATATATATATATATATATATATATATATATATATGCATATATATATATATATATATATATATATATATATATATATATATTCCCTTAAAGATGACGGGAAAGTAACTACGATTAAGTTTTTCATTTATTTTTTTTCTGCTCGTATAATTTGTATTTTTTTGTGGGGGGGGGATTAAATATGTAAAAATTTGTCCATATGATCTGTACGTCTGAGGTAAAAGAATAGCCGAAAGCTCTCGGAGATACAGAACATTCGGACAATTTATACATACACTATATCCAGAATATATATATATATATATATATATATATATATATATATATATATATATATATATATATATAAGAACACAAGAAAAATTCAATAAAAACGATCAGTAGTCTTTAATAAATATTTTTATAAAAGGGGATTGCTGTCCAAATACTAAATTATATATATATATATATATATATGTGTGTGTGTTTGTCTGTGCGCACGCGCGCGCTAAAAAACAGTAATGATTGTGTGACCAACTGACAACTTCACAGAAGCTGTAATACCTTACACGAAAAGAAATTCTGAAACAAGGAAAGAAAAATCTCAAACACCTTCCGATGCTGTAAAGTGCCCAATGCCTAGCAAGAATCGAACCTGTATTTCTATATTCCTATATGTATATATATTCGATTCCTTTTGGAGAACGCATATTTTCTACGAAATTTCTCGAACGTTCAGGCCGGTAAATGTAATTAATACTGTTTAAATACAAAAACAGAGGATTTATTTAAATAAATTGTATCTATAAAAATAACGTATGAACAGAGAATATATTAAATAATTGTCGGACAATCCATTTCATTATATGTTGTCATTGTTTACGTTAAGATATGTTTCGTGAGCAGATATTGTCGGTCGAGAAAAATCGTCGAAGATTCTATGTTTATAAAAAGTAATTTGGACTTTGCTAACCAGACGCTTCTCTGTAGCTAAATGGTACAGCACGTTGGGTCAAATGACGGTTTCCTTATAGAAATACAGGTTCGATTCCTGTCTGGGAACGCATATTTTCTATGAAAATTCTAGAACATTCAGGCCGGAAAATGTAATTAATACTGTTCAATTAAAAACAGAGCATTTACATAGATAAATTGTATCTATAAAAATAACGTATAAAAACAATATACAGTGTAACCCGGATATAAGAGAGTTGTCGGGACCGGAGAAGAAGTCTCTTATATCCGGGTTTATCTTATATCCGGGTTTGGTCTATTTTGTTTTATTAACACAGGCTCTAATTTGGGACCAGGTAAAATCTATCTTATATCCGGGTCTCTTATATCCGGGTTACACTGTATATACTTCTAGAATTTTCTTTTTTCTTTCAAGATGATTGATCATAAGTTCTAACCTGTGCGCATACACAGTCACACACACACACGCACATGCACTCACACACACAATATATATATATATATATATATATATATATATATATATAAATTTCATCTCAAGCAAGACGGGAATGCCACTAGTACGCAGGAGGTTACAGAACGTGAAGGCAAAAGAAATGAGTGGGTATGGGGGGTCGAGAAAAGGATAAATGCTGAACGTAGTTCAAGAAGAGATAAAATGGCGATTGACGTTGCATTTAATTTTTGGAAGATTGTAGTTGTCAAAGAATCAAGGAAACGGAAGGGAGTTCCACAGGCGGGAAGTGCGGGAAAGGAAGCTGTTGGAGTAGAAGTGGCGGTTACATTTACCTAATTCAAAAACCTCATCAGAACAGTTGCCATGAAAGTGCTTGTAGAAAAGACAGAGGGAAGCCACGTTACGTCGGTGAGAAAGTGGCTGAATTCGAGATGCCAAGTCAGAATCATCCTTTGGCTTACCGGACCAGATATGGCAGCAGTATTCAATCCACGGACGAACGGTAGATTTGTAAATGTGCCAAATGGACACTGATGAGAAAAATCTTATGGCACAACACTGACCCAACTATCCTTGCAGTAGATGCAGCTATTGATTCTGTGTAGCCATTCCACTTCAAGAAAATTGAAAACGTAAGGCTATGAATGTGCAGTGTCTTGCTTTCCAAAAGAACTAGCGTCGGCCATGCTGATGGCGTGCAGGAAAGTATATATATGGTGGTTAAATAATAGCAGTTTCGTTTTGTGGGCCTTAAAATTTAATGTCATTTCCTGCCCAAGTTAACCACTGATTAGAGGTCCTTTTCAAGAGTAGAGGCCAGGTTGATTTTGTCAACTTTGACGGAGTAAATGGTCGTGACATCAGCATAATTTTTTTTAAGCATTTCCCCCAAGCAAGGCGGGAAGCCACTAGCACGCAAGGGGTTACAGAGGATTTGGAGGGAGAGCAGATAGGAGTGATAGAGGAAAGGATGAGGAGAAGGACAGGGGATAGATCAAGGCAAATGGAGACATGGATTGACATTACATTTGAATAGTTGGAATTATAGCTATCAGGGAAACAGGAAAGGGGGAGGGTGTTCCACGGGCGAGAGGTGCGAGATATGAAGCTATTGGAGTAGAAGAGACTGCTACATTTAACAGTTTCAACAGTGAAAGGGTGAGAGTGGGATGCCAGCCTCGTAGGACGCTTGAATTCATGGAGTCTGGGAACCAGCGAAAGCAGCTCATCGGAGCAATTACCATGAAAGTATTTGTAAAAAAGACAGAGAAAGGCGACGGCACGTCTGTGAGAGAGCGACTGCAGATGAGATGCCAGATCAGGGCCAATTACATTGCATATCCGTCTTGTAAAAAAGACAGAGAGAGGCGACGGCACGTCTGTGAGAGCGCGACTGCAGACGAGATGCCAGATCAGGGCCAATTACATTGCATATCCGTCTCTGGATCTTATCAAGAACCCCGAGGCAAACAGAAGGGGCTCCAGACCATATATGGCAGCAATACTCCATGCAACGGCGAATGGTTGATTTGTAGATTTGAAGGATATATATATTCAGTGATGGCCGTTAGCACATCAGCAGTAGAGCTGGCAAAACGGAAGCCATATTGTTTGTCAGAGAGTAAGTTGTGAGAGGTAAGATGCTTAACCACTTCAGCATTGATTAAAACTTCGAATACGTTACCGAAAAGCTGTAGGAGACTAATAGGACGATAGTTGGAGGGGTTATAAGGTTCTCCATAGTTTTTAAAAACAGTAACTACACAAAAAGACTTCCACCAAGCAGGAAAGCGGGAAGCAGCGTGGCATTAGTTGTACTGATTGGAGAGAACTGGAGCTAGCTCGGGTGTACATTTATTTAGGACGACGGTTGAGGTTCTGTCAACTCCGCTTGCCTCATAGGAGTTTAATTTAGAAATAATGTCTGAGACTTGTGACGGGTTTATGCATATATAACTCAGTAGGGCCTCTGTTCTAGTGGGGAAATCAGGTGTGGGTACTCCAAATGAGTCGAGTGTTGAGTTGGAAGAGAATTTACGAGCAAAGCATTCAACCTTATCTGCTGAGGATGTCAAGATTTCGAATTGATTGAATAGACGAGGGATTAAGTATTTGCTGTTGCTCAGCACACTCTTGTAGAGCCGCCAATAATCTCTAGAGCCGAACTTGCGCGATGTTATACATTGTTTCATTTTTATCAGCACACAGTGACTCTTCTGCTGGGAAAACACGTGGGCAAGACCAGCACTAGCGTGAGAGATTGGGCGATTGAGAAATTAGGTGTCTGGATTCCGGCGGGGTCAATGACAGAGTGTTTAAGCCACCTGGCATGGTGGGCATTAAAGTCACTGAACACAAATATATTTGCAAACGGGTGTAGGGAGATGGCCTTGTCTGTATTATCAGAAATACTATCTAGCAAGCAACAGTCCTGAGAGGAAGGGGAACGGTAGAGAAAGAAGAGATAACTGACTGAATTAATTAGAGAGAGACGGAGACCTCATGTAAGAGTGATGTGTAGATTCAAGTGTGAGTTCCCTAGTCAGCGTGATATGTTCACACACAAAAAGTCCCAAGCCATGAATATTATCTGTTACTTCTTGCATATATATATATATATATATATATATATATATATATATATATATATATATATATATATATATATATATATATATACTCAAGTATAGGATTGGTGTATACTAAATAAATTCCAATAACCAAAAAACATTATTCTTAAAAGAGTGCCCACTACAGAGTAGAGCAAATATCATTATTTATTCGAAAATTATAACATAAATATTTTATAAAATCACTACAAAAATAGCCATTTTGTTTCAACACTTCTGGTGTATTACGAATCCAATGTAATAAATTATAACCATGTAATATTAGTGTTTGTTTGATCCTTTTATATTATATTCTTACTCTGTCCTGGACATTGAGTTCTACCCCTGGATTCTATCCTCTTGGAAATTTACATTAGTGTGTGTGTGTGTAATTTGGCAGCAACTTTTCTTTTAAACATGTTGTGTTGAATGTTAAAGACAACATCGTCCTGCATATTTTCTTTTGAATTTTCTCATATTTTCTAATGAGACTTTTTATTTGAAAATGATATCGAAATAAATATTGTCCGTACGATAACCGAGTACTTTCGAACATCATTGTTCATCTTCAGGGTCAACATTTTTTAAAAACATTTGCCAACTGTCTTGTAGCGGAATCATGTTGCTACATTTTTTTACAAACTAAATAAACATTAAAATCCTTTTAATTTCAAAAGACGCGATGATGTTATCACGTGCATGGCGAAGATTTTTAATCATATGACGGCGTGAAAAAGATTTTTATTATACAAGCCAAAAGATCGAAGAATACGTTACAAAATTTAAATATATTATAAACATTGTAGGATGTTTCCAGAAATATTGTAATCTATACGATTAATAAAAGGTCTTTTGCTTTTAATATGTAATGCTTCTAAGATTTTAAGGCGTCTAATGTCTGTATGTTTATCTATAATTTTAGTATTATCTATAAGTATTTTACGTATATCAGATTGCAAAAGGGTAACAGTATGTGACATAATATGTTGTTTAATGGAGCTAGAATTATTTAGATGCATAGTTATATATATATATATATATATATATATATATATATATATATATATATAATCAAATATAGATCAAGTATGGATAGAAATCCAACAAAATGTTAGGATAAAGACCAAGTAAAAAACTTTAACGTCCAGATTTTTCTCACACATATTTGAATATTATCTGTTACTTCATTACACGTGACACGAATCTAACCAATAAGAAATAACCAAACACAACATGCCATTAATCTGCGTCTCTTTTTATCATTTTTCATCATTTTTATCTTGATCTCTGGCGAAGCTTTAATAAAGTCAAACATATATGTATAATATACATTTATATACATACATGCATACAAAGTATACATATGCATATATATATATATATATATATTTAAAGACATTTATATTATGTTTAACGTTCTTTTTATAGATACAAGTATTTAAGCAAATGCTCTGTTTTATAATAAACAGTATTAAATAACATTTACCGGCCTGAATGTCCGAGAAATTTTCTTTCGATGTCGCATTACTATTCGGAATTTAACAAAAACACACTAATATGTCTACCTGAGGATGGTCGTTCGGAACGACTGAAAGCCGGCTCGTACAAAAAAATAAGACCAGATAAACCCGGAATTTATGAACAAGGATCACACCATTCATTAACAGATTCGAAGTTGGTTGTAATTTATTATTAAATATTGTTTGTGAGAGTGATTCTCGCCATATAATTAGCTTCAGTATTTGTTTTTCGTTTGAATGATTTACGTTACATAAATTGAATACGCACTACAAAACCGATATATATATATATATATATATATATATATATATATATATATATATATATATATATTACTTATATCGAACCATTTCTTTTTTGAGTCTACTATCATATAATAATGTGTTTAACTCAGCCACGCTGATCCGTGCCTTTTTGGTGTTGGGTTTCATTCCAGTATTGTCATTCTCCAAAACTGAAGAGCCCAATTTGCCCTGCTATTTAGCTCATCGCTGTCAGGGAAAGGAATAGATCCATGCCTTTCCCAAGGGCATTAATACGAAGGGAACCAAAATGTGAAATAAACCCGCCGATCAACACTACTCTCCCTGTATTTATAGCATTCAACGTGACATTCTTACTCCTTCTTTCTTTATAACTATCCTTATACAGTCCACCAGGTGATCATGTCTTGAAAGGCGCAATAATTATAATTTGAAAGAATAGATAGTGTCAGTTGGGCATGTGAAAACATATATATATATATATATATATATATATATATATATATATATATATATATATATATATATATATTCGAACAGTTTTTATATAATTTATCCTCTGAAAAGAAAAACTTTATTAGATCGCACGAGAAATTATATAAAAAACTAAATAAAAGCACCTTGTCAGTCGTTTTTAATGAAATGTGCATGAAAGAAGGATTGCTGCCTAAATACACAAATATATATATATATAATTATTTATTTGAATATTACAACATAAATATGTTATAGTGATTTTATAACATATTTATGTTGTAATATTCAAATAAATAATTATATCTGCTCTACTCTGTATTGAGCACTCTTTAAAGAATATTAATTGTTGGTTATTGGAATTCACTACGTATATACCAATCCTAAACTTGGGTATATATATATATATATATATATATATATATATATATATATATATATATATATATATATATATATAATGTGTGTTGTAATGTGGAGGGTGACGTGATAGAGACATTTACAAATCTATGGTGCAAACTGAGAAGAGAATAAAAAAATATAAAGAATAGAATAATCTCGAAAATTATTCAGATTAAGAAATGGAATGAAATAAACGAGGAAATCAAATGAGGGGAAATCGTGAAGTCAGTTCCCACGCTTTACCATGTGACAACAATAGAAGAAGCGTGGGCGGAGGTTTCAATTTGCATTTAAGATTACTACTCATAGTCATCGCCTATTTACTCTCTCGCAATCTCTCTGTCTGTCCCTTTTCTTTTCTTTCTGTACACATAGATAGATAGATAGATAGATAGATAGATAGATAGATAGATAGATAGATAGATAGATATGACTTAACTGCGATAGATAAATAATGAACACAGATATGAACATAGACTGATATGCTTTCATATAGATGTAATAGATATAGATATATATATATATGAATAGACTGTGATAGATAGATAGATAGATAGATAGATAGATAGATAGATAGATAGATAGATAGATAGATAGATAGATAGATATGACTTAACTGCGATAGATAAATAATGAACACAGATATGAACATAGACTGATATGCTTTCATATAGATGTAATAGATATAGATATATATATATATGAATAGACTGTGATAGATAGATAGATAGATAGATAGATAGATAGATAGATAGATAGATAGATAGATAGATGATGTACAAACTGTGATAGATAGATAGATAATGTGCAGACTGTGATAGATAGATAGATAGATAGATAGATAGATAGATAGATAGATAGATAGATAGACAGAGAGATAGATAGATATGAATGTACTGTGATAGATAGATAGATAGATAGATAGATAGATAGATAGATAGATAGATAGATAGATAGATAGATAGATAATGTGCAGACTGTGATAGATAGATAGATAGATAGATAGATAGATAGATAGATAGATAGATAGATAGATAGATAGATATGACTAAACTGCGATAGATAGATTATGAACACATATGAACAGATAGACTGATGTGTATGCTTTGATATGGATATAATAGATATATATGAATGGAGTGTGATAGATAGATAGATAGATAGATAGATAGATAGATAGATAGATAGATAGATAGATAGATAGACAGACAGAAAGATAGATATGAATGTACTGTGATAGATAGATAGATAGATAGATAGATAGATAGATAGATAGATAGATAGATAATGTGCAGACTGTGATAGATAGATAGATAGATAGATAGATAGATAGATAGATAGATAGATAGATAGATAGATAGATAGATAGATAGATGTAAAAAGAAGCAAGGAAGAACGCCTGAGACGAACACAAAAGCACACATTCTTCTAAGTCCTTCTCTTTCTTTTTCTCTCTTTGTTCTTGTGAACATAAATAAAATAAAGTCTATCATAAAACCGAAATCGTATGAATCTTTTAAAAGAATTCTTCATGCCGTCTTCGACTTCGCAGTGGCCGACTGTAGGTAGCAGTTGTGGCAGTACCTGCCATCTAAGTAACATTTAACCCCTTTCAAATATATGTGACCATGTATCAATGAGAATGCATCAATAAGTCCATCGCCTTACACACAGTTAACTGTATGTTGCTAAAATTTTTGCTGTATAATCTTGCTTTAGTTATTAATGTTCACCGTTGAATTAAGTGCATTGACAAAGAAAATTATGTTGAAGAAATAGATATTAGTTTTGGCAAAATCAATCCTTTTTTTTCTTCATTAGACTATGTAACTGTTTTATATTATTTTTTAATTTTGGTGGAGGTTAAAATATGTGTGTTTGTTTTTTTGTTTTGTTTTCATAATCTCCTTCCATGTCAATGCACTTAATTCGATTATGAATATCAATCATATATATTATTTTATTATTTTTTAAACAATATTTTTTAAGTCATTTTATTTATTTTTTTTTGTTTCTTCCAAGATAACCGAATTGGTTCCAGTGTTTGCAAGTACACACCCACACAAACACACACACACACACACACACACACACACACACACACACAAACAAACAAACAAACACACCCACACCCAAACAAACACACCCACGCACAAACACACATGCACACACACACAAACACACATACACACGCGCACAAACACACAATCACATACACACAAATAAACACACAAACACACATCACATACACACAAACACACACACAAACACACACATCACATACACACAAAAACATACACACATACACACATACACCACATTTAATAGAAATTACTTTTCCTTATCCATTGCCCCCAACCCGACCAGTTGATCAAACATTAAAAGAAATGTTGCCAATCCATTTTTTGTAGTGTGGAGATCTTTTACCTACACGTTATATATATTTATATGTGTGTATGTATGTGTGTGTGCGTGTGTGTGTGCATGTGTGTATATGTGTGTGCGTGTGTATATATATGTGTGCGTGTCTGTGCGTGTTGTGTATATGTGTGTGCGTGTTTGTGTAAAGGTGTACGTGTGTGTATATGTGTCTGTGTGTGCGTGTTATATGCGCGTGTGCGTGTGTGTGTGTGTATGCGTGTACGTGTGTGTAAATGTGCCTGTATGTGCGTCTGTGTATATGTGTGTGTGCGTGTGTGTGTGTGTGCGTGTGTGTGTATGTGTGTACGTGTGTGTGTGCGTGTGTGTGGATGTGTGTAAATGTGTGTGCGTGTGTGTAATTGTGTATGTGCGTGTGTGTGTGTGTATATATGTGTGTGCGCGTGTGCGTATATGTGTGTGCGTGTGTGTGTGTATGTGTCTGTGCATGTGTGTATATGTGTGTGCGTGTGTGTATATGTGTGCGTACGTGTATGTGTGTGTGCGTGTGTGTGTGCGTACGTGTGTGTGTACGTGTGTGTGTGTGTGCCTGTGTGTACGTGTGTGTAGAGGTGCATATAGGCAGGAAGAATTCATCTCAACAAGTTGTGTTATATTCAACCGACAAGGTCAGTTTCGTTTTGTTTTTCCAATTTTCGGAAATACTATATCAGAACTGTAAATGTTTGTCTTTTGTTTTTCATTAACTGTTTTCTTGTCAAGGCACTTAATTCGATTATGATTACTTCCAATACAGCGGAATATTAGTTCCAGTGTATGCTCATCTACATTCAACACCATCACTTGATAAGACACCAGAAGTGTTGAAACAAAATGGCTATTTATAACATATTTATGTTATCATTTTCGAATAAATTAGATTTGCTCTACTCTGTATTGAGCACTCTTTTAAGAATAGTATTTTTGGTTATTGGAATTTATTCCGTATACACCAATCCCATACTTGATTATATATATATATATATATATATATATATATATATATATATATATATATATATATATATATATACATATATATATATATATATATATATATATATATATAGTTGTCGTAACGCGCTCGCATCTGTGCATTGGGATCGTCATCCTCCCTCTTTATGGTTTCAAAAGCAAAATACATCCTTATTTTTTGTGAAAAAAAATAAGACTTGTGAGCTTTACCCTGATCAAACAATCGAATATGACCTACGTTAAATTCAAACTAAGCGAAAAAGAAAAAAAATAGAAATTATTGTCTTAGAAATTTGTCATGGCCGATATTTGAAATCTAACAACAGCCAGACATTTACTTAAAGACTGATACAAATGGTTACAATAAATGTACACATGCCAGACATTCAACTTTCATAAGAAATAATTACGGGCGGTAGAGTGGTAAATTAACCGAATGCCCAACTAGTTATAAGCTTTGTGGATTTCCTACATAATTTTTTGCACTTGACAAATCAAAGGACTCTTTAAGAAACTAGTAAATAATCTAAACATATAGAATTATTTGGTAAATAATATGCCACCGTTAAATAAATATCATCCATATAAGATGTTAACAATACCAACCAATCAATGTAAAATGTCAAAAATACAAACTAAATACCAATACATCCGTATAAGATATTAATAATACTAACAGGAAATCATTACAGAACTAAATTAAACCCAAATTAATTATACAAATAAAAAGAAAGGACATATATGGTGCAACACAGTTCAACTAAATTCTAAGAAAAAAATTGTCAAATTCCAAAGTTTAACTGAATTGTAAGGTAAAAGGTAGACTGTGTTTACAGTTTACCGTTAATTCGGATCTTTGATTTAATAAAGAATTCTTATCAAAGAACCTGATAATTTCCAATTTTTCTTGTAAACACAGAAAACAGGGTTCATATAAGGATCTACATGTATGTTTTATAAAATGTTTTCATTTTTGAAAACACGGTCAAGATATTTTATAAAACATACATACAACAAACTATTTCTTATTTAACAGTTAAAATATTTAATCCTTGAAAATGGCTAAATGTATAGCCGAAAGCGCTTGGATAAAAAGAACATTCGGACAGTTTTTATATAATTTATCATCCGAAAAGAAAAAATTATTAGATCGCATGAGAAATTGTATAAAAAAACTAAATAAAAGCACCTTGTCTGTCGTATTCAATGAAATGTGCATATATATATATATATATATATATATATATATATATATATATATATATATATATATATATATATATATATATATAGTGCTTAATTGTGTTTGTATAATGCACATTTTAAAAAAAGCAAACATTTTTCAAATGAATTATTGCAATAGTTAAAAGGCCAGGAATAATTTCCTCCAGTTGCTAGAAACGTTAATAGGATTGGAACCACCTCTGTATGAAGACAATTCTTCGAAATTTCCTATTGGTACCCACAACCTCTTTTGGTTTTTTTTAATTTTATTGATGAAAATAACTCAGGTCATATATATATATATATATATATATATATATATATATATATATATATATATATATATATATATATGTATGTATGTACATTTATATGTATATGTGTGAGTGAGTATTACTTTATAAGTAGTTTTTTTCTGCTGCATAAAGCCGCTAATCTTTCATGTATAAATTCGTCTCCATGTTCAAACGGGATTTTCTTCGGTTCGCTGTTTGACGGCATTAAGCAGTTATGTGCGTTAGTCATGGCAACTGTGTTCGCCTTATAAGCCAGTAATCAAAAAGCAGTGATAGAATTTTTGACGCCTCCCAAATTTTTTTACGGTCTGACAACCCTTTGTGGGTTATTTAAGACCTACACATATTTCGGATTCTTTTTGTTTATTATTTTTTTTTTTTGCGAGTGAATATTACATGAACATTTGGTGGGGAAGGCAGCAATAATTTTTCCATAATTTTTTTACAAGTCCTACTTTTTAACCCATAGGTGGCGTTTCCCAAGGGTATTGGCGTATAAGTGAACGTAACGAACTCGGCAGAAATTCGAACTCGGCTCTCCGAATTTTCATTCTGGGCAGATCTCTGTTACATCACCTTTAGGTGATGTAATAGAGAGGTCGAAAATTAAGATCTCGAACTTACAAAATCTCTCTTGCTTTCAACCCCTTGTCTATCGGCGCAAGGAACGTACGTACTTTGATGGATATCAAGGACATGGAACGACCAGAGCGAAGAATAGATATTTGTGTATCGCGACGTGGCCCGTTTCGACATCGACGTTGCTGCTTTGAGAGAAATCAGACTCGTTGAATAAGGAAACATCGGATCCAACAACACGATCTTTTGGAAATGGAAGGAAGCAGACGAACAAAACATTAAAGACCAAACGCGTAAAGACCAAACTCTTGGAGCAGCACAACATCATTCCATCAGCGAACGCTTGATGACCCTCCAAATCCCACTGAAGCATGGTAATTTCCTGACTCTCACCTCTGTTCATGCACCTACCCTTGTCTATGATCACTCAATCAAAGAGTCCTTCTACGACCTTTTGGACTCAAAAATCTGAACCACCCTGATGTATCACCTGTACATAGTACCGAACACTAAAAAAAAAGGATTTTGAAGAACAGCGCCAGAAAGGACACATTCTTGTATCCAACGAAAACTGCAAACGGTGGGAAACCTGAAATTCAATATTGTTACACACGCTTCATCGAGCATCAGTTTAACAGAAACAACATAAATTTTCTATAGTTTTTTTCTCACTATTTACATTATTCGGACTACTGTCCTCATCCTTGTCGCCATATTTATTACAACGTTTCGGTCGTTGTACGCTCCGGCCTTCTTCAGGTGGTTGGAATGTCGAACTGAACCCTTTAGTTCGCTCTACTGGAGTAGACTGTTCTAGTTCCACGTGCCATGTCTAATGGATGTCAGTTATTAGTTATCTTATGTTAATTCCCCTCTCCAAGTTCTCCACTTCCTTAACCGGGCATTGAACTCACACTCTTTGGGTCTTGTCACGGGATCTAACCAAAGCCTTTATCCACTGTGCCATGTGCCCTCGAGGACACATAACTGACATCCATTAAACATGGCACGTGGAACTAGAACAGTCTACCCCAATGAGCGAAATAACGGATTCAGTTCGACATTCCAACTATCTGAAGAAGGCCGGAGCGTACAATGGCCGATACGTTGTAATAAATATGACGACAAAGATGAGGACAATAGTACGAATAATGTAAATAGTATGCATAATACCTCATCTCAGAAATATAGACAGAGTTTTTTTTTCTGTTTTTGTTTTTCCGTCAGGACATCTTCAGGAAGAAAAGATATTTGACAGATGAAAATGATACTGCAGGCGTATTGGCGTCTCTATTTGACGGTTTCATTACTTTTAAAGGAAAGCTATTAGCTATAGCGGATATGGGCAACCTCTTTCAAACAGTAAGGCCACATGAGGTTCAGTATATTAGAAGGTGGGTCACACTACTAAAATAAATTGAGGTAATTTTTCATTAAAATAAGGCAGCCATTTTCCTGACCAACAACTATGCGTATAAAATGGATAAAAATTCTATTTTTTGTCTTTGCAGAAATTATGCCCTTTTTCTTTCTTTTCTTTTCTTTCTTTTCTTTAATCATTTCACCCCAAGCAAAGCAATAAAGCCACTAGGACGCAAGAGGTTATTGAGTGTTAGATAATATGAGAAAAACTACTATTAAGGAGATAGGACAATAAAAGAACAAGAATTACGAAATCAGATAATAACGATTGAGATTGCGATTAAATATTTGAAGATGAATGTTGACTGGGAAGAGAGTTCCACAAGCGAGTAATGCGAGAAAATAAACTATTAGCATAGAAATTATGGTTATTACGGTTACATCTAGCCATTGCAACTGTAAATTGATTAGACCGTGCAGATTCGTCTTTGGATTTTTATCAAGAATCACTAAATATATAGCAGGAGCACCAGACCATATGTGGCAGCAATATTCTAAGCATGGACGAATGATAGACTTATAAATAAGTAAGATAGATTCTGGCGAGAAAAATTGTCTAGCACATTTTAAAAAAGTAAACATTTTTCAAACTGGTACCCACAACCTCTTTTGTTTTGTTTGTTTTTTATTGATGAAAATGACTCAGGGTAAATATGAATAGAGTATTATATATATATACAAAATTCAAAAAGTTCTCACTTGTAATATTTGAACTTTAGCGTTGCGATTTGCACGCTTCAACACTACATAGCCGTTAATAAATAACTCATTCTTGAAAACATCTTTCGGTCGGAAAAACACATTTATTTCGCGTTCCAGTTTTGATTCTAAAGGAAAAAATACAGCCTGAAGATGAATGCGTGAAGCATTTGAAAGTACTAGCTGAATTAAAAAATACACCATATCCATTTTATACATAAGGATCTCATCATTCAGTAGATTATTAGTAGTATAATGCTTATAATTATGTCTACTAGCGAAGGGATTTCGCCAATAATTGCATTAATATTGCTAATTGATTCAAGGTATGATTAACTCTGTGTAATATATATATATATATATATATATATATATATATATATATATATATATATATATATATAAAGAAATATAGTCTTAAAGTGTGCTATATTTATGGGATAAAGTGCTCAATATCAGAGATAGAGCGTGTGTAAATATAAAAGTGGACATGGAAGTCAGCACTTAGAGGCGACAGTCTGTTTCATGCTAGTGCAATCGTCAGGCGACTATATATATATATATATATATATATATATATATATATATATATATATATATTATGAAATGGACAAAGTCAGACAATTATTTTAAGACATTTTTATGTTTATACATTTTCTTTTATTATAAAACAGAGCATTGACTTAAATATTTGTATCTATAAAAAAAATGTATAAACATAAAAATGTCTTAATATATATATATATATATATATATATATATATATATATATATATATATATATATATATACAATTTAACAGAAACAGCATAAATTGGCTATAGTTTTTGTTTTGTTTCTTGTTTTTGTTCTTTCCATCAGGACATCTTCAGGAAGAAAAGATATTTGACAGACGAAAATGAGATGATAAAAACCAATTTTTCTTAGCTGTAGACTTAGCAATTGTTTCGGTATGCTCATTCCACATGATGTCAGCTGTAAACGTTAGTCTGAGAAGGCGAGATGAATTTAGCATCAGCAATACTGATGCAAGGTAAAAAGAGTTCTCTCAGATGATTAAAAAGTGCAGTTTCGTTTTTGAGGCGTTAAAATGAACAAGTCACGCCTTGCCATTAAATCTTTGAAAATCAATGTTGACTGGGAAGAGAGATCCACAAGCGAGAAGTGCGAGGAAATAAACTATTAGCGTCGAACATACTGTTACATCTAGCCATCTCAACTGTAAATTGATGAGACTTTGCAGATTCTTCTTTGGATTTCATCAAGGATCGCTAAATATATATCAGGAGCACCTGACCAAATGTGGCAACAATATTCAAATCAAGGACGAATGACCGACTTATAAATATGTAAGATAGATTCTTTCTTAGCGGTAGACTTAGCAATTGATTCAATATCCTCATTCCACTTCATGTCAGCTGAAAACGTTAACCCGAGAAGTCGCGATGAGTCACTTTCCTGGAGGTTAGCATCAGCCATTTTGATGGAAGGTAAAAGGTGATTAAAAAGAGCAGTTTCGTTTTTGAAGCTTTAAAATTCACAAGTCACGCCTTGCCCCATTTAACAATAGATTGTTGGGGGGGTTAAGATAAGATACAAATTTGACTGTATCGAACCGAACAGACTTACTATCAGGTCATCCCATAAATTCTGTCCGAATTTTGAATAAAGAAAACAAGTGACCAAATGTTACATTTAATTACAGATTCAATCAACAATGTATTTTCCCTGATTATCTAGGATTCCTTCCATCTATTAACAAGCTTACTAATTCCATTACTGTAAAATTCTTTTGGCTTTGATTGGAAGAACTCACAAATGTCAGTTTTAACCTCTTCCTGTGTTACAAAAGCTGATTCTTCCAAATCATTCTGTAAGCTACGAAACAAAACGGTAGTCTGAAGGAGCAGGGTCGGGAGAATAATGTGGATGAGGAATTTTCTCCCAACCAATCTTTTGTGATGTGATTCTTGCTGTGTGTGGTCGCGCATTGTCCTGATGAAACATCACCCGTTTTCGATTCGCTAGAGCAGGTCTTTTTTTCCTCAAAGCTTGGTTCAAACGCTCTAATTGCTGACAGTATATTTGAGCATTAATTGTTGCATTAGGTGGTAAGAATTCAAAGTGGATTATTTCTTGGCAATCCCACCAGATTGAAAGAACAACCTTTTGCCCATGAAGTTCCCTTCTCGGCTGTGGCTGGGGTCCTTCTCCTTTACCAAGCCACTTAACATTTCGATAAATGATCCATTTTTCGTCGCCAGTCACAAGTCTATCCAAAAAAGGTGAAACAAGACGGCGATAATGGAGAGAATAGCAAACGTCAACTCGGGATATGAGGTTGTTTTCAGACAATTCATGGGGCACCCATTTTCCAACTTTAGGAACTTTTCCAAGTTGTTGAAGATGACGATGAACAGTTGTATGGTTTGAACTGAGAACCACTGCCAATTCATCAACTGATGAAGCAGGATTTTCTTCAAGGGCTGCTTCAAAAAGCTATTCATCAAACTCAACTGGACGTCCGGTTCGATCTTCATCTTCAAGTGTGAAATCTCCACCTCTGAATTTTGCAAACCATCTTCAGCAAGTTCTTTCATTCACACATTCCTCTCCATAAACTGGGTGAATGTTTCTAGCCGCTTCGGCTGCTGAGTATCCTTTCTTGAACTCATAAAGCATTATGTGCCTCAAATGATTCTTGGGTACTTCCATGTTAGCAGGGTTTTAATCAAACAAAATTTAATTTTATTGTTCTCTGAAATAAAATTTGATCAGTTTAAATGCATCTAAATATAAAAATAATGTTCAGCTCCATTAGACATTATAAAATACTCTTTAAATTTCGTTCATTTTAACAAAAAGTTAAAACTTATGGGATGACCTGATATTAAGACAGGAGTAAATAGTTGTGCCATCAGCATAGATACCAAGCATAGAAGGTTCTTAATGAAAATTATAATCCTACTAAAACACATGGAATCTTGATCTAATATTATACAGGATCGCAGAGAGATTAACACAGGCTGCTGCATTTGCTTTAAATTTATCCATTCGAGTATACAAAACATATTTGCAAAAGAAAAAAGCATATTTATTCTCTATAGAAAAATAATTATCATTGACAGTTACTGTTTCGGAAGCAAACGATATTTACACGTATGATCTTCCTTAGTGAAAATCGCCAATGGTATAAAATGCTGACAATGTTACCTACAGCGAAAAGTTACAAAATTCAAGAAACATTCTATTTAATCATTATTTATATACAAGATGATGTACGAGAAGGCGTGAGTGAACAAGCGAGAACGAAATTAAACAAACATTTTAATAAACGCTTTTTGCTTCATCGAATTAGGTGTGCCATTCAAAACGCCATCGAGCCACATGTGGCCCACAAGCCACAGTTTGCCTATGACTGGATTAGAATATCGCTGTCTTTAATCCTGTTAGACAGATTTTTATAAAATACTTTTTTGTCACACCACCACAACACTCTCTCACAGATTAATCTACAACTTATCTAATTAACGTGCAGGAATTGTAAACGCAGACAACAAATTCCCAAAGCAATTCCAAATATAGAAAACTCACATTAAATAAGATTACTATTAGTCCAGGAAATGTTTTTTTAAATATTTCTAATAGATGATTTAAAAAAATGTTTAAATGTTGTCTGCCGTATTCAATAATACTGATAGATAGATAGATAGATAGATAGATAGATAGATAGATAGATAGATAGATAGATAGATATGAATCGACTGAGATAGATAGATAGATAGATAGATAGATAGATAGATAGATAGATAGATAGATAGATAGATAGGGTTAGAGAGAGAGATAATGAACAGACTGAGATAGATAGATAGATAGATAGATAGATAGATAGATAGATAGATAGATAGATAGATAGATATGAATAGGCTGATATATATTTTCCCTATTTCACCTTTCCTAACAGAATTACAACTCTCCCAAGCAAACGTACACAACTGTATCAAGAAATCAAAAGAAAATGGTTGAATCATTCAACACAATAAAAACAATATTTCTACACGTGACAGCACTTGACAAAATTTTCAGTTGACAATATGAATACAATGGCGTTTTCTAAATTCTCCCAATTGCTAAGGACATTTTGTTTTGTTATTAATAGTTACTTTGTTGAAATAAATTCATTTCATTTTTGCCTTGAAAAAGTCCATAATGGACGGAACGCGTCGGCTAATATTACAGTTTTCCAATAGACTTTTACATAGATAGATAGATAGATAGATAGATAGATAGATAGATAGATAGATAGATAGATAGATAGATAGATAGATAGATAATGAACTAGCAGTGACAGATTGAGTGCATGTTTTAATAAAATAGTGCTCAATGAAATATAGTAGAGCTATAAATTATAAATTAATAAATATACATTTTCTCCTGAATGGTACCACAACTCGGAGTTTCATGAACCACGCAATCTTCAAGTTTCAACCTCTATCACTATCTATGTAACTTTATTTCTGTACAAAAGGTTACTCTGCTCCATGAACAACAGTGTGTTTGAATTTCATAGCTGTGTTGCCATATCCTGCTATGGCAACAAAACATAACTTTTAATAAGAAATTAACAAGATTACAGCAATTAAGAGGCATTGAAAAAGAATGCAATAGGAAGGTAAGTAATATTAATAATGCACAGTGCTAAAGATTAATTCTGTATATGAAGACTGCGTTGTGCATGAAACCCCGCTACCGGCGAGGAATATACACACACACACACATACACACACACACACACACACACATATATATATATATATATATATATATATATATATATATATATATAATGTACATTATATATAAATGTACATTATATATATTATATATATATATATATATATATAATGTACATTATATATAAATGTACATTATATATATATATTATGTATATATATATATATATAATGTACATTATATATAAATGTACATTATATATATATATATATAATATTATATATATATATATATATATAATGTACATTATATATAAATGTACATTATATATATAATGTATATATATAATGTACATTATATATATATATAAATACATTATATATATGTTATGTACATTATATATATATATGTAATGTACATTATATATATATGTAATGTACATTACATATATATATATATATATATATATATATATATATATATAATGTAATAATGTACATTATATATATATATATATATATATATATATATATATATATATATATTGGATGCTTTGGTACACATCATCTGTGATGTTTCTAGACGAGGTACGTTAGGGGTTTCAGGTTTTTCAACATCCATACCTCCTCTCCGTTGGTGACCCAGTCGACACTGACCGGGTATTGACTTGTGTACCATCCGTCAGCTACTAATTTCTCCATTTTCCTAATCACACACTACGACTCCTCTTGGAAAGTTATAGTCCAATCAAGGATAACTTCCGGTTCATCAGCAATCTACGCTCTTCTATAAAAAAAGATATCAAACACAGTAACGGTTTCTATCTTGTAAGGAAGACGGCGACACGCTCGGCTTGAAGTGGTAAGTAACGATTTGTTTCCCTTCTTGCTATGTATACATGCGCACACTTCATATTAATTATCCAACCGAAAAATAAAAGAAAAAAATGGCCACTGCGCATACACATATACCATATATATATATATATATATATATATATATATATATATATATATAATTATTTATTTGAATATTACAACATAAATATGTTATAAAATCACGACAAAAGTAGCCATTCTGTTTCAACACTTCTTGTGTCTTGTCAAGTGATAATATAGAATATAGAATAAAATCTATATACATATATATATATATATATATATATATATATATATATATATATATATATATATATATATTCTTGGGGGAGAAAGTGTGAATTTGTAAACAGTGACTACTACTGCTACTAATGCAATACACTTCGATGAAACGAATCTAGTTCTCTCAGTCACCGGCGTGTTTATCCAAAAATAGATACGCTTAATTTCACCTTCATCCCTGCCAGGCGCCTGTGGCTTAGGGGTAGATTCTCTGACTGACGCCAATTCAGCCGGGTTTTGATCCTAGAGGTAACCGGACGTCTAGCCACACTAGTGAGCTGTGGATGACAATATATATATATATATATATATATATATATATATATATATATATATATATATATATATATAAACCCACACACACACATATATATAAAAACACACACACAACCGTAACCCTGGTAGGGAGAGGGTGCAAACAAGTGCTAGCTCTTAGCCAAATATCACAGCTAGCAATGGTTCGAGGAATCGTAAATCTGTCCTCTAGCCAAGACTCCATCGCCGGGTGTAGTTTTAGGTCAGACCTACCTTTCAGATCACTCGAGAAAAAAAAATAATATTAATAATAATAATACCAACGGCAACTTCCCTTCATTTCCTTACTGACTAATCACGATCTTTTAAGCCATAACCATCTAGAGGCTTTTTCTGCTGCCATTGTTATTGAGCGAATGACCGTCTTCTTTTCCAAACCTGTTACACCTAATTTTGGCAACATCTTACATAGTGACCGCCCAGCAAATCCTCTGCATCCGATTCCAATCGGTTTGCACTGAGCTCGCCAACCACGCCTTTTGCATTCCTCTACAATCTGTAAATATTTACCAAGTTTCATTTCGTGGGCTTCGTCCACATTTTCTTCCCAAAGGACTCTTAATTCTAACATGATGACTTGCATGGTCTTTCCAGAATAAATAATCATGTATGGACGAAGCTTAGTCAGTATTATTTTCACTGGGAATTTTAGCTGCCTGCCTATATCTGCTATCATTTGCCAGTCTGGGGCAGGACTGAGGAGGGATTTTTTCTTCTGTAATGTTTTTACCTTTTTCCCGGCTCTGCCGAAATTCATCAGCTTCTTATTCGGTTCATATCGATTTGTTTGGAAACTCCTTGAGATTATTGCTGCAATGACTCCTAAAACTTTATCATGACGCCACCTGTAGCGCCTCTCCCTTAATGCCTTGGGGCAGCCGCTCAGTATGTGTTGTAGGGACCCTCTCTTCTGGAACAATAGACAAAGTGAAGACTCACTCTTTCCACACATGTGGAGGTTTGTATTTACTTGACTAATATAAAGGGGAGACAGGCGGCCCCCTTAAGGTAAGGCTTCAAGAACACCAAAAAGCTGTAACACAAGGGGAAGTGGAAAAATCAGGCGTGGCTGACCATATATGGAGAGAAAAGGGAGATCACCGCCCTCTGTGGGATCAGGTTGAAATCATAGACAAAGGAACTTAAGGAATCAGCACATATGTTATGCCACTGAAATCTCCTGAGCCGACCAAGCATAGAAATGAATACAATATGGGAACCAGTAATAAGGACTGCCAGAGAAAAACAATCACAACAACGAAAATTACAATATGAGCTCTGGTAAAAAAAAATGCAATGATAACAGCAAAAATTGCAATATGAGCACTGGTAAAAATTTGTTGCGGATAAAGGCGTTGGCTAGATCCAATGACAGGACCCTAAGAGTTGTGAGTTCAATACCTGGTTAAGGCAATGGAGAACCTGGAGAGGTGAATTAACAGGAGATAACTGATAAGTGACATCTGTTAAATGTGGAACTAGAACAGTCTACCCCAGCGAACGAAATAAAGGGTTCAGTTCGACATCCCAACTACCTGAAGAAGGCCGGGGCGTACAACGGCCGAAACGTTGTGATAAATATGGCAACAAAGATGAGGACGATAGTCCGAATAATGTAAATAGTGTTTCTTCTCCATATTCTCAACTGTCGTCAATGTCACTTCATATAACGTCAAGGGTCTCAGAATCTTTGGCAAAATGGCATATTGATATTAAATATGGTAATCTTCTAAGACTAATTTGTGCGAAACGGATCCGTATGTATTAGCAAAGTCCAGTCACAGTGCAACCAAATGATCTTTCCCTTCTTTTGCTTCTCTTACGAGCTGCGTTATCATACTAATATGCTCCAGCAACCTGGGATACCTGCAATCCTTCTCTTCTGTACTGAAGTATTTATGTTATTGTTGGCAAAGTCGTTGGGACAAGATGCTGAAGAAGATTTCGTTCTCAGTGTTCAGCAAAGAAATCATTCTGAACTGTTTAATTCCTATCGAGTTTTCTTCTTTAGAAATCCATACTGCATTAGCGAACCTCCACTGCTTTGAAACTGTAACCCTTCTCCAAATTGCTTTTAATATCTTCCAGAGATGTACCTGAATATTCTAGCATCTCTTATAAACACTCTAGGGAAAACCGCTGGGTCCTCTGACCGAAGCTGATCTAGCTGTCAATATGACCTCATTTAATTCTTTCAATGTCGGTGTCCTCAAGTCAAAACCTGTTTCTGGCGGTTCAGGGTGCAGTATTGCATTGTTTTCTCCTAAATTATTTCCTCTCTCTTGGTCACTGAGTGTCTTTCTTAGGAAATAATTTATTTCTTCCGCCGTACACTCAAGATTGCCATTTCTCTCGTCTCCACGTAATCTCTTCGCAAATCCCAAAAGGTTTGAAATAAAGGCTGATCTTTTCCTAGCCCTCTCTTTTGCACGCTTTCTGTGACATTCCGCCCTACGATGAGATTTAAGTTTATTTCTCAATGTACAGGGGTTGGACAAAATATATATATATATATATATATATATATATATATATATATATATATATATATATATATATACAGGGGTTTGACAAAATAATTGGAACAGGTGCAAATTCCACTGCTATATTTCAAAAACCTGTTATATTAAGAACTTTAATTAAAACTTCGTAATTGAAGGTTATATCTATTGTAAATACGTTTATTTATCTAATTTACTGTCTTTGGCTTATTTATTTTTAGAATTTAGTTAAATTTAAGCGAAATACGCGACCTCTCCGAGTTCGAAAAAGAGCAAGTTGTTGGAGCTCGCATGACAAGAACCTCAATGACTAAGGTTGCTAAACTGTTTGAGCTACCATATCAAGAACTATGACGCAATTCAAGAAACAGGGTAAAACCTCCAGCCAGCATAGCAATTCGTGCCGTATTTGCAAACTTACTGACAGGAACCGACGTGCATTGAAATGCAATGTGGCGAAAAATCATCGGACTACTGCGGCCAAAGTGACTACTGAGTTGAATAATCATCTGAATACTCCAGTTTCTACTAAAAGTGTTCGTCGTGAGCTCCATAAGGCTGGATATCATGGAAGAGCCGCCGTAAGGAAACCTCTTCTCTCCACTCGCAACATTCAGAGATCATAATGCCTGGTCTGCAGACCAATGGAAGCAAGTCATATTCTCAGACGAGTCCAGTTTTTCTCTTTTCCCAGCTTCAGGACAAGTTTATGTGTGGATGCAGCCCAAAGAGGCTTACAACCCTGACTTCCTTCTTCCAACAGTGAAGCATGGTGGTGGATAAGTGATAGTTTGGGCCGCTATATGATGGAAATGCCTCGGTCCAATAGTTGCACTGCGTGGTAGAATCAACAGCTAAGATTAGCTGAACATTTTGGGTGATCATGTTCATCCAATGGCCCAGACTTTATCCCCTGATGGTGACTGCATCTTCCAAGACGATAATGCTCCAATACATACCGCTCGAGTGGTTAAGAATTGGTATGAAGAGCATGAAAGTGAGCTAGAACACATGGAGTGGCCTCCCCAATCTCCAGATATCAATATTATTAAACATTTGTGGTCGACAAGCGACAAGTTAGGAGCCGCTATCCTACACCGTCGTGTCTTAAAAAGCTGGAGCAGGCGTTAATGGAAGAATGGCTGAAAATTCCTCTGGGTGAAGTCAGCTGTATGATTCCATTCCTAGACGTATTAAAGCTGTATGTGAGGCTAAAGGAGGACCAACTCCATATTAAATAAATTTTCTTTGAATTTAATAAGTGTTTCAATTATTTTGTCCAACCCCTGTATCTCGGAGTTCCGAAAGGAGTGTTTTTTCCACCTCATTTGCTTTTTTGTTTTCTTTTTAGGGATCTTTTGCCGTCAATTATTTCTGGGTTCTTTTTTTTTGTGTGTTCCTTTTGAACATCCGCGAATCTTTCTGACGCGTAACTAATGACGATAGTCATCATTATGTATAATCTACTGAGTCCTCTTTCGATATCGTTCGTAAAATATCGCTTACATCCTTCGAACTGTGACCATTCGTCCTTCTGGTGTGCAGTGGGCCATTTAATCCGCTTTCTGGTTACTCTTTCTGGATATCGAGAGACCAGCACATGGAGGGCCTCTGTGGTGTGTGTCCTGGACATGTTCCTCCCCCGTCTCACCAGGGGAACTAGCAGCTCGCTCTCGCTCGCTCTCTCTCTCTCGCTCTCTCTCTCTCTTTCTCTCTCACACACACACACACTCTCCCTCTCTCACTCACTCCCTCTCTCTCTCACTCCCTCTCTCTCACTCTCTATCTCCCACTCACTCCCTCTCTCTCTCTCTCATTCCCACTCTCTCTCACACACACTCTCTCTCTCACTCCCTCTGTCTCTCTCACACACATACATACACTCCCTCTCTCACTCCCTCTCTCTCACACTCCCTCTCTCTCTCACTCACTCTCACTCACTCCCTCTCTCTCTCTAACGGATTCTTACATTCCTTCCAGATGCATTTCGCTTTCACTTTCGTAATCCGGGTGTAATCCTTGATCGAAAGCCCTTCATCCGTTATGATGGGGATCTCATATATTGAGAAAATCTATGACAAAGTGGGAAAAATATTTCGCGTGTGGCGTTTCGTCCTTTTGGGGTAACATCAGACTAAATTTATGTTTACGTTGATGCGATTACACAAGCGAAAGATGGAGAGGGGACGACTGAATTTTAAATTTGATTTTTCAAAATTTTTCACAGGTTTTCTTAAATTTTTTCTTGTTATATCAAAAGTTATATATCGTTTATATATATATATATATATATATATATATATATATATATATATATATATATATATATATACACTACATATCCATGGTCTGACGATCGCTTAACATGAAACTCAGAGTAGCTATATGTATCTGAATCCCTAAATTTGCTGCTTGGTTTGTTATTATATATATATATATATATATATATATATATATATATATATATAAATGTGTGTGTGTGTGTGTGTGTGTGTGTGTGTGTGTGTGTGTGTGTGTGTGATAATATTTTTAATATAATAGATTATAATGATAACATTTTACATAGGAAAAGCTTTCATGTTCCAATATTATGATTGTATTCCCTCGGGCGATTCTAGATAACTTGTGATAAAAAATAATTTATTAGGGAAATTTAAAAACAAATCGTTACCTCTTTTTGGAAGTTGAGGAGGGCATAAGGTCAGAATTAAAAAATATACTTGTGGGTATGTCTAGATTAACCAATTTTAAGTCTGATCTACGCTACAATAGAAAAATAAGGTTAGAGGGTGGAAGTCTGTAGGTAATTTTTCATGTCAAGATAAACTGACGCTTGGACTAGTCATCCAATGTCGTAGGAAACATGAAAGCTTTTGTGTGCCAATATAAAATGTTTTTATTATAATCTATTATAATGAAAATATTATAATATTTTGCCATACTTTGTATTGAGCATACACACACACACACACACACACACACACACATATATATATATATATATATATATATTAAGACATTTTGTTTAAACATTCTTTTTATAGATACAAATATTTAAGTAAATGCTCTGTTTATAATAAACATAAAAATGTCTTAAAATAATTGTCGGACTTTGTCCATTTCATAATGTGTGACGTCATTTGTTTTACATTTGGATACGCATTGAGCAGATATGAATGTACGTGAGAGATTCATGGAAGATTGTAGTTTAGAAGCAGTAAAATCGACCTTGCTAGCCGGACGATCCTCTGTGGCCCAATCGGTTAAGTCACGTCAGGCTATATGACGGTTCCGTATAGGATACAGGTTCGATTCCTGTCGGAGGATGCATACTTTCTATGAAAATTTCTCGGACATTCAGGCCGGTAAATGTTGTTTAATAGTGTTTATTATAAACAGAGCATTTACTTAAATATTTGTATCTATAAAAAGAATGTATAAACATAAAAATGTCTTAAAATAATTGTCGGACATTGTCCATTTCATAATATATATATTTATTTATTTATTTTTAAATAGTATCTTTATTCATTTTCGTCTACCGACCCACTCAGGCAGGGTGAAGCAGTCGGTCATTTCTTTGTAGGATCGAGATCGTTTACCTACACATCGTTTATGTAAAGATATTGTCAGTGCTGTAGTCATATTTTGTTGGTGATATCCTGTCATCTTTTGTGGGGCGAGAAGGTTAGAATTAAAATTCATTTCAACTATTCGCGTCGCGATTAAGGAACGAGCCTCGCGAAACGGAGTGACTCTTGCAGCGTGTCTCACTGGCGATGGTTCGAGGTAATGCTTTCTCCATCATAGCGGCTGGCAGAGGATAGAAAAAATTGTTTATAGTTACGTTGTTCTGGAATTGTCATCATTGGTCGACTGAACTTGCTTTGTTTCAATGACTTTGTTTTGTTATTATTAGTTACTTAGTTCAATAAATTGTTGGAATAAAAAAAAAGTTATTTAATTAATTTCTGACGAAAGATCGGGGCGATTTGAAATATCAAATATATATATATATATATATATTAATATTCGCGTAAGGTATAAGTGACGTCATATATAAAACGCTAGATTGCAGTGGAAAAATACATAAAATATATTATACATACTATTATTATTACTATTAGTATTAGTAGTAGTATACAGGATAAGATGGGTAAATTATCCCCATTTTATATTTTAATTTAGCGCATGCGCCTTGATGGTTTTTGATTTTGTCGACTGCACAACATAGTAGGGTCATCTGCGAGAAAAAGAGCACAATGACGTAATTCTCTCAGCCAGAAATTTGGAAACGGTATGCTGTACTGCTTGGCATTCGCACCGGAAATACCAATATGAACATTTTGAATATGAACATTTTGAATATGAATATTTTTGTCTTATTTTGGTAAATATATCTGTTAACATGAGATGTCAGTGTTATTTTCATTTTTGCGTCATTTAGACGATTTATCCATCGCACCCTGTATTGATAGGATGTTGGGCTTCAAACTCACACCCGACCTCAAGTGGAATTCCTATATACGATCCATCTCTAAAGATGCAGGTAAAATGGTCAGCTCTCTGTACCACTCCAGTAAGTTCCTGACTCCTCATACTTTCTTCTACCTTTATAAGAGCCAGATCAGGCGAATCTAAGTATTATCATTCATTACCAACCTTCGTTTGATTATTCTATTCAGTAACCTTCCCTAGGTTACAACAATTAGTCATCAGAGATTGGCAGCTGACCTCTCTTCCGATCTCACACTAACTTCCCAGTGGAGAAAAACTGATTATATTCAATGCCTCAAAACCCAAACTAGTTTCATTCCATCATCGCCGATCAGACCCCGAAATACCGCCAGTCGCGATGAACGGATGTCCCCTCTAGGAGGCACCGCACCTTGATAGAATACTGGGCCTCAAACTCACACCCGACCTCAAGTGGAATTCCTATATGCGTTCTATCGCTAAAGATGCGGGTAGAATGATCGGTCGGTTTCCTGCACAGCTCCAGTAAGTTCCTGACTCTTCACGTTATCTTCTACCTTGATAAGAGCCAAATCAAGCTGAAAATGGAGTACTGTTGTCATATTTAGGCGGGAACTGCCCAGACCTCGCTTTCCAGTCTTGACAAAGTTCAAAAGCATCTCTGGGTCCTTGTTAGAGAAGAATTATTTTCCAACCTCCCTCTCACAGGCGGGATGTGATGCATCTGTCACTGATTTATCGGTTCTTCTGTGGAAAGTGCACGGACGAACTCCATTCTTTGGTTCCACCAGGTCTAACCATCACGGCTAGGACCCACTATGCCACTTATATTGTAGCAAACCACCCACATTCCCTCCTTATTCCATTGTCGAGATGTAAGTTCCCCTGTAGTAGCTTCTTTCCGCGAACCACTTCCTTGTGGAACAGACTCCCAAGAGGATGTTTCTCCGATCACTACAATTTTTAATCTGTTCAAGTCTAGAGTCAACCGTTATCTTCCCCTCCTATCCATATAAACTACCCCTTAATCTAACCCTCTACCTCGATTGGCCGTCGGGCTTTGTACTGGGTGGACCTTAATGTAAAAATAACGACTACTACTGCTTTATATGAATATGCATATTAAATATTGTGATGTGATGACCGTTATTTGCATGAAATTTCTCTAACCGACAAGTTAACCAACGAGAAATTGTGGTATTTGTGTGGCCAATGTAAGAATTTATTTTCTTCTTGATAATAGAATCACAATCTCCCAAAAGACATGAAACTGGAAACAAAAATTAAACAGAGAGACCTTGCCAGTTGAATTTAACCAACCCAGTTTAAATGAATTCTCGCTGCATAAATATATATTATATAAGTGTTTGTGTGAGTAAAGTTTCGGCAATATGCTCTTACACTGTTATATTCATTCATACACCTAACGAGTCATATATTAACAGTGTGGGAAAAAAAACTCTCTTTCTATCAGTTACGTTTGAATGACTTGTTTACTAGTAAAACTTCCACACTTCGTTCACTTGTAATGTTTACAACGCTAAAGAGTTCGCATTCAATCGACCAACAAGAAAGTGTAATCTTGATTCGTGACCAACAAACAAAAGGATTTCAGTGGGTTTGCCCAGAAACGAAGACCCCCGCACTTTGTTACGTGTAAACAATGCGTACAGCCTATTTTATACTCAATTTTACTTCACACATTTTAGGCTGCAAAATGTCTTTTTGTTTTTTACATTCATTCATTTTCTTCAGATGTGGGAAGGTATTACGTTTTCACTACTTTTTATTATTATTATTATTATTATTATTATTATTATTATTATTATTATTATTATTATTATTATTTACGCCTATTTTCTCCTTCGTTTTTAAAGCAGAAATACAGACATTTCTTTCCTTTCCTAAAATAGTGCAAAATTTTAATGGCCAGTCAAAATGGCAACTGTATCATTTTAAAATATAGACACCTTTTTATATTAATAAATTCAGCATTTATTATAAATTTTACAGTATACAGCAATGATTCTCAACGTGGTCCATTTGAACTACCGGTGGTCCACATAGCATTTGTAGTGGTCCACAGAGAAGTTGTAGCCATAAATAATTGTAGCCATTTCACAAAAATGTATCTAAATTATTCATCTTTTGAAGAATTAAAAAATATAATATTTTGTTTAATGACACAAACGTCCATGATATTTGAAAATTTCGAAATTACATAGGTATTATGCAGTGCTATATTTATTTTATTTTTTATCATATTGTTGTGGATTCCGGGAATGGAATCCTGCACAAATAAATAAACAACGCCAGTAATTGAGATAGAAAAATAAGTGTATTAAACGTAAGAATACAGACTTGAAGTGAAGATTAGTAGTCCAGGAATGCGGGTTGGTAGAAAGGATATGTACAAGTCTCTGTAAGTGAAGCCGTAATTATCTCTCTCGCTGGACTCTCGTATAACTCTCTGTGAACACCCTGTGTACTGTCTCCGTATCTCTCACCCTGACTCAACGTATCTCAACCCGCAGGTATTCTCTCTGTCAGTATAAGTATACTTTGGACGAGTCCATCTTGTGTAAAAGGGGTCTGCACCCACCACAACGCATATATATTTATTATATATATAAATATAAAATGTCATATATATATATATATATATATATATATATATATATATATATATATATATAGCATAATGAGAAACCACGTATACTTTCTTAATATGTATATAATATAGAAAAAAAACTGAAAAGTTGCAAATTAAAAAAATTGAATTTTTTTTTGTGAAAGTATTTATTTATATTTTTATATATATATATATATATATATATATATATATATATATATATATATATATATATATGATATTTCAGATCGGCCCCGATCTTTCTTCAGAAATGGCTGTTTTCCGAAGTTTGTTTACATTAAGTAGCGTCCGTCGCGAGACGCGGACGTCACGTGATATGGAATGCAACTGTGCTTGAATATTTCTAACGTAAATCTAACTGTAGTAATATTTTAGACTCTACTTAATGTAAACAAACTTCTGAAAACAGCCATTTCTGAAGAAAGATCGGAGACCGATCTGAAATATGAAATATATATATATATAAAAATATAAATAAATACTTTCACAAAAAAAACATTCAATTTTTTTAATTTGCAACTTTTCAGTTGTTTTTTCTATATTATATATATATATATATATATATATATATATATATATATATATATATATATATATATATATATATATACACACATTATTATAGGATATTACAGTCGAATTCGTATGTAATAACCTATAATAAAGAATTATCTCTCTGTTATTGTATTGAGCCCTATTTTTTATTTATTGTTGTGAACGTTTGGATTTATATTTTATCCGTTCACATTTCATTTGTATTTATAAATTATATATATATATATATATATATATATATATATATATATATATATATAGATATATATTTCAATGGGTTCTTTGGATTCTGCGGAAGCTTCTGACCTGGTTGTATTATTTCTTTTGTACAATTTGAGTGCCTTCGATTGTCTAGATTCTGATAGTGTAGGATTGTATAGAGATGATGGCTTGTTAGTTGTTAAAAACTCCACTAAAATTAAGGTAGACCGTATTAGGAAAATGATCCATAGGGTATTTAAGGATTTAGGTCTTAGGACAATAGTTACTACTAATGTTAAACGAGTAGATTTTCTAGACGTCACCCTAGACCTTACTAGCAACACTTTCCAACCATATGTGAAGGTTAATTCGAACCCAATATACATGCATCCAAATTCAAACCATCCCCCTTCAGTCATCAAACACATACCCTCCTCCATTGGATTTAGGATTAGCAATAACTCTTCTAGCAAAGATGTTTTAATAAACATCGGGATTTTTACAATTCTGCACTCAAAAATAGTAGATACAAAGATACCACTATTCAATATAGAAACCCGGTTAATTACAACCATAATAAGATAAATATTTGTATTTGCGATAGAAATAATTTGTGAAAAGGATTAGAAAGAAGTAAATCTATATTTTTGAAGGTTTATTGAAATTTTATTTAAGTTTCCACATGTCCTCCACCATTAGCAATACAAAGGGTAATACTATTTTGCAGTTCACGGAAAACATTTGCCAACTGATTTACAGTAATGCCTGAAATCACATTAGTTATTTTAGCTATACTTAAAACTAGGTACATTAAACTTTGTAACATTTTTTACAGATTATTTCTATCGCAAATACAAATAAAGTTATAATTTTTTTAAAGTGCACACGAACTTTATGGACACCCTGTATACTATATATATAATATAAATTTTTTATAAATATAAAAATTATTCCTATGTTAACAGATCCCTACACACCAAGATCAAGGTAGTCACTAGTTGAATGGACTAAGACTGACCATCAAAATTGATTTTGATATCCTGTGTTTATCCTTGTTTACTGAAATAAATTTTAAAGTTTAAATAGACTAATTTATCTTTTCATTGAGTATTATAGTGTGGAAATTGAACAGCCTAAACGTAAAAAGTAGGAGTAGTTCATTTTAATTTTTTGTGAGTGAGTAAGTGAGAAAGACACAAAGAGAGAGAAAGACGGAAGTTATATTTGATTGTCTACAGAAAATATATTTATCAAAAATTGTGATATTTCTTCAAATGCAAGGTCGGTGCAGTGATGTGTTTGATGGAACATAAACCGACGAAATTCCAGTATTTACGCCCGTATTTCTTCACACTGTCAAGAAAAAGGAAACAATCAATTCTCATACTTGTAAAATATCCCTGTCACAGAAAATATGTAAGACTTTTTTTTTTTTTGAAAGGCAGTGTTTTTCAAACTGTTTCATGGCGTGCGGTTTGCCTCAATTATTTTAACAGATAATCTCCTGGTATGACTTTATCGACGTCTTTTCGATCTTAAATTGTAATGTCGTTCCAAGTCAGACGTTTTATTAACAAAGTTTCGCGTCCTTGTCGATATCTTTCATCGGATCGACAAAAAAAAACAGACACATCATGCATTCTAATGGCAGAAGAGGGTAGAGAGGTGGAAACAAAAAAAGACGCAAACAAAAACCTTTTCATTTCGACGTTGATAAATCACGACATTTGATTCTCGTAACCGATTTTCACGGGTATTAGATGACATTTTCTTCTGTAATTTCAATCCCTAACAGAAGAGTCTCCGCCACCCTTTCTAATCTCGAACCAACACCATTTTTTTACTTTCTCTCTTTCTTTCGTTTTTTCTATCATTCTCTCTCTCTCTCTCTCCACCTTTTTCTCTCTAATACTTTCTCTCTCCCCTCCCCCTCTTCATAGTTTAACATTTTTTTTTAAATAATGCCTCCTTTCAGTTTACTCTAATTATCAAATATCTTAACATTGTATTATTATTATTATTAGTTGTAGTAGTAGTAGTAGTAATAGCAGTAGCACTAGTAGTAGTATTGTTATTATTATTAATAGCAGTAGGAATAGTAGTAGGAATAGTGTCAGTAGCAGTCATGTTAATATTATTAGTAGTAATAGTAATTGCAGTAGTAGCATTTTATGTGACATGTTCCTTCTGGGCGTAAATAATCATGACTCTCCACGTTTTCCTTTCTTTTGTTGTGCTTGATTAATACTTTCATTATCCATTTTTATCTCTGTGCTATTTGTACCGCCATCCATTAGCTCAAACTTTTCAAGTAGTTTCTTGGCCAATCATGGTTCTCCACAGTTTCCTGCCTTTTATCTCTCTCAATAATACTTGCCCCTTTATGATTTCCTTTTTATCTTGATAGTACTTGTTCCTCCATCCATTTATTCACACTTTTAAAGTACTTTATCGGGTGATCATGGTTCTCCACAGCTTCCCGTCTTTTGTTTTCCACGGTAATACTTGCCCTTTTATAATTTCTTTTTGTCTTTTTTGGTATTTGTTTCACTATCCGTCAAACCGGTCAATCAGGTTACTTGCCGCTTTCACTTGCTTCGCTTGCCTTTAATGTGTCCTATGAGTGTTAGATTCTCTTAGCCTTCCATCCTCATAATGTGTCCCAAAATCTTCAGCATTCCTTTTCTTTTTCCTATTGTCCTTAAATCGATTTCCTTTGCCAAATTCTCTGTTCATGAAACTCATCAGTAAGGCCATATTTCAATTGTTTGGGTGAGCTCAATATGATGCAAAGATTGGAAAGCTTGTCTCGCCAGAACAATTTTTTTTTTTAAGCGTATCACCCCAAGCAAGGCCGGTGGCCACTATCGCGCATGGGGTTACAGAAGGGTTGGAGGAAGAGCAGATAGGAGTGGTAAAGGAAGGGATGTGGAAAAAGAGAAGGACGGAGGGTCGATCAAGGCAAGGGGGTTACAGGAGATTTAGAGCGAGAGCAGATAGGAATGAAAGATGAAAGGAAGTGAAGAAGGGAAGTGGATAGATCAAGGCAACTGGAGATGACGATTGACGCTACACTTAAACCGTTGGAGATTGTATTTGTCAGGGAAACAGTAATAGGGAAGGGAGTTCCATAGGCGAGATGTGCGAGACATGAAGCTATTGGAGTAGAAGAGACGTCTACATCTAACAGTATCAACGGTGAAGGGGTGGAAACGGGATGCCAGCCTCGTAGGACGCTTAAATTCATGAGGCTTAGGGACAAGCGAAAGCAACTCCTCGGAGCAATTACCGTGGAAGTACTTGTAGAAAAGGCAGAGCGATGCAACATCGCGTCTGTGAGAGAGCGACTGCAGACGAGATGACAGATCAGGGCCAATCACATTGCATATCCGTCTCTGGATCTTATCAAGAACCCTGAGGCAACACGCAGGGGCCCCAGACCATAAATGGCAGCAATACTCCATGCAGGGGCGAATGGTAGATTTATAGACTTGGAGGATCGATTCCGGGGAGAAGAATTTCCTGGCTCGGCACAGGGAACCAACTTTTCTTGCGGTGGATGATGCAACTGACTCGATGTATTTGTTCCATTTCAGATCAGCGGACAGCGTGAGACCGAGCAGCCGCAGAGAGGAGCTCTCGAGAAGTTGGTCCTCAGACATTCTAATGGGATGCAGGGATGGGTCCTTGTGGTGGTTAATGGATAGCAGTTTTGTTTTAGAGGCGTTAAAGTTGACCATCCATTTCTCTCCCCAGTCCACAACCGATTGGAGGTCCTTTTCAATTTGAGCTGCCAGGTTAATTTTGTCCGCCTCACTAGATTTGTGCTTGAGGCAGGAGTAAATAGTAGTGTCGTCAGCGTAGATACCGACTTGGGAGTCTATGGCGTCAGGAAGATCGTTTATAAATATGAGGAACAGAGTAGGGCTAAGGATGGAGCCTTGAGGAACACCAGCGTTAGTGGGATAGGAGTTGGAGATTACAAGTGAGTAGTGAGTTCGATCCTCACTGAGTGCCCCATACTTTCGGCCTTGTGCCGCATCTAAGCTACGGTAAGAAAAGCACCCTATTTCGATTCTTCCAAGTATTTTAATACTCATTTGCGACAAAATTGTCCAGCATTTATTTTTTACGTGAGTTTACACAGTCGTCCACCGTCCGTTTCTTCGTTTTCATTAATATTTTTCGTCCTGTAGTGCCTTGCTTATTTTCTGAAAAATATTTTTCGTTAATCCTGTCCACCTTCGGAATTATATAATCCTACTGACTACTGTAAATTCCACCAATATATATGAGATTATCATATAGGAAGAAAATGAGCAACTACCGGCAACGAGGTTCGAGCGTGACACTCTGGACTTATGAATATATGTTTTCCGCCAGGTGTATAAATCGCGGTGTCAGGCTATTGACTGGATTGACTATTGAGGAGAACTATCCAGTCGAATTAGTGTGAATTATTTATACCCCTTTATTATATATTGTCATATAGGAAGAAAATGAGTAACTACTGGCACCGAGGTTCGAGCGTGACACTCTGGACTTATGAATATATGTTTTTCCGCCAGGTGTATAAATCGCGGTGTCAGGCTACTGACTGCAGTGATTATTAAGTGTCTATTAAGTGGAACTATCTAGTCGAATTAGTGTGAATTATTGTGCGTCGATGTTTTGGGGTTTTGATTTAGGATTTACCGGTCGTTAAGCCGAGCCATGCTACTAACACGGTATTCACTGAAATGGTTAATTATCTTTGGTTGACTTTCACTTCTTTGTTTTTGTTAAGTATTTATTTGCGGTTGTAATTAAATACTGTTTTATTTAACATTGGAGTCTTGAGGTATGCTTAATCATTAACGGCCACCGTACGTCACAAAGAGAGTAAGTCAAAAAGTAATGTCAGTTACATACAACACTTGTATTTCTACTGAAGCACATGTTAGGGTCCCAGCTATGGACAGATTGAACCCCCAAACAAATACAACACTCTATGAACGTTTGAAAATACATTTTTATAGAAAAATACTAGCAAATCATTTTTATAAAAAGAATTGCCAAAAATACCTATTTATAGTAAACTGACCAACAATACATTTTATCTGTAGTTGAAGGCATACAATTGCGTTCAAAATATATTTAGTTGAAGTCATAAAATTGTGTTCAAAATATTTGCATTTCAGCATTAAATAACCCATAGATGTGTTGATATGCCGTTAAGCAAAATCAACCAAACAACCAACTCTTTCATAACATTAATCCATATAATATCCTATAGTTTCTTAAAGAAATCAAAATGTATTCCAAAATATGACATCCCCAAAACTACAGCATAAAAAACACATATCACCGCCTCTAGTAATCATGTCCACACAAACATGTATATACCCAAAAGCTGAGTATCATCTACCATGTATTCAGTTGTGAAAGCAGAATAACATATATCATATTTTTCTTACTTCAAAGCTCCCAAAAAATTAAATCTCAGCATTAAATGACCCATACGTTGATATGCCATTAAACGAACAAATCAAATCTAATCAAATCTTTTCTGCAATAAACAATATTAAAAACAAAAATCGATCTCTGCTAGAATCATTGCAAAAAGATTTGGGAGTAAGCCTCTAAAAAAAGTTCAGATGTCTTATTAAATGTTAAATTATAATAAACAGAAAAATAAATAATGTTTTTTAAAGAATTTTAATTATTATTTTTTTTATTACAAATTATAAGATTGTATTCTTTGTGTTAATAAATAAATAATAAAAAGATTACTCATTTTTTTTCGATCATCAATTTAAGTTTGCCGCGGAAGTTTAACTCTAGGTTCTAGTGTGCAGTTCAGCTCACTTTTCTTTGTTTCTAAATTTATTACTTTGTTTAGTTTCTGAAAGGCATCTTTCGCTATTCCCAGCACTGTATAACATAATTGTCATTGTCAAGTAACGATTAGCTACCCCCATAAAATTATAATTACTTTTAAAATCTTTTTTGATCATCATAATTTAAGTGTGCCGCGGAAGTTTAACCTTAGGTTCGAGTGTGCCATGAGATTTTTTTTTATAAAAATAAAGGAATAGGCTATTCTGTCGGTCCCATTAAAATAGACAAATACGCTTTTAAGCTTATTTTACTGGTCTCGGTAAAATAAACCTCCAGGCTATTTTGGCGCTAAATATTTTTATTACTAAGGTAATGTTAAAAAAAATAACAACGCACAAATTTAACACAGAAGTTTATTTATTTTCACCATCAATTTTTAAGAGAATTAATTTCCGATACCTAAGGTTTAAAATTAATGTTTAAAAATGAAAAGGCTTTCTTGAAGCTTTCATTTTAGCTTTAACTGAAAGCTAAATGATTAAATTTATTATTTCTACTAAGCAAAATACTCTGGTGTATTTCAAAAAGAAATTATATTGATTGGAATCGATATTTTTTTTTTTTTTTGCTAAAATAGCTAATTTTTTAGTCGTCTTTCATCGCAATGCAATTAAAAAAAATCTTCCCAAAATAAAATATGCTTCTTTGAAAATTTGTTTGAGGAATATTAGCTGATTTAAAGTGTAATTAATTTGATTTGAAACAAATATTATTTACTTTAATTTTAAAATACCACGGAAATGGATTCTTTAAGTAAACAGGTTTTTTAACTGACAGTAGCCATGTTTACGTGTTTGACGAGTGTTGACAGGTGATGACAGATTGATTGTTGTTCTACGGAGACTGTATCTGTAAAACATAATTTAAGAAAATGACATGAGCGTCTATTATATAATTTTTAAGTACTCAGTAATCTTTAAAATGTTGGGAAATATTCTCTTTAATCTAATTTTAGGAATGTCGACTTTAAATTAACTATAGCCATTGCTCTTATTTTCTGATAATGTCGTGTATGGTCTACCATACTTTGAAAAATAGACACGTTTATATGCATTAAAAAAATTCAAAATTATTTTTAAAATGTTGGTTTTCGGTGGCTGGTATTTAGCTTTTACATTTGTGGTTACTAAATATAGTTTTCACTTAATAATCTAATCTCAATGGCTGAAATTAATACGGAATTTTAACAGATTTAAAACTCACGATTTTTTCGAATTAAAATTTTAAAAGAATTAAAATTAAGAAAGATTAAAACAATTTTTGTAAAAATTCATTAGTCATCGATTTTTTTATACAATAGTGTCCTTTATATATCTTATTTATAAAAGAAATTAATAGTTATCCTAATAAAATAATGTTATAGTTTTATTGCATTTTTTATTTTATGATTCGTGATAGATTTTCGGTATGGTGTTGCTGTTCGTCAAAAACAAATTGATGATTTAAATTCTCTAAGGATTCCTATTTTTAACTAATATAAATATGAAGAGGCTAAAATTTTAATTTCTCAAAGTTTTATTAAATTAAGGAAATTGGGGTAACAGATAGACAAGATATATATGTGTATATATATATATATATATATATATATATATATATATATATATATATATATTTGGAAAGATTTTCTAAAAATAAAATTTCTAAAATAATTTAATTCATTTATGAAGAAGTCCAGAAAGTTTCATTAAAACCCGACAATTATTTGATTTTTGCAAGAATTTCTAAATAAATGTGTTTTTTTTTACTGTGAAAAAAGGCGATAAAACACCTATAGTAATCTTTGGTCAATCGCTGACGAAAAAAAAAAAAAAAGATTTTTAACCAAAATTTTGAATGTGCTAGAAAGAATTAAAAAAAAAGTTAATAAAATAACAAAAACTAATTTGGTCTTTCCTCTTAATAATAACATAAACATTTTGACAATGAAACTTTATTTTCTTATTATTTTTTCAGCCTTTTTTTCATCATTTTTAGAGAAGTTACCTAATTTAAAATCTTTTCCACCATTAATTGTTACAACACAAGTTAAAATCATTTATTCATCATCAATTATTAAAAGAAATTGAATATTTTAGGCACTTCAAGTATAAGTCTCTGCAAATCCCAAACTTTCCCTTAGGGGTGGTTCTCTTGCCAATACACTTTAAGTGCACCCACGGAAAACAACAGTCACAGAGCACAGAATCCATATTGTTCAAGTCCTACTTACACAGCTCACACAACCTCTCTGGTGGCGATCTGAAATATAATATATTCTTAGTTCTAAAACTCTATTTATATTAACCGAAACATACCTTTAGTGTCTATTTTATCGAGAAAAGCAAAAAAAAAAAACAACAAGAACACGTCGAAAAAACATTGGGCTAAGGAAATAACCAAACTTAGTAAATCGAGTAGTAATTTTAATGAAGTGACGATGGACTACTTTTATTGCGGATTAAATAAGAAAAGTGACTGCCTGTGATAGTATAAGTGAATCGATAATTTATGCAAAAGTCAAGCAGTTGTTTGATGACCTTAGAGCTAATTCTCCTTAAAGGGAAAATATATAACAGGTTCAAATCTTCTTGATTCAATTTATATCTGAATTTATTTATTTGTTCATTATCTATATGTATATTTATATATTTTTTTAAAATCATTTCACCACACGCAAGGCGATAATGCCACTTGGACGCAGGAGGTTACAGGGAGGGGAAGAGAATGAGAAGATTTTAGTGAGAAGAAGTGAGGAAAAGAATGATGACGATTGATGTTACACTTAAATTTTTGAAGATTGTAGGTGGCAGGGAAACAAGAAATCGGAAGGGAGATTGACAGGCGAGAAAAGAAACTATTAAAATAGAAACTACTGTTGCATCTAACGGTGAGACCTAATCGCCAATCTAGTAGTACGCTTAAATTCATGCAGTCGAGGTCTTAAAGGGAGAAGCTAGTCACAACAAATGCCATGAAAATATTTGTAGAAAAAAACAGAAGGTAGCCACGTCACGACGGTGAGAAAATGACTGATGTTGAAATGCCAGGACAGGACCTATGACATTACAGATTCTTCTTTGAATTTTGTAAAGAATCCCGATATATATATATATATATATATATATATATATATATATATATATATATATATATATATATATATATATATATATATATATATATCAGTTAGGAATGATATGGAGAAAATAATAAATAAACACAATAAAAATATTAAATGATTAACTAAAAATATAATATATAAAACTACTGTATCAAATAATATTAATACTGACCAAAATATTTATATAGGAGCAACGGAACCCACTTTCAAAGAAAGATTTAATAATTATAAGATGCCATTTAAAATATATAAATACGCAAATCGTACAACATTATCAAAATATATATGGAGTCAAAAAGAAAATAATATACCTATGAAAGTTAAATGAAAAAGTATAAAAAAACGTACTCCCATATAATATTACCAATACGATTTGTAGACTGTTTAGAAAAAATTAACTATGTTAACTTTTAATAATCAAATTAAATTATTAAATAAGAAGAATGAAATAATGGGTCGATGCTGACAAATTAACAAATATTTACTTTGTTACTTTAATAATACATAATATTAAAAAGTTTTCATACTCATAACTATATATATATATATATATATATATATATATATATATATATATATATATATATACACAGGGTGTCCATAAATTCGTGTGAACTTTAAAAATTTACAACTTTATTTGTATTTGCGACAGAAATAATTTGTAAAAAGGATTAGAAAGAAGTAAATCTATATTTTTTAAGGTTTTATTGAAATTTTATTTAAGTTTCCACATGTCCTCCATCATTAGCAATACAAAGGGTAATACGATTTTGCAGTTCACGGAAAACATTTATTTACAGTAATGCTTGAAATCACATTAGTTATTTTAGCTATACTTAAAACTAGGTACATTAAACTTTATAACATTTTTACATATAATTTCTATCGCAAATACAAATAAAGTTAAAAAAATTTTGAAGTGCCCACGAAGTTTATGTACACCCTGTATTTAGTTTGTTACTTTAATAATAATATAACATAATACAACAAATACAATATAAAATATAATTTAATTAATAATATAACATAACAATTTCAATACAAATAATACATAAAAATTCATAATTGGAAGAAAAATTTGGAATTGGAAAAATTATGACAATTGCGAATGAACACGTAAACAAAAGCAAAAATTCATGAACGTGCGCGTGTAAAAAACGTAAAATTCATGAACGTGCGCGTGTAAAAAACGAAAAATTCATGAACGTGCGCGAGTGAAAAACGTAAAATTCATGAACGTTCGCGTGTGAAAAACGTAAAATTCATGAACGTGCGCGTGTGAAAAACGTAAAATTCATGAACGTTGCGCGTGTGAAAAACGTAAAATTCATGAACGTGCGCGTGTACACAACAGATTGAAAAAGCGCGAAAAAATTGGAAAAATTCTTAAAAATTGGAAATAAACTTATTCAAACAACAGACCACTTGAAGAATGAACAATTCAAAGAAACTTCATAGTCGGGGAAACAATATGAAAATTTGATATTTACACTTAAGTAATTTTTTGTATATATATATATATATATATATATATATATATATATATATATATATATATATATATATATATATATATATATATATATAATCAAGTTAACCCTAAGCAAGTCAGTAAGTCAATAAGACACAAGTGTGGAAAAATTAGAAAAAAGAAACATTACTAAGGAGCGAGAACAAAAGAGGAGGAATCAGGAGGACAGTAGATAACGATTGACATTGCATTTAAATTTTTGAAGATTAAAGTTGACCGGAAAACATGGAGCCTGTTGGGTGTTCCACAAGCAAGACAAGAAGTGTAAGAAAACAAACTGTTAGCGTAGAACTTGCGGTTACATCTAGCCAACTCAGTATTAAATTGATCAGGCAACGTCGCCAGTCTAGTAATTCGCTTAAGTCCAAATAGTCTAGTTACTACAGCGAAGAACTCATCAGAACAATTACGTTGAAAGCATTTGTAGAACAGGTACAGAAAGGCAACTATACGGCGGTGGGAAAGTGACTGAAGCCAAGACGCTAGATCAGTACCAATAATATTGCTGATTATCCTTTGGATATTTTCAGGAATCTCCAAATATATTGCAGGAGCACCGGACCATATGCGCCAGCAATATTCTAAGCATGGATGAATGGTAGACTTATACATAAGTAAAGATAGATTCTTGAGAGAAAAGTTGTCTCGTACGACACAGTGAACGAACTTTCTTAGCAGCTGACCTAGAAATGGATTCAATATAATCTTTCAGCCGAGAAAGTTGACCTGAATGTTAGCATCAGCCATGCCTGATGGTAGACAAAAAGGCCCTCTCAGATGATTAATAGAGAGCAGCTTAGTTTTGGAGGCGTTAAAATTAACAAGCGATATTTGCCTCATTTAACAACAGACCAAAAGTCGATTTTTACACCAGCCGCGAATTTTAACTTTATCGAAATGATCAGCCTTACATGAGTAAATTGTTATGTCATCAGCATCAATAAAAAGATGAAAGCTGGTGCCATCCGGGAGAAGTAAATGGTTGTGTCATCAGCATAAATAAAAAGTTGCGAGCTGATGGCATTAGTAAGGAACAAATGGTTGTCTCATCAGAATCAATAATTTGAGAGCTGATGCCATCAGGAAAGAGTAAATGGTTGTGTCATCAGTATAAATAAAAAGTTGCAACCTGATGCCATCATGAAGAAGTAAATTGTTGTGTCATCAGTAAAAATAACAGGTTTAGACCTGATGCCATCCGGAAGGAGTAAATGGTTGTGTCATCAGCATCAATAAGTTGAGAGCTGAAACCATCAGGAAAAAGTAAATGGTTGTGTCATCAACATAAATAAAAAGTTGTGAGGTGATGCCATCGGGAAGGAGTAAATGGTTGTCTCATCAGTATCAATAAGTTGGGAGCTGATGCCATCAGGAAAGAGTAAATTGTTGTGTCATCAGCAAAAATAAAAAGTTGAGAGCTGATGCCATCTAAAAGATGTAAATGGATGTGTCATCAGCATAAATAATTAGTTGAGAGCTGATGCCATCTGCAAGGAGTAAATGGTTGTGTCATCAACATAAATACCAAGTTCAGAGCTGATGCCATCAGGAAGAAGTAAATGGTTGTGTCATCAGTATAAATAAGAAGTTGAGAATTGATGCCATCAATAACGAGTAAATGGTTGCGTCATCAGCATCAATAAGTTGAGAGCTGATGCCATCAGGAAGGAGTAAATGGTTGTGTCATCATCGTAAATAATAAGTTGAGAGCTGATGCTTTATTTGATAAAATTGGATCAGTTCAAAAGACTGACCGTAACTTTTCGTGTAGGGTCACCAAACAAGACTGGATAGGGCAGCGGTATTTAATGCACGAT
>OZ038494.1:19637636-19642847 GCA_964036315.1 Acanthosepion esculentum | reverse complement strand
AAAGGGGGTGGGAGGAGGTGGGTTGGGGTAACTAAAACCGAAGGGCCTTTATAAAAGAGCCGCTGTGTAATCAAGAAAAGTTGACAATGGTAATATCGACTACAGGTTACAAATCTAATATAAACGTATAAAAATAACGAGTATCTAAACTAGCAAGGACCTAAATTTCTATGTTCGAAAACACATACGTATACACACATAAATTTTATTTTTTATTCCCGGAGATGTTTTTTCCGTTTTCTTTTTGAATTTGTAGGTCTGATGAATTGGATCGTGTTTACGATTCCAATGGAATAAATTATGACCATGGAATATTAACGTTTAAGTCTTTTTATTATATCCTTACTGTGTCCTGGACATTGAGTTCTACCTGGATTCTATCCTCTTGGAATTATTTTTATACATATATGTATGTGTATGTATGTATATATATTTATATTTTAGATATATGATTGCATATGTATGTGTATATTTACTACTAATATTACATATATATATATATATATATATATATATATATATATATATATATATATATATATATATATATATATGAACATATATATAAGTGAACATTGAAGTCAACACTCAGAGGCGACAGGCTGTTTCATGCTAGACGCAATCGTTAAGGGCCTGACGATTGCGTCTCGCATGAAACAGCCTGTCGCCTCTAAGTGTTGACTTCAATGTTCACTTTTATATTTATATACGCTCTATCTCTGATATTGAGCACTTGATCCCATAAATATAGCACACTTTAAAACTATATTTCTTCACATATATATGTGTGTGTGTGTGTGTGTGTGTGTGTGTGTGTGTGTGTGTGTATTGTCATCCACAGACAGTTTTGCTGTATCACATCTCATCAGTGTGGCTAGACATCCGATTGCCACAAGCCGGGATCGAAACCCAACTGATTTCGCAGAGATTTTACCCCTGAGCTATCAGTGCCCGTTTGAGATGGAGGCTAATTTTTACATACTTTTTCTGCGAATAAACGCGCCAATATATATGTGTGTGTGTGTGTGTGTGTGTGTGTGTGTGTGTGTGTGTGTGTGTGTGTGTGTGTGTGTGAAGCGGGTTAGATTGTTAAACAGATTACTAAAAATTTGAACAAAAATTATAATCTATAAAAATATAACGTCAAAGCGAGAGTGAAAATTTTTAAAAAAATTATAAATAATTTATTAGTGTGAAATTTTCGTTTAAGTATAATTTTCATTTAAAACAAATTAACTCCAGGTTGCTAAATCCGATGATGGACAAACACACCCACACACACACACACACACACGCACGCGCGCCCACAGTCATTCACCCACTCATACATACACACACTCACACACACATACAAACACACTCTCTCACTTACTCACACATATACATAGACACACTGACTCACGCATAAATACATACACACTCACACTCACAAGCACAAAATCTCACACACACTCACTTATATCTATACATACATATACACACTAACTCACACACAAATACACACACTCTCATACACTCAGCTACTCACATCAATACATACACACACACTAACTCACATACGCATACCCTCACAAAGGCACTCACTCACACACACGTTCTCACACACTCACGCACAGACAAAGTACAAACACATACACACGCACACTCACTCGCACATATATGTACACACATGCACACACTAACCCACACATGCAAACACAGGCGCTCGCGCACGCACACACACACAGACACAGGCACTCACTCACTCGCATACGCATACTGTCTGCTTATTCTCGTCTTTCATCTGAACCCACTTCTGAATAATTTCCCACTAAATCTGGCAGAATTTCTTTTCTACATCACATTTCTTATGTTGGTGAATTCAACGCTTTTTCGAAAGATTGTAGCTTGAAATAAAAAAGAAACGGAAATTATCTTTGGTATAGATCAGCACCCCTTTCCAAACAGAAACCTTTTTGCAGGCTATTGTCTATTGTGTGCGAAGAACCCCAAAGAACATACGACATTCGCTTTCTTTCTCTTCTCTCTCTCTCTCTCTTTCTCTTTTTCTCTCTCTCTCTCTCTCTTTCTCTTCTCTCTCTTCTCTCTCTTTCTCTCTCTCTTTCTCTTTCTCTCTTTCTCTCTCACTCCAGCATAGGCCACATGTGTCTGTGGAAGTGTGTATATGTCTGCGTGTGAGTGTGTGTATGTGCCACATACCTTCAAGACGAATGAAATCATGAGTATCCACAGCTTCCTTCATTTATATTATATTGACTTTGCGGTACCGCTTCTTCCCTCCATTTACTCGAATTTATCAAGTTTCTTACTTGTTGTTGTCTTCTCCGTCTCTTGCTTTCGATAGGCCCTGCGTGTGTTAAGTTAGAATTGAAATAAAACAATACTTATAAATTTTCTTAAACTATTCTAATTGATTTTTATTCAATAAAAGTTAATCAGTAAAAAAAAAAGTGCGTTAATTTTTCACACTATATATATATATATATATATATATATATATATATATATATATAAAAGTGAACATTTAAGTCAACACTCAGAGGCGACAGGCTGTTGCATGCTGGACGCAATCGTCAGGCCGAAAAGGTTCACTTTTATATTTATATTTACATACGCTCTATCTCTGATATTGAGCACTTTATCCCATAAATATAGTACACCTTAAAACTATATTTCTTCATTATATATATATATATATATATATATATATATATATATATATATATATATATATACAGGGTGCGATTGATAAATTGTCGTATAAATGAAACAAAACAAAAAAATGAAAATAACACTGACATCTCATTTTAACAGATATATTCACCAAAATTACACAAAAATATCTTGAAATACTAAAGAGTAAATCTATTCAATAAAATCGCCATTAGATTCAACCACGGCCTCTAGACGACTTCGGAATCTCCTGCAACTCTTCTAGACGGTTTTCTCTTTTACATTGGTGAATGCTATCAATTATGCTTGCCTTCAGTTCATCTTTGGTGTTACAAGCAGTTTTGTTACTCTCTCACTCAACTGTGCCCCACCCATAATAATAAGTCTGGGGAGTTAGGTGGCTAGATGTAAGGGGTGATGTGGTCGCAGAAATTGTCGGACAGCCATGACTGAGTTCTCCTGCTTGTGTGCCATCCTGCAGAATCCAGATATAAGGCCTTCCAGCAGACATTCTCTTGACCCAGGGCAGCACTACCTCCACAACGAACTTGATGTAAGCCTCCGTTTTGAGGGTGAGGCCCTTCGGGAAGATGTATGGAGGCATAAGGTCGCCATCACTAGTGATCACTCCAAACAACATGATATTGACAGGATATGCCATACAACTCTTTCAGAATCCTCAGATTGATACCCAAACACTCTGAAATATTCGTATTGCAGCTTCAGGCACGAATGCCAAACAGTACAGCATAGCGTTTCTAAATTTCTGGCGGAGTGAACTGCGTGATGGCGCTCTTTTTGTGACAGACAGTGCCCAACTGGTCGTGCTATATTATGCAGTCGACAAAATCAAAAACAAACAACGCACATGCGCGAAATTAAAAATATGAAATAGCGACAATTTGCCCATCGCACCCTGTACATTGAAATGTTATGAAATAAAACCATGAATTTTGAATTAAACAAAGAATGTTGAATACAGTTATATGAAAGAAAGGTTAATATTCATTTATTCAAACAGAGAAAAATTTCAAAAAGTTAAATTAAAAAAATAATAACAGTTTTTAAAAAATGAATTTTGAAACAAAGTATTTAAAATAACATAATCGAAGAATAGTGAAAAGAATTATTTAAAAAAAGTTTAGTACTTATTAATTTATTCAAATACTAACGCTGTACCATTACTACTTCCCCACACATACATATATATGTATGTTGTGACCATATTTCCCGGGGCACGGAAGAGAATCGTGCGGTACACTATTGCGCCGCGCCGCGCCACGCCGATTGAAAATCACTGATCTAGGGAGATAAGATTACTGATTATTGCACCACGTCGAAGTTCCCGCAGAATTATAGATTCTAAAATGAAAACTCGTGGCTGAGAATCTGAAAGATCAAAATCATTTCCTTCGCCATTTTCTACTATTCCGAGCCGTTATTCATTACATCGTCTAGTATTCTCGAGTGGCCACATCCATCTAGGCATTGAGCAGGCTGTCATCGTGACCGAGGGTTTGAGTGTGCTGGCCCTGTTCAGATTGTTGATCACGCTATAACACACGCCCACTTCCAGAAGCTGTAAATAAGATCTGCTCAGCATAGCCGCAGTATAGTTGGCTCTGTGGGTGTAGAACAAACACAAATATGCCTAAATAAGGATTGGCTAACCGCCATAGTAGACGGGTATCCTCGAATACGGGTGGCCAGCTATTATATATATATATATATATATATATATATATATATATTTATATATATATATATATATATATATATATCAATGAAAAAATGCTGCCTACATACACACACTATACACATATATATATATATATATATATATATATATATATATCAATGAAAAAATGCTGCCTACATACACACACTATACATATATATATATATATATATATATATATATATATATATATCAATGAAAAAATGCTGTCTACATACACACACTATACATATATATATATATATATATATATATATATCAATGAAAAAATGCTGCCTACATACACACACTATACATATATATATATATATATATATATATATCAATGAAAAAATGCTGCCTGCATACACACACTATACATATATATATATATATATATATATATCAATGAAAAAATGCTGCCTACATACACACACTATACATATATATATATATATATATATATCAATGAAAAAATGCTGCCTACATACACACACTATACATATATATATATATATATATATCAATGAAAAAATGCTCTCTACATACACACACTATACATATATATATATATATATATATATATATCAATGAAAAAATGCTGCCTACATACACACACTATACATATATATATATATATATATATATCAATGAAAAAATGCTGCCTACATACACACACTATACATATATATATATATATATATATATATATATATATATATATATATATATATATCAATGAAAAAATGCTGCCTACATACACACACTATACACATATATATATATATATATATATATATATATATATCAATGAAAAAATG
>OZ038494.1:19475136-19632636 GCA_964036315.1 Acanthosepion esculentum | reverse complement strand
ATTTATTTTCATTTATTCTTGTTCGTTTTCAATTTTCGATTTTAACGTATATATATATATATATATATATATATATATATATATATATATATATATATATATATACATATATATATATATATATATATCGAAAGGTCATCCAGAGTAAATTTTCGGCCTGGCTCTTAAAACATTTCACCTTTTCTGGCAGAACTTCTGTTATTACAGTGCGGGATATCTGCTAACAAAGTGATGGAAATAAAAAGAAAAAGAATCTAAATCAAATCGGTTAGATTTTTTTTTTAAATTAGAATTCCCTGCATCCTTCGTTTGTGCGCATGTGCAGTCACACCAAAGGAAGTAACGCGTGACGAGAAAACTTTTTCCACTTTGTCAATACATTTTCCCCAATATTGTTCTTTATATATAAAAATATATATCATCATCTCATATGTATGTATGTATATATATATATATATATATATATATATATATATATATATATATATATATATATATATATATATATATATAAAACTTTTGTCGAAAAGTAAATATTTCTTCAGTAAGACTTCTCAATTTCTAAGTTGCTTGTCATTAATTTCTCTGTTTAAAATAACAGGTACGTTACTACCCACTAAAAATAACGTTTATAATAAGAACACACACATACATATATATATATATATATATATATATACACGCCTGTCATCTGTTTTTCTTTTCTGTCTCCTCAACTTCTTTTCACTCTCTTTTCTCCTTAATTTCCACGATTGACGTTGCTTAACTTCGGTGATCGTACCAGAAACGGCGTTTCGATGTGAAATGGCCGTAGGCAATACCACCCGCCAATCCAAGCTTACACCAACGAGTATTCCCAAAGCCGTTATCCACCTATGTACTGACCAAGATCAACGTTGCTTAACTTCGGTGATCGTATGAGAACCGGTTTTTTAACATGACATAGCCGTAAACCATGGCAGCCGCAAATCCAAAGCTGTCACCCATCTATGAACTGGCGGGAATCATCGTTGCTTAACTTAACGTTGTTCATACGAGAAACCTTCTTTCAACGTGATATGGCCGTAAGCCATACCACCCGCCAATCCAAGGTTACAGCAACGAGTATCTCAAGCGGTCACCCATTTATGTACTGACAAGGATCATCGTTGCTTAACTTCTTACGGGGGCCGATCTTTCAACGTAATATCGCCTTAAGCCTGTTTATTCCGGGACACGAGCCAAAACAGGTGGTGTGAAACGTGAATTACGTCTCATGTTCTCTCGGTGGGTAATTTCCTTATTTGCGGCTGAAGAACTGTGGAGAATCACTGGTAATTATTTGATGAAATTGGTAGGCTTGTCAGGGAATAGCCTTTTATCACTGTGGTTAAAAAGACCGACGCCCGTCTGCTTGACTACTTAACGCCGGCGTCTTGTGAATGAGGGATTGGTGAGAAGGGGAGTAGCTCACTTGACTGCCCAGGGTGTGTGTTTAAGGAGACTTCCTTTCCATTTGTCGATCAGGTGACATTCCAGGTCATCCTCAGTTATGTGCTGTGTCACTTCAGGACGTGTGCGATCAGAGATCTCCACAACTTCCTGCCCATCGTAGCTAGTAACGTTCCATCGTTACCAAGCATGTCCTGACTTTTCTCTAGTTATGTTGAACGGTTGTACTCTCAATGAGTACTCTCCTTGGACGTCTATTCGGATTGAGGTTCATTGTCAGAATGGAACATATATACGATCCACTGCCAAACGTTTTACAGCCTCATCCTTTAAAAAAAAAAACTACATTTGGTCTGTTGTTAACTGGGGCAAAGAATGGCCTGTTAATTTTAACGCCTCCATAACAAAACTACTTTCTGTTAATCACCTAAGAGACCGCCATCTGCCTTGCATCAGAATGTCTAATACTAACCTCCTGGAGAGTGACTCATTACGCTTTCTCGGGCTAACATTCTCGGCTGACATGAAATGGAAAGACTATATTGAATCCATTGTAGGTCAACTACAATGAAATTTGGTTCACGGTGTCGTGACAGACAGTTTTTTCTCTCCAGAATCTATTTTATGTACCAATAAGTCTACCATTCGTCTATGCTTAGAATATTACTGCCACATACGATCCAGTGCTCCTGCTATATATTTAGAGATTTTTGATAAAATCCTAAGAAGAATCTGCAATATTATCGATCCTGACCTGGCATCTCGGCTTCAGTCAATTTCCCACCACTAATAACGTTGCCTCTCTGTGCTTTTTTCTATAAATACTTTCATGTTAATTGTTCATATGAACTCTTCGCTATATAGTATGTTTATTTGTAAATATTAATTGGGGTTAGATTTTTAAATTTGTTGTTTTATTCCCCTCCCCCGACAAACAATGAATTGTACATGTGGGGACTAGTTAGGACTTTCATAGAGACACTGTGGTATTATGGTGGCTGTAGTAAGAAATTAAGTAAGAATGTGTTGTTGTGGTGTTAGGAATATTGTTGTATGTTTGGGTCAGAGTTTGTGGCTAGCTAAGTTTAACGTTAAAAAAGAAGACCCTCCTTTTCCCCCCATGGCCTTGTGCCACATTTCTGTACATAGCAGAATAAATATCGCTCTTCGCTATGGTACCTAGACTTTATGAATTTAAGCACAGTACTCGACTGGCGACGAGGTCTCATCAATTTATAGTTGCATCGCCTAGATGTAACCGTAAGTTCTATGCTAACGGCTCCTTTTCTCGCACTTCTCGCTTGTGGAACATTCTTCCGTCTCCATGCTTCCCAGTTAATTTTGATCTTCAAAAATTTAAATGCAATGTCAATCGTTATCTAATGTCCTGAATACTCTTCTATTGTTCGCGCTTCTTAATATTCTTCCACGCCCAGTAACCCTTTGTGTCTTAACAGCTTTACTGTCTTGGTTGTAGTGAACTCGATTAAAAATACGGGTATGATACCCCCACTGCATCCATGTATGAATCTGTTTATATATAATTCTCAAAATGTGCGTGTGTGTGTGTGTGTGTGTGTGTGTGTGTGTGTGTGTGTGTGTGTGTGTGTGTGTGTGTGTGTGTGTCATCTGATGTTGTTTATGCGTTTCCACAGTTTTTTTTTTTGTTTGATAGATAATTCTTCAGTACCAGTTTTGAGTCCAATTTACACATTCCCCTTCTTTTGGCCAAGATCCAATCTATCTCAAGTGAGGTTACCTTTTCCATTGTATAAAGCATACTACTACAGTTTTAAGGCGTTGCTTTCATTGTCGTTTATAGCTGTTCCCAATTTAATTTTTTTATTTTCTTGCCAGTTCTTGCATTGCATTCACCGTAGTAATAAGTAAGCTTGCTTTTTTATTATTCAACATTTATTTTTCCAACCTTTCCTAAAGTTATTCGAGCTTCAGTGATTCCTGTAGCTTTACAGCGTTCTCTTCTGGTATTTGCCCACGCATTCCATTTGACAATTCATACTTGCCTAAGACATGCCACCAAAGAAAAGAACTTGCCTAGGTCGCAAAACCGCTGCCGACAGGTTTGCCATGCAAATAAGAAATAACGAATCGTCTTTAGAACGTCCAGTTTGCCTGTCTCAAAATGCCCCTCGGAATGCTTCAATCAGAGCCACTGAGTCCGAAGATCAACGTAGCCATCGGATTTCTAGAAGAGCATACCTGAACGCTTCTGCGCGCGACGCTGAAAATGATGATCAAAGGACTCAACGGCTGAGGAGAAACGCCTCTTCAACTGCTGCTGGGCGTGAGGCTGAAACAAGATTGAGAACGCAAAAACGGCCCTTTTCAGCCCCCCCTTCAAATTGTTACCCCCAATCCCATTTATATATATAAGTTTCGTTAAAGACAAGATACTGCGATTAAACCTTTATCGGTACATTTCCTTGTCTTCGTACAAGTGATTTCTGTACACAAAGTGTAGGAAAAGCGTCCAAAAGTTCTACATATCCAAACACTTTCGGCTTTTTTAGACATTATCAAGGACAATTTTTACTTTTCTATTTTTTGTTTTTATCTGAATGTGTCGGTTTTCTATGCATGTGTTCGAAGTTATAGGAATATATTATTTTCCAAACATGGTCAGTACATCATGGCCGTGTTCGTAGTTAATGTTATTGAGTGTTGGTTTTTCCTTTTTTGTTATTAGGGCATCCATTATTTTTAGTCTTTTTTTTATATGTGGATGAAGCTATTATACTTGTATTTTCTACGAGTATGTTTCGGGTGAAGTTTGATAGGTTTTTGTGTGTATTTAAATGAGTTCTAATTGAGCTGTGCTCGGATAAGTGTAACGTGAATCGTCTAGATAGGCATGTAATTATATATATAATCTAATAACAGTCGGGATTTCAAAACATCTTATCTTTACAGAAATCTGAAATGAGTAGCCCCAAAATATATACACCATTTAACTAAATAAATGAAAATATTCTTGTTCCCTTGAGTCACATAAACTAAAGGATAAAGTTAAGGCTAACAGCTTAAATTCGTACATATACAGTGAGGTACAACAATTGCTGTATATCTGAACCATTAACTAGACAGGAGAAATTAATTTGGTCTCTGATAAAGTGTGAGAACATTACGCCTTTTGTAAAATAGAGGCATTTTTAAGTATATACAACTACCCTTATAGTTATATATTCTATTATATGTTTAAAAACAGATAGATAGATAGATAGATAGATAGATAGATAGATAGATAGATAGATAGATAGATAGATAGATATGAATAGACATGAATATGAAAAACCCACGGTAGATAGAAAATGAAGAGATAGATAGATAGATAGATAGATAGATAGATAGATAGATAGATAGATATGAATAGACATGAACATGAAAAACCCACGGTAGATAGATAGATAGATAGATAGATAGATAGATAGATAGACAGATATGAAAAGCCTACGATAGATAATGAGCAAAAAATACATAGATAGATAGATAGATAGATAGATAGATAGATAGATAGATAGATAGATAGATAGATAATGAACAGAAATAGATATGAACAGCCTACGATAGATAGATACATAGATAGATAGATAGATAGATAGATAGATAGATAGATAGATAGATAGATAGATAATGAACAGAAATAGAAATGAACAGCCTAAGATAGATAGATAGATAGATAGATAGATAGATAGATAGATACATACATACATACATACATACATACATACATACATACATACATACAGTACGAAATTCCGGAGAAAAAAAACTACTAAGACATATCGCTCCATTAATTGAAATATGTACTTAGTTCATCTCACGTTAACTGAAAAAAACTTACAACAAAAGAATTCGTGGATTTACCAAATTACAAAATTCATATAAAAAATTCTCACTTGAAATATTTGAACTTTAGCGTTGTGACTTGCAAGTTCCAATATTATATAACCGTTAATAAATAACTCATTCTTAAAAAAACATCTTTCGGTCTACAACACATTTATTTCGTCTTCGAGTTTTGATTTTAAAGGAAAATTACAGCCTGACGATGAGGACATGAAGTCCTTGAAAGTACTTGCTGCTCTAAAAAATACACCAGATCCATCTGACAACAATTTTATACAAAAGGATCGCATCATTCAGTGGATTGTTAGTAGTTTAATGCTTATATTATGTCTATTAGCGAAGAGATTTCGCCATTAATTGCATTAATATTGCTAATTGATTCAATGTATGATTATCTCTTTATGACATACACACATACATACATCAATAGCTTTGAACAAAATAATTTTTGGTTGATAATGTTTAGAATATGCATGTATTAGAATGTCATGTGATGTTTGTGATGTCTCTTCGATTTCTTTCAGATATCGCTTCTTTACATGTCATGCCAGTTTGTAAAGTGTCGGGTATCGCTTTTTGTTGTTGGGTTTTTTTCGGGGGGTGGGAGGGATTTTTCATTTTTTGTCCTTTTCATAATGCCTTATGAAATCCGAATGTACTGAGATATCGGGAAATTTATATTCAAATTTTCACCGGATACCGGGAAATTGGTTCGAAATTTAGAAAAATAAACAAAGACTTCTCAAAGAACTCTTACAGGTATACCTCAACCTACGTCGTTAATTTGGTCATGACTTAGATCGAAAAACTATAAACTGCAAATAAGCACTCCTTATTGTCTATTACAGTATTTATGATATGTACGTAAGGACAAGTTTCTTAGTATCCTTATTAAAGGAATATAGAAAATTACTATCTTGATGCATATTCAATTTATTCCGAGTACTTTCGACATTAGCACAATATCATCATCAAGGACTTGTTTGCTCTAAGACAAAAAATTATTGTCGAAAGTACTCGGAATAAAATGAATACGCATGAACATGGTAATTTTCTTTCTTCCTTTAATAAGGATACTAAGAAACTTGTCGGTAATTACGAGAGGGTCCTATTAAAAATAAGTAAACCAAACTTGTCTAAATTATTTAATGAGACATGTCTTAATGAAAACATGCTGTCAAAATATACGCAATATATATATATATATATATATATATATATATATATATAACCGATTAAATAGGTCAATGTCTGATCCCTCCTCCCCTAATACTAAGTATGATAGATAGAAATATTAAAATAAACCCTCTCTGAACTCGATCATGTCTCTCAGACCACTCCTCACTACCCTCTCTGTTAAATTACATAAACTTAATACTACCCGTCAAAAGTTTAAATGTTCATTGCATTTTTCGTTTCACCTTTTGGAAGTGCACTCTGATGATCCAGCGCCCTTTAAAAGGGCTATGGTGAAATAAATTATTCCATGGAGCCTTTTTTCATTAATATATATATATATATATATATATATATATATATATATATATATATATATATATATATATATATATATATATATATATATATATATATATATATATATATATATATATATATATATATATATATATATATATATATATATATATATATATATATATATATATATATATATATATTAGGATATTAAAGCAAAAACATTTTAAAAATCACTACACAATTACGTAGATACGGTGGAGTAATGGATACCGGCTCGGATTCAGAAATAGGAGAGCCAAGTTCAAATTCCAGTCGAATCCATTACATTCACTTATGGGCTAATACCATTGGGAAAGGTATGAATCTTCCCCCCCCCCCCAGCCACCACCATATCAGGACAGACCGAGTTCTTGGGTGGTAATTGGTCTACCGCAGAAATAAATGTCAACCTACTGCGGGATACATGACTGACGAGGCATAACCTAACAGACTGACACAATTACAATCATGTTTCAACACCACCAATGTGTCTCCTCAGTCAATGTCAAACTACTGGCGAGCGAAAGATTAATTTAATTTCAAAAGCAGTGAGAGAGTGAGAAAATAAATGGATTTTTATAAATCCGACAGTGATATATATATATATATATATATATATATATATATATATATATATACAAATAATTGTCGAACTTTTCATAAGACCATTTCATAATATATGATATCATTTGTTTACGCTTCCAACAGATATGAGCGTTCGAGGGAAATCATGGCAAATTTGTAGTTTAAAAACAGTAATTCGCCCTTGCTAACTGGACCCTTCGTCTTTAGCTAAATAGATGACGATTCCGTGTAGGATACAGGTTCGATTCCTATCGGAGGATACATTTTCTATGAGATTTCTCAGACATTCAGGCCAGTAAATGTTGTTAATACAGTTTATTGTAAAAACAGAGCATTTACTGAAATATTTGTATCTATAAAAATAACGTACAAAGAGAATATATATATATATATATATATATATATATATATATATATATATATATATATATTATTATTATTATTATTATTATTATTATTATTATTATTTGTATATGTTGTTATGTTTTCTGCTTTGTGTCCTGTAGAGCCGGGTTCAAAATATGGTCCTTAGGGCCTATAAGAGAATTGTCATTTAATTGATAGCACTTTTCTTAGTATATGGGATGTTCCGAGTAGGGCGATCTTCTGGGCAACTTGTATGTTGATGTTACCTGGGACACTGTTAATAAAATTGTCCATTCCTTTTCTCACGAGGCCCAGAGCTCCGATTACAATTGGTACAGTCTCAGTCTTCATTCCCCACATTCTGTTAATCTCTGTCTCCAGTTCCTTGTGTTTGGACAATTTCTAGATAATTTTCATGAAGGTATTTCTCAGATGGTACTATGTCAATAAGCATACACTTCCCGAATTTTTTGTCTTTTATGATAATATCAGGTCTGTTGGCTTTTATTTCCCTGTCAGTTTGAATTGCCATATCCCAGAGGATAGTTACATTGTTATTTTGGGTAACTGTGTCTGGTTGGTGCTCATACCATCTCTCAGTTGTTTTGATTTTGTGCTTCTTGCATATCTTTCAGTGCACATATTTCGCTACCTTGTTATGTCTGTGGGTATCCTGAGATAATATGGTCGACAGTTTCATCACATTTTCCGCAGACCCTGCATTTCGGGTTAGTTCCATCCTTGATTATGTGACAGAGATAGGATCTGGTTGCGAGGCTTTGGTTCTGAGCTGCAGTAATTAGGCCTTCTTTCTTGGCTTTTAAGCTGGTGCTACTCAGCCAATGATGTGTTTTCTATTGCTTCTTTCTTTCTTTTTAGATATTTGCCATGCATCACCTTGTCCTCTCAGATTTTTTTTTTGGGGAGGGGGTTGTAATTTCATTTGGCCAAGTTATTTTGCTTTCTGTTTTACTCGTTTCACGTAGATGGTATTTGCTTCGTTTTTCTAGGTAGGATTTATATGAAGTTTTTTCTTGAAGAATGCAGCTTCTTTGTTGATGGAGTGGATTTGGTGTTTTACTATTTGTAGGGGAGGGTCTTTTTTTTTTATGAGGTATGCTTCCAATCCGATTGTTGTAGTTTTTAGATATTATTATTATTATTATTATTATTATTATTATTATTATTATTATTAACTTAAAAACTCGAGTCGTGTTTTGAAATAGCCTCGTCAGATCAGGATTTTTATATGGATGTCATGCGTGACGCCAAACCCGTTCAGAAATATCTAAACTGACATTTGTATACAACCACTTTCTCAGATCAATGGTTGAAAATGTCTTCGAATGAATGAAACCTTATCGAGTGCCGTCCTTCTTCGAACCTCGTGGTCTGGCCGCTACATAATCACAAAGAACTGTACCAAATAACAGAAACCACATCAATTGAGGACTTTACACAAGAGTAACAACTAAAATGGATGCGACATGTAATTTGAAGAGAAAATGATGACATAAGCTGGATGTTGACGTTATACACTATTTCGAACAAAAGATAAGAGCCCCCATCGATATTGGGGGTGAGGATAGTGTAGTGAATAGCGACTCGGAATAAAAAATCAAAGACACAAGTTCCAATTCCAGTCGGGTTCGTTTTATTCATTTAGGCAAAGATATTATTGGGAAAAGCATGAATCCCCCCCCCCCAACTACAGTTACGGAGAACTGAGACCAATCTCTCTTAGGCAACAAACAAAAAACGATTACAGTTTGCCGGCCACTGCCCCCGAGCGGACAGGGAAATTGTCTGATCCTTACTCCTATGGCTTCCTTCTGGTCGTGTCTTCCGACGAAAATTGACTTTGCCAGACACCACAGCTCGAGACTTAGTGTTGGACTTTGGGCATCTGGGGACAGCAATACAGGACTGAACAGTGTGGAAAGAGATTGTCAATGGAGTTCTGTCCAACTATAGGGAAGAGGAAGAATGATGATGATAGGGGTTAAATAAGGTAACGTGTATCTGAAAAAAAAAAAAAAGAAATTGTTAGACCAATATTTACTCGGAAAAAAAAAAGAAAAAGAATTATTCTTAACAGCCCCAAATATATTACGGTTTAAATAAATCAAAATGGGTTGATAATCCATAAAAAATAATCAACCCATCTATGCTGGAAAGAACGATAACAGACTTGAAAAAAACTATTTTCCTGACAAACTGTTTTAAGAGAAAGATTTAATAAATTTCAAACGACGGCAACACTGGCTTCTCGGTCAATGAATGCCTAATGTTTCCTTATAAGGAAACGGCTAATATTACCATTATCATTACAGATGAGAAGAAGAGATACTACACTTTGATCCTAGGCTAATAATCTGGGAGTGAAGAAAAGCATAACTTATATAGCACTGGCTGCTGGGTCAATGAATGCCGAATGTATCCTTATACGGAAAAGGCTAATATTACCATTACCATTAAAGCCGAAGAGAACAGATACTACACTTGGTATTACATTTTATGCCGAATGTCACCTTATAAGAAAACGGCTAATATTACCATTACCATTAAAGCTGAGGAGAACAGATACTACACTTTGATCCCAACACGATGGTAGTAGAGTGAACAAAAGCCTAACTGAAGTAGCACTGGCTGCTCGCTCAATGAATGCCAAACGTTGTCTTATAACGAGATGGCTAATATTACCATGAACGTTATTTCGAATAAAAAGTGCATTAAAATATATATATAAAGATATTACATACTGATATATATATATTCGAATTATTATCATTATTATTATTATTATTATTATTATTATTATTATATTTAATAATAACAATATTATTATATATGGGGGTGGTAAGAAATTCTTAAAAATCTTAAATTCTGCAATATCTATTTCCGTTTTATTTTCTGTGTTTGTTATCCTCTATGTTTCCACGTCGCCACACGTTTCCATAACAATAGCCCCTTTTACTTAAAATCAAACTCGGGAGACCTCCTTTTAAAAAAAGAAATATCTTCTGACATATGAATAAATTCTTTCTCTCCAAGCCCGCCATCATAGACGGGCATAGACGCTGGCACACACAATGTAACACGTACGCACATCGTGTATATCAATCAACACGACTTGACGCTTTGAAGCCGAGATTCTTAACGTTTGTAGTTGAGATAAAGTCATTTCGTATTACGCGTACTCATCGTAAGGAAAGAGCTGGGTGTGTCTATAGAATTCGCCTCAACGTTCATAAAACGCAAGAATAAAGTCAATATCAAGGTTATTCAAGTGTCAAGTGTGAAAGTCTCGAGCTTACGAGACTAAATAGTCTCGTCAGATCGCGACTTCCATATGGATGCCATGCATGGCGCCAAATTAATTAGGAAAAAATCTAAACTGTCGGCTGTATACAGCCAGTTTCTCAGATCGATGGTTAGAAACGGCTAGTAAGACGGGTCGGTCTCTGCGTGGACCATCTGTCTTCGAACCTTGTGAACTGGCGCTACAAGCAAATTACTGTACCAGATAACAGAAAACCCATCACTTGAGGACCACCAACAGCAGCAACCACTAAAATGGATAGCACATGTATCTCGAAGAAAAAATAATGACATAATCAAGATGTTGATGTTCCACTCTACTTCAAATAAACATTTAGGAAGGAAACTCCCATCAATACTGGAAAGAGCGATAACAGCTACTGGACTTGAGAAACCTGTTTTCCTGAAAATTAATTTAAGAGAGAGATTTTATAAATTTCAACTGAAAGTAATGATATAATCAAGATACTGACGTTCCACACTACCTCCCGAAAAAAAAAAGGGAAAAGAAGGAAGCTGGAAAGAGCAATGACAGTTACTGGATTTGAGAAATTTATTTTCTTGAAAAATTATTTCAAGAGAAAATCTGTAAATTCCATACGACATCAGCACTATCTGCTTGATCAATCATTACAGAATGTTTCCTTATAAGAAAACAACTAATATTACCAATTTAAATACTCTTGCTTTCAGAAACATTTATTACGTCGCTTTAATGTCTTCTCTCTCCTTCGCTTTCCCTCTTTCTTTCTCTGTGTATGCGCGAGAGTGTCCGTGTGTATGTGTATGTGTATTTGTTCTTTTATCTACATTCCCTCTGTATGGAACATTCTACATCACTCTTTATTCAGCTATCTAGCTTTGCCTCTCTCATTCTTAACTCTCTTTACATTTCCATCAACATCTCACCTTCCATCTCTCTCTTTCTCTCTCTATCTCCCTCTCTCTGTACCTTTTATCACCCTCTTTCTCCCTCTCTCTCTCTCTCTTTGTACCTTTTATCACTCTCTCTCTCTATCTCTATGTTCCTTTTATCACTCTCTTTCTCCCTCTCTCTCTGTACCTTTTATCATTCTTTCTCTCTCTCTCTTTGTACCTTTTATCACTCTCTCTCTCTGTACCTTTTATCACTCTCTTTCTCTCGCTCTCTCTGTAGCTTTTATCACTCTCTTTCTCTCTCTCTTTACCTTTTATCACTCTCTCTCTCTCTTTCTCTCTCTGTGTGTGTACCTTGTATCACTATCTCTCTCTCTGTACCTTTTATCACTCTCTTTCCCTCTCTTTCTCTCTCTCTGTACCTTTTATCACTCTCTATCTATCTATATACCTTTTATCACTCTCTTTCTCTCTCTTTTTCTCTCTCTCTCTACCTTTTATCACTCTCTCTCTCTTTCTTTATCTCTCTCTCTCTCTTCCCCCTTTCTTTCACTTTTTCTTTTCATCATCTCACTTTTACTATCTCTCTGTCTTTGTCTCTCTACTTTTTACTATCTTTCACCCAACACAAGGCCTTTTTCAATCATTTCACTCCCAATCAAGGTAATAAAGCCACTAAGATGCAATGGGTTACTGAGTGTTAATGAATATAAGAAAAATAAAAACGTTATTAAGGAGCAAGGACAATAAAAATAAAAAAACGAATGTTAGAGGACAGAGATTGCGATTGACATTATATTTAAATTTTTGAAGAACAGAGTTGACGGGGAAGCAAGTAGCCGAAAGAGAGTTCCACAAGCAAGAAGTGCGATAGAAGAAACTGTTAGCATAGAACTTACGGTTACATCTAGCCATTTCAGCTGTAAAATGATAGGACCTTGCCGCTAATCTAGTACTGCGATTAAATTCATAAAGTCGTGGAGGCACGGAGGAGTAATGGATAGCGGCTCGGATTGAGGAATCGGAGAGCCGAGTTCGAATTCCAGTCGAATCCATTACATTCACTTACGTTTCTAATACCCTTGGGAAAGGTATGAATCCTCTTCTTAAGCTATGGGTAAATAGCAGGACCGGCCTGGTTCTGTAGCCTTGGATGGCAACTGGTCTACCGCAGGACAAAAAAATCTGCCTCGTATCGAAAGATACATGATCGCCTAAGCGTCTGTCACGCATGGCACATAACTGACTGACTGAATTAGGATGTTGCCCAGGAAAGAAAGCAGCAGCATTTCCCATTGGGTATTAAACATCCTGCATCTTTCTTAGCACTTCCTTTTATCTCTCTCTCTTTCTTTCTTTCTTTCCTTTTAGGCCGATATCTACCTTTCCATCTCTCTCACCCCCCCCTCTCTCTCTCTCTCTCTATCCCTCTCTCTAATTCCATCACTGTTTCCATCTCTCTCTACTTCTATTTCTATATCTTTCTCTACACAACTCTCTCTCTCTCTTTTATATGTCTCCACTTCCCACTCTCTCTCTCTCCACTTCTCTCTCTTTACATCTGTCTCCCTACTTCTATCGCTGTTTCCATCTCTCTCTACACGTATTTCTCTATCTTTCTCTCTCTACTTCTACCTATTTCTCTTTCAATCTCTCACTCTACTTCTATCTCTCTTTTTACACCTCTTTCTCTCGCTACTTTTATCTTTCTCTTTTTCTATCTGTCTTCACTTCTCTCTCTCTCTCTCTTTCCATTTCTCACCTCTTCTCTCTCTCTTGCTATCTCTCTCTCTACTTTTATCGTTTTTTCCATCTCTCTCTCTCTCTTCTTCTACTTCTATCACTCTCTCTCTCTCCATTTCTCCCACTACTTCTATTTCTCTCTATCCTTCCATTTTTTTCATGCCATTTATCTCCTTCACTCTCTCTCTCTCTCTCTCATTGTTCATGTGTCACTCCATAAGTCAAACTTATCTCACTCTCTATCTAACTTTGTCTCTCTTTCTTAAGTTTATGCTTTTATCTTTCTTTCTCTCTTTCCTTATCTACCGATGTATCTCTTTCAATGTCTCTCCTTCACTTGTCTTTTGTGTCTATCTTTGGACACTGAATCTACACTCACTTACTTCCGCCATCTTTCTTCACGGCCGACATTTCCATTCTCTTTCATTCTCTCCCACTCTCCCTTCTGCCCCTATCGAATTCGGGCCCTAATTGAAGCATTTTTGCTTTTGTCAAATGCGATTTAACAAGTCGGAAAGAGACGAATAAAAAGTCTATGATTAAATGCGTTAAAGAAGGCAGAACGTCCCGGATGACAGTCACAACGAGGTCAATGAAATGAATATTCAAAGGAATTCAAAACATTTTAAAATGTTGAATAATAAAAAAAAAAAAAATTTATCTCATATATTTGACTTTTTTCTTTTGTATCTCTTTCACTGAAAGATTTTCTGCAAGAAATTCATTGTGATCTTTTAGAATTTGCTGACTAAATGATATTTTCCATTTAAGATTTTCTAACGCATATACACACACACAAACGGAGACACACAGAACACGTGAGTGTATGTGTTCAAATTTGTTTCACATTATTTATATGTATGTATCTCACTCTGTTCATATATATATATATATATATATATATATATATATATATATATATATATATATATATTGAATTTGTAGGTCTGATGAATTGGATCGTGATTACGTTTCCAATGTAATAAATTATAAAATTTAAATCTGCATGGCACTTTACTCCAATTGGCTCATTCGCTTGCTTAAAGTCAACGTTGATTCTGATTCCGCAGAACTGAGTTGGGTGTGAAAAAATATTTGTTGTTAACATTCTTTTTTCATTCGGTTTTTCCAGTTACGAGTCCTTTTTTAAAGCTGATCGTTTTGTGTTCATTTTGTTTAGTTCTTTTTTCGTAACAGATTTAATGTTTAGTATAGAGCTTAGAAAAAATTCGCAGTGTGAGATAGGCAAGAAGTAAGGCATGTAGCAACATCAGCACGGCAAAGGGCACTCCTTTAAAGGTAAGGAAGGGCAAAAATATTTTAAGTCAAGTGATAGCGATTGCTGTATGAGTCGTACGATTTTTGAATCAAGCACGGGCAATGCCGGGCCATGCTGCTAGTGTATATATATATATACATATATATATATATATATATATATATATATATATATATATATATATATGAAGAAATATAGTCTTAAAGTGTGCTATATTTATGGGAGATAGAGCGTGTGTAAATATAAAAGTGAACATAGAAGTCAACACTTAGAGGCGACAGTCTGTTTCATGCTAGATGCAATCATCGGGCCTTAGCATGAAACAGACTGTCGCCTCTAAGTGTTGACTTTTATGTTCACTTTTATATTTACATATATATATATATATATATATATATATATATATATATATATATATATATATATATATATATATTATAGTAAAAATAAAAGAAGAACAGTAAGATATGTAATTCGGTGTTCTTATTGATATTTTGATTTTTACAAAACAGTGCTCAATGTAAATTTACAGAGCATAAATATTATAAATTATCTGATTTAAAAATACGGTTTCATCGCTACACAGGAATCACCGTGTTTCAAAAACGGAAGCTAAAAATTTCAAATTTAATTATATAATTATAAATTAAAAGCATTAGTTCTGTTTTATCTTCAAGCGAGTTTTGGAATTTTCAAAAATTTGCTTGAAGATAAAACCGAACTAATGCTTTTAAATGAATATAATTGAATTGGAAGTTTTTGTTTTCTGTTTTTGAAACATGGTAATTCCTTTGTAGCGATGAAACTATATTTTTAAATCAGTTTATATATATATATATATATATATATATATATATATATATATATATATGTCTGATTGAATAAATTACAGACATTATATCTTCTAATTTTTAACAAAATCCGTTCCTACTCACGAATAACCTTCCGTCTATTGAGGTTAAAGGATGAGAGAAATGTGCTATAGCTGTTTAAATTTCTTTTATTTTCATTTCTCAAGTACTTTCGATCTTCTTCCAAGATCATCTTCAGGGGTGGAAGTCGTACAAAACTATATGTTGTTCATTAGCATAAGTATTTATATAAAGATGCATGTTGTATTCCATTACCGTAATTTTTTTCGTTATGTTTTAAATGCAAATTGGTTGACAATGTGCTGACCGTTCATTAGAACATGAACAAATTATCCATTACTTGGGAAATGAAAATAAAAGAAATTTAAACAGCTATAGCACATTTCTCTCATCCTTTAACATCAATACATGGAAGGTTATTCGTGAGTAGGAACGGATTTTATTAAAAATTAGCAGTCATAATTTCTGCAATTTATTCAATCAGACATGTCTAAAAAAGAATTTGCTGCCTAAATACACAAATATATATATATATATATATATATATATATATATATATATATATATATATATATAATTCGGTTCGTATCTATCTATCTGCCTATGTATTCCAGTGTTAATATTTATCTACTTATCTATCTCACTCTGTATATATATATCTCATTCATATCTATTTATTTATTACACTCTGCTCATATCTCACTTTGTTTCTATCTATTTATCTATCTATATATCTATTTATTTACCCTTCTACTGTTTATTTCCCTATATGTGCCTATCTATCGAACTATTTCTTGAAATGTGTGTCTGTTTGTCTATCTCAATCTCTTGACGTCTATCTATTTATCTATCCCATTCTCTTCACACATGCACACGTACACACACACACACAAACACACAGACATATATATATATATATATATATATATATATATATATATATATATATATATATATATATATATATTTAAAGACATTTATGATATGTTTAACGTTCTTTTTATAGATACAAGTATTTAAGCAAATGCTCTGTTTTATAATAAATAGTATTAAATAACATTTACCGGCCTGAATGTCCGAGAATTTTTCCGACAGGAATCGAACCTGTATCCTATACGGTAACGTCATTTCGCGTGACGTGCCTTAACCGTTCTGCCACAGAGAAGCGTCTGGTTAGCAAGGTCGATTTTACTATCTTTAAACTTAAATCTTCCATGAATCTCTTCTATTCATATCTGCTCTAGCGTATCAAATGTAAACAAATGACGTCATATATTTTTGAATTGGACAAAGTCCGACAATTTATTTAAAGACATTTATGATATGTTTAACGTTCTTTTTATAGATATTCTATGAAAAATATATTTTTCTATGAAAATTTCTCGGACATTCAGGCCGGTAAATGTTATTTAATACTGTTTATTATAAAACAGAGCATTTGCTTAAATACTTGTATCTATAAAAAGAACGTTAAACATATCATAAATGTCTTTAAATAAATTGTCGGGCCTTGTCCAATTCATATATATATATATATATATATATATATATATATATATATATATATATATATATATAGGGTGCAATGAACCAATTGTCGGCATGTTATATTTTTCATTTCGCGCATGCGCGTTGTTTGTATTTAATTTTGTCGACTGCACAGTCTATTAGGGTCAGTTGGGCACCATCTCTGAGAAAAGGGGCACTATGACACAATTCACTTCGGTAGAAGCTTGGAAACTATATCCTATACTACTTGGAAGCTCCAATACGAACACTTCAGAATGTTTTTGTCAATCTGTGGACAGTGCCGCACAAGCAAGACAACCCAGTCATGGCTGTCAGACAATTTCTGCAACCACATAACCCCTTTTATCTGGCCAACTAACTCCCCAGACTGCACCCCACTTGATTATTATATGTGGGGAGCAGTTGAGCAAGAGACCAACAAAACTCTTTTTAACACCAAAGATGAACTGAAGGCAATGATTATGGTGGTATTCACCAACTTAAACAAGGAAACAGCCCAGAAGAGTTGCTGGAGATTCTGAAGTCGTCTGTAGGCTGTGGTTGAAGCCAATGGCGATTTTATTGAATAAATTTACTCTTTACTATTTTAAGATATTTTTGTGTAATTTTGGTAAAAATATTTGCTAAAATGAGATGTGAGTATTATTTTCATTTTTGTGTAATTATTACTACAATTTATTCATTGCACCCTGTATATATTCTAAGTAATAAAATGCTTTATTGAATTTTTGGCACTTTGGCTTTAAATTTACTATAGTTACTGCTCTTATTTTCTGATAATGTGTTGTATGATCGCCCGTATTTACAAAAGTTTTTACGTTCATACACAAACAAACAAAAATTCAAAATTCTTTTTAAAATACTGCGGTCGCTGAATTGTAGTAAGCTTTTCCATTCATGATTAATAAATATATTTTTTACTTAATATTAATATCACCTAACTGATGCAAATTAAGCAGAATTTTAAAAATGTATATATATATATATATATATATATATATATATATATATATATATATATATATATATATATATATTTCTCACTGAAACCCCTCTTTAAATCTTCTCTCTGTTAAATTTTAATGCCCCCTCCATCTTTAGACCTCCCTGTCCCTCTCTCGTCTGTTACCCCTCTATATAGATCTCTTGTCGTCCCACACTCTCATACATATACTCTTACTAATTTTTCCCGGAGTTGTTTTTTTTCTGTTTTCTTTTTATATATATATATATATATACATAATTCCAAACATCGCCCGAGGATGAGGCTGCCACCCGGTAGTTAGGGTTTAATATTGAAATTAAACCTGAATACTGCTGACCAGTTTCGAAACATAGTAATTTCTGTGTCGCGATGGAATCATATTTTTTTAAAAATAATTATAATCTAAGCTTTACTTCTGTTTTTAAAAATAAAAACAAAAATACTAAAGAACTTAGGATCAACAATCTAACTGTTCTTTCCTATTACATCAATACACACAGACACAGACACACACGCACATATATATATATATATATATATATATATATATATATATATATATATATATATATATATTTTAAATAAATTTTTGTAAATCACTGAGTTTGTTACTGAAAAAATGACGCTAAAGGTTCCCATACTAATTTATGGTCATTAGCTGACCCAAGAAAAAAAAATAACCAAAATTCTGAAGGTTCTAAAAAGAATTAAAAATATAATTTAATAATAAAAAAAATCCTTTCGACTTTTCTCTTAATAATAACAATGATTTTGACGATAAATTTCCTAACCTAATTCCCTTTTAATCTCTTAATCAGAACAAAAAGATTTTGATGATAAAACATTTTTTTTATTAAGTTTGAGCTATTTTTTCATCATGGCATGCTCACTTTTAGCGAATCTTTGATTGTAACTAGTATACACTTATTGGTCTGTATCTGTGATAATTTACCACAATCCAGCAATATTACTTTGAGTGCCAGCTTCTCCAAGTCTTCTTTCCTCATTGTGTGTCTTACATTGTGTGTTTTGATTTTTATTGCTAATTTTTTTACAGTGAGTTTCATTCTGTACAAGGCCTAAGAGCCACTCGAGGTAGAGGGTTACAGCATAAAAGACACAGATTGGGCGGAAATATAGGGACATGAACAGGTTAAGATTGTGGTGATCGGGAAAGCATCTTCTTCGGGGTCGTTTCCACAGAGCAGTAGTTCTCAGGAAGAAGTTGATCTCACCAATGGAATTCAAATAGAATTGTTTTCTACAATGCGCGTGAGTCTTAGTCGTGAAGGTTGGAACTAAGAAATTTAGTTCGTCTCGGCTCCATGGAAATAGCGATAGATAAGCGAATAGCCTGCAACGTTTCGTCCATGGGAAAGGGGTCGTAGAGTGGAGAATAATTTGTCACCCACAAGGACTCGGAGACGCTAGGGGACTCTATCGAGACTGGAAAGTGAGGACTGGGTAGCCGCTGCCCATATATGGCAGCAATAATAGTATCTTTGTAGTTATTTTTATTTGTAAAATCTGCGATACTGATTAGCCTTATTAATTTTCACCATGATTCATTTCACTTAAGCTGGGTGGAAATTAATGTTATCCGTGGGAGCTGCGTACATGAAACGTTCACTTCATTTCAGAAATCGACCAATCAGATGTTATCCTTTAGATATGTGCTTAAGTTGTTTCCAGAACGAGGCGCATTACTATTCCGAGTGTTGGATCATGACGATGGAAGGATAGAACGACATGCACAAGTCACGAATATCTGTGGGTATAATGGTCGAATTGAAAAGATCGATCAAATTCTTTTTTGTTCTCTGTAAAAGATTGATTTCAATTAACAGGTTTCATCATTCTAATTTTATTTTACTTACTTTAGGAATTTTTTTTCGTTCAATGTAATCAGTTATTTTGTACTTTTATTGGGTCTGGTTGTATCATTTTGCTTTTCTTTGTTTTGTTTTTTTAAGCATTTCACCCCAAGCAAAGTGGGAGTGCCACTAGCACGCAAGGGGCTACAGAGTGTGAGGGCAAAAGTAAATAGGCGTGATAGAGGAAAGGGTGAAGAGAAGGACGGGGAATAGATTAAGGCATCTGGAGATGTCGATTGACATTGCATTTGAATAGTTGGAGATTATAGCTGTGAAGCAAGGAAGAGGAAGTAAGAGGAAGGGAGTTCCTCAGATAGGAAGTGCGAGACATGAAGCTATTGGAGTAGAAGAGACGGCTACATTTAACCTTTTCGACAGTGAAAGGGTTGAACTAAAATGACAACCTAGTGGCACACTTAAATCCATGCAGTTTAGGAACCAACGAAAATAGCTCGTCGGGATAGTTACCGTGAAGTTTGTAGAAAAGACAGAGGGAAGCGACGGCACATTTGTGAGAGAGCGACTGTAAACGAAATGCCGGATCAGGGCCAATCGCATTGCATATCCGTCTCTGGATTTTGTCGAGGACCTTAAGACGAACAGCTGGGACTCCAGACCATATATGGCAGCAGTATTCCATGCAAGGGCGAATGGTTGATTTATAGATTTGAAGGATGGACTCAGGCGAGAAAAACTTTCTGGCTCGGCACATAGAACCAACTTTTCTTGCGGTAGATAAAGCTATTGATTCAATGTAATTGTTCCATCTCAGGTCAGCACACAGTGTGAGACCAAGCAGTCGCAGAGAGGTGCTCTCGTGGAGTTGAGCATCAGACAATCTAATGGGAGGCAGAGAGGGTTACCTGTGGTGGGCAAAAGAGAGTAATCCAGTGTGTCTGTCTCCTGAGGCGGCTAGCTAATCCATGTCACGGGTGTATTTGTCTTTCTTCAACACGCCCAGCTGGGGTTTATGCTGCAACTATGCTGAGCGGACCTTAATTACAGTCTCTGGTAATGAGCGCATCATCTTGTTTTATCAATACTCTGTTCAAGGCCAGAATGCTCAGGGTTACGATGACTTGTAAGTCCCAATTTCGATCACAAGACTTTGCTCAACCAGTGGTATGGTTTTCAGGCACTTTCTAACCGTGCTCCGCGAAGAAGTCACCCTCCTGACAAACCGAGGTGAGATTTGAATCTGGGTCTTATTGTCGGAAATCGAACGTTCTAACCCAGGGGCCGGCAACCTTTTAGAGAATGCGGGCCAAAAAGCTATGCATTGTCTTGGAGTAGGTCTATGATATCAAATGTATTATGACGAACTGTCCAGAAGGCTGTCGTGGTCTGGAAGTTTAAAGAAAAATAAACAATGAAGTTAATGCTATATTATTTAAACAAGGTTCCTTATTTTACTACAGGTTAACAATTAACACAATCAATAAAAAATACAAATTCCTTGCTACAAACGAAATACAGTTAGAAATGGTAAATTATTTAATGAGACACTTGTTTCTGCTTATGGTTTGATAAATTCTTCACATCGGGCGAAAGCTTACTGAATGAGGAATATGTCGATGAGAGAAGCAAAATATCATCCAGGTGGTGATCACCCAATCTTGTTCTTAAACGACTTTTTCATTTTCGAAAAAAAATTGTTCACAAGCATATGTATTTCCAAATAATTATGCCATCATTTTTGCATTCTGTAATAGGCTTTTCTATTTTCGCTTGTCAAAACATATTTCTTGTAGAAGTCAGCAGTGGATTGGGAATAAAATTTTGATTTAAAAAATTCGTCGCATTGTAAGTCAATTAATTCCAAATTATATTTTTTTCTGCAACTTGCTCTGCAAATTAATTACATAATTAGTGTCCAGGTATTAAGCTGGACAAAAATCCTTCGCGGACCGCATGTAACCCGAGCCCGGGGGTTGCCAACCTCTGTATTACGTTTTTATGTGACATATTTTAAGAAAATATTCCAAAAAAGAAATTAATTGCAAGTCGGGGTAATATGCTTAGTCCACCACTAGAAGTGGTTTATCTACGTCACGCCGCTGGCGAGTATTGTATTTTGCTGATGTTATAAAGATTACCATTTCATTTCCAACCTCTGTTTTGGTTATTCCTCATTCAGTAAGCTTTCCTAGGTTACAACAACTAGATACATATGAATGAAGTAGATAGATAGATAGATAGATAAATAGATAGATAGATAGATAGATAGATAGATTCAAACATGAAAAAAATTATGTGACAATATGTTATATACCGAACCTATGAACACTAATGGGTATGTCCCAAACCTCATAAATACGTTGGACACTATTGTAAGAGAGAGAGTTTTGCATATTCTCTCCATGCTGAAGAATGCATCAACCAAAGTAAAATAAAACCTGCATCTAAAAAGCGAGATCGTAAATGCAAATAGAGACTTTCTTATATATATATATATATATATATATATATATATATATATATATATATATATGTATGTATGTATGTAAGTAAGTGGGGGTAATATGCTGTTTAAGTAGTCCACCACTAGCAGTGGTTTACCTACTTCACACCGCTGACGAGTATTGTATTTTGTTGATGTTATAAAGATTACCATTTCATTTCCAACCTTTGTTTTGGTTATTCCTCATTCAGTAACCTTTTCTAGGTTACAACAACAAGCATATGTACTTCCAAATAATGATGCCGTAATTTTCACATTATTTAATAGGCTTTTTTCTCCTTGCCGTTTGTCAAAACATATTTCTTGTAGAAGTCAGCAGTGGATTCGGAAGTTTTGATTTTTAAAAATTCGTCGCATTGTAAGTCAATTAACACCAAATGATAGTTTTGTCTGCAACTTGCTCCACAAATTAATTACATTATTAGTGTCCAGGTATTAATCTGGAAAAAAATCCTTCGGCTACTAATAAATACAATCAACTTTATCCGAAATCCTTGACACACACACACAAACACACACACACAGGCTTGCTTTCTTTAACTCTCCTTTTTTTATCTCTCTCTCTCCCACGCTTACACAAGCTAACTCCTATCTCTCTCTCTCTCTCTCTCGTTCTCAATTTCATTCTTTATTTTGTTCTCTTTCTATCTCCCTTACGTTTTTACTCTTTCATTCTCAGTCTCTCTCTCCCTTTCTATCACACACACACACACACACTCCTCCTCTTTCTGTCTCTTTCGTTCTTATTTTTTCTCCTTTCCTCTCTCTCATACACACACATACATACACTCTCTCTCTCTCTCTCCCTTACACACACACACATCTCCTCTTTCTCTCTCATACTCAAACCTAAACAAATTCTCTCCTCTTTTCCTCTCGTTTTGTTTCTCAGTCTCATTCTTACACTCTCTTTCTCTCTCCGTCTCTCTACCTTACGTTTTTACTTTCTTTCATTCTCTCTCTCTTCCCATACATTCTCTCTCCCTCTCTCCCTCGCACACACACGCACACACACACACACACGCGCGCGCGCGCGTTCTCGCTCTTCTCTCTATCTGTTACGCGGTACTCTTTGGCCAGCATATAACGATTGATGTGCCAAAAATTTGATATATAAGTAAAGATTATAAGAATCCACTTCAAAAACCTTTGAGTTCCTCCCTGAACATAATGTAGGAAGCAATGGCTATGAGAATCTGCTTCAACTTTTTTTGAAACTGCGCCATTATTTTACGTTAATTACAACATCAATTATAATTCAATTATCAAGTTTGTGTTCGCATCAAATATTCATAGAAATGTCGTCTGTTAACATCGAAGCAGAAAATCCTTGAGCAAACAAAATCTTTTCTAGTAAATAAACAGAACATACATTGGACAGGCGAGAAGATAGACTGGGCTTCCTTACAAGAATGTTCGTTAACTTTTCTTTCCAGACAAAAAAGAAAAAAATATATATATTTGTTTTACACAGAAAAATCAACACGAGACGGAACTATAGCTCTGCATTTCGCGTCCCCAAGAATTATAGTTACTTGTTGTTGCTGTTTTCTTTTTCTTTTGTCCGTTTGTTTGTTCAGGAATTTTGCTTATAAAAGAAAAGGGGCTATGAGATAAGAAAAGGGTCAGTATCCATAACGAGAACAAAAGTTAACAGGAAAAGACGATAGCGGGAGCTCTAACCGCAATTTCGACGACTGACCGCATTGCTGGTGCACAATTATCCAAATGCGCGTTTTATTACCACAGGCCCGACTTATACTGACAATTAACACCATTAGCTCGAGGGCGTCAAGTGATAAGTGCTCGAACAAACCTAGGCGGAGAAAACAATTCGTTTTGGGCAAAGATTTAGTGTGTGTGTGTGTGTGTGCGGAACTCGCAGGGCAGATAACTTTACTGGATTAATTCGTCAGCAAAATGAAGAATATTCTCCCAAGTGAAATAAAACGCGAGCGGGAAAAAACAGTGAAATAAATTCGCGGGTTTGATTGGGATTTCCTTCTTAATCTTTTGTTCGAAGTAGTGTAGAGCATGATTCTACAGAAGGATGCTGAGGATACCGAATGAGTAAAGACGAAGTTTTGGAGAAAATAGAAACAAAATGGAAACAAATACTTAACATCAGTAAGAGACAGTTGAGGTTTGTAGGGCATATAATGAGGAAGGAGGGCTTGGAAAATCTAATACTCACGAGACAGATAGAGGGCAAGAGGGACAGATGAAGACAACGCATGACATATTTGATGAGCTTAAGTAAATCGATGGTGGAACAGGTCTTGGGAGAAATAGCAGAAGGACCAGGTTTATTAAGAGCTATAAAGGACAGGAAGCTGTGGAGAGCCATGACCGCCTACGTTCTGAAGGGACACGGCACATAAAGAAGAATACGAATGAGAAGGAAACGAGAAGCTTGATTACCGTTCTATTGTCCTCGCTTATAAATATTTCTCCGTATTTCTTATTCTTTCACACTCTTGTGTCTTAGCGGCTTTATTGCCTTACTCGGGGCGAAATGATTTTTAAAAATGAACGTTATTTAAAAAAATCAGAATCAAGAAAACAAACAAACACTGTTATCGATCTTATCTAATGTTTTTAATTCGTATTTAGGTAACATACAAGAACAAAAAGGAAAATTTGCTAAGAATTCGAAATCCCTGGGGACGGATAGAATGGAACGGAAACTGGAGTGATAAGTAAGTACATAATTATAGAAATATAAGTAAGTACGTAGTTATATAAATATAAGTAAGTACATAATTATTTAAATATAAGTAAGTACATAATTATATAAATATAAGTACATAATTATAGAAATATAAGTAAGTACATAATTATAGAAATTATATTCAAAGAGAAAATAATTATATAAATATAAAAATATTTTTCTTAACTTCCTAATGTATTTTAACCTTGTGGCTGGCGCTACAGGATCACAAACAAAGAACTGTTTTAAGAGAAAGATTTTATAAATTTCAACATAATGTAGTACTGGCTGCTCGGTCAATAAATGCCAAATGTTTCCTTATAGGGAAACGGCTATTATTACCATTACGAACAATCAATCGAACCATTATACTACCCTGTGACAGCCGGTGTGGAACATCTTTTTCTGCGGAAATTGGACGCGCCTTGTAAATTTGTTTAAGTCAAGTATAATTTAAAATAATCGTTTATTAATATAATACATACAAATTGTAGTCAACTTTGACTGTGTAAGCAAAACAAATATCTGCGCGGACGCGCGTTAAGAAAAATTATGTTCAGGTAACATCAGCCAGAGAGAGTTGAGGTTTCAAGGGCATATAGTGAGGAAGGAGGGCTTGGAAAATCTGATACTCATAAGATTGAGGGAAAGGGGGGGCAGCGGAAGAAAACGCATGACTGACTTGATGAGCATGGGTAAATGGATGGCGGAACAGGGCTTGGAGGAATAGCAGAAAGACAAAAAGCTACAAGGGACAGGGAGTTGCGGAGAGCCGTGATCGCCTACGTTCTGAAGGGACATGCCATATAAAGAGAGAGTGTGGAACGTAAACATCTACATTGTGCCATTATTTTCTCTTTGAGATATCCATTTTGGTTGTTGCTGCCGTTGGTAGACCCCGAATGATGGGATTTCAATTATTTGCTACAGTTCTTTGTTTGTGATTCTGCAGTGTGAAGTCTGACGATCCTCACAAAGACCCACAGGCTTCATTTGCTTGAATCCACTTTTAACCATTAAACTGAGAAAGCAGTGTTTGGTGCATTACATAACAATCATATGCAAGTCTCGATCTGACGAATCTATTTAAGAACATGACTTAAATTCTTAGGTTAATGTTTTGGTTCTGTAGCAACTTGTGGTATTGTGCAAGACTAACCCAAATACAGCCTATTCTATATTCAATTTCCTTATCTCCTATGCTAACTTTTTTTCTTTATGTTATATACCGTACCTATGAACACCAATGAGCGTGTCCCAATTCTCATAAATAGGTTGGGCACTATTGTAAGTGGGGGTAATCTGTTGTCTATGCTGGCAGTGTGAGCTGTCAGCGTGGGAAGCTCTTGTCGTGTCGAACTCTCTGTCTTTGGGCATATAGGAACCCGGACTAGCCTCTGCCTAAAGGCAGAGTCTCCTCCGGGGAGGTAGACAGATACCCGATCCCGCATATGCGGTGTCTGCGGGCAATTTTTGTGCCGCATCCTACCTCGTGGGGAGGCAGGTAAATGTTGTAATATGCTATCTAAGTACTTCACCACTAGCAGTGGTTTACCTACTCCACGCTGCTGGCGAGTATTGTATTTTGTTGATGTTAAAAAGATTACCATTTCATTTACACCCTCCGTTTTGGTTATTCCACATTCAGTAATCTTTTCTAGGCTACAACAAATAAATACATAGGAATGAAGTTGATAGATAGATAGATAGATAGATAGATAGATAGATAGATAGATAGATAGATAGATAGATAGATAGATAAAAAAATGATTTGACAATATGTTATATACCGAACCTATGAACACTGAGGGGTATGTCCCATCCTCATAAATATGTTGAAGACTATTGTAAGAGGGAGGGTTAATATGCTGGGGAGGATTAATATGCTAGGGGCGGTCATTGAATAGCATAATCACGCGAAAGTTGTTAATGCACGATAATACTTAGGACACACGAACAACACATATAAAATTCACCAGCGGCGCGTAGAAGTGCTAGAAGTGAATCAAGTGAATTCCAGAATGAATCTCTACCTTCAGTCCTGCATACGGTATCTACTAAATGCCCTACGCAGTCAGATGTGGCACAAAGGAGCCGATCATTCTACCCGCATCTTTAGCGATAGAACGTATATAGGAATTCCACTTGAGGTCGGGTGTGAGTTTGAGGCCCAATATTCTCTTAAGGTACGGTACCTCCTCGAGGGGACATCCGTTCATCGTGACTGGCGGTATTTCGGGGTCTGAACGTGCGATGATGGAATGAAACTAGTTTGGGTTTTGAGGCATTGAATAAAATCAGTTTTTCATCACTGGGAAGTTAGTGTTAGATCGGAAGAGAGGTCATCTGCCAATCTCTGATGACTAATTGTTGTAACCTAGGGAACGTTACTGAATAGAATAATCAAACAAAGGTTGGTAATGAATGATAATACTTCGGACAAGAACAACACCTAAGATTCGCCTGATCTGGCTCTTATAAAGGTAGAAGAAAGTATGAGGAGTCAGGAACTTACTGGAGTGGTACAGGAAGCTGACCATTTTACCTGCATCTTTAGAGATGGATCGTATATAGGAATCCCACTTGAGGTCGGGTGTGAGTTTGAGCCCCAATATTCTTTCAAGTTACGGTGCCTCCACGAGGGACATCCGTTCATCGTGACTGGCGGTAGTTTGGGGTCTGATCGGCGGTGATGGAGTGTAACCAGTTTTGTTTTGTTATAACTCATCCAGACACCGAACTATGTGAAATATTTTAAGCATTTGTTAATTTCACATTGTGAAGTATTATGTTGGATGCAGGGTAGGTAGTATCACTGCTTCCATTACAATTACAAATCATAATTCCTGCTTTGGGAAGGTCTTGAAGCATTTGGTAGAGGACATGAGTATTTGAGCCATTGTATTAGAGTTGGTCCGTCAAGGACTTGATATATAACATTGACAACGATAGGAGAAGTTTATTAATAATGAAATAAGAATATTCCTAATATGGCGCCGGTTTTGCTAGATGGGCTGTTTTCTGTTCTCTTTTTAGATAATGGATGATTCCTTATTTTGAATTCAGTTCCTCCATTCTTCAGATAAACTTAGCTTAGCACATAACATCGGTTGCTAAATTTATCTTCCGTTATGTGATCCTATTTAAAGTTGGAATTGGTCTGGTGCTCCTGTTATGTATTTAAAGATTCTTGATGAAATAGAAAAAAGAATATGCAATGTTATTAGTCCTGACCAGGCATCTCGGCATCAGTCACTTTCCCATCGCCGTAACTAAGCTTCCCTGTGCCTTTACTATAGATATTCTCATAGCAATTGTTCTGGTGAGTTTTCTTCTTTGGCAACTAGACTTTATGGATTTAAGCACAGTACTAGATTGGCGGCAAGGTCTCATTATTTTGTTTTTGTTTTTTTTGTTTTTTCTTACACTTCTCGCTTGTGGAACTCTTTTCCGGCTTCTTGCTGTCCAGTCACGTTTGATATTCAAAAATTTAAATACAATGTCAATCATTATTTTTTGTCTTCTTAATTGATGTTCTTTTATTGTTCTTGCTCTTTAATATTAGTTTTCTTTTCTCATATTCTCCTACACACAGTACTCTCCCCCTTTGCGTCTTAGTGGCTTTATTGTCTTGCTTTTATACAAATTAAATCTTAATTGAATCAAACTACAGAAAAGAATGGTGACAAATGACACTGGTTAACTTGTAGGCCTCTGATCGGGAGATTGGAGGTTTTCAGGGGTGTGGAACCACCTCTTACTTGCTGTTGTTCCCAGATTCATCCTGACCCGGGGTGGTAGCACTTGTAGGGTCCCATCTATGGGCAAATAGTGAACCGCAAAAAAAAAGCAAAACACTTTGAAAGTATAAGAATACATTTTTATAGTAAAATATCAGCAATACATTTTTGTCTATATAAAAACTTACTAACAATACCTATTTATAGTAAAATGACCTAATCTGCAGTTAAAAACATGCAATAGCGTACAAAATATTTAGATTTCGTCATTAAATAACCCATAGATGTGTTGATATGCCGCTAAACAAAATCAATCAACCAAATCTTCTATGTGAAATATCCTACTATATTCTTTGTTTCTTTCTTTCTTTTTTCTTTCTTTTTCTTTCTTTCGTTTTTACTTTGTCTTTCTTTTTTCTTTTCTTTTCTTTTCTTTTTCTTTCTTTTTCTTTTTTCTTTCTTTCTTTACTCTTTCGTTTTTCTTTCTTTCTCTTTTTTCTTTCTTTCGTTTCTCTTTCTTTTACTTCTTTCTTTCTTTTCTTTCTTTTTCTTTCTTTCTTTATTATTTCGTTTTTCCTTTCTTTCTTTATTCTTTCTTTTTCATTCTTTCATTTCTTTTCTTTCTTTCTTTATCCTTTCTTTTTTCCTTCTTTCTTTCTTTTTCTTTCTTTTTTCTTTTTTCTCTAGTCTTTCTTTTTCCTTCTTTCTTTCTTTCTTTTTTCTTTGCTTCTTTTTCTTTCTTTTTCTTTATTTCTTTCTTTTTTTCTTTTCTTTTCTGTATATATACAAACAGACACACACACACTAGTGATTTAATGCTAAGGTAAAATTAGAATGTTAAATAAAAAAGAGTACATATCAGATTTCTTCTTTAATCTATAGACACTATGTTATAATTGATCCCCTGAAGAGTTGATGTATAGCACATGCAATGATATAAGAACTTCATTGCTAATTATATTTTTTAAAAAGTCTGTTTCTTTTTAGCTAACTTTGGATCAGTCAGCCAGTTAAGTTATACACGCTTGGGCGATCATGTCTCTTCCAATCAATAACTAACTAGGCAGGAGATTTTCCGCGCAGTAGGGTACCATTTCTTTCTGCGGTAGACTGGTTGCCAACAATGTCTGTCCTCTTATTCAACCCATAGCTGGAGGGAGAAGAGATGGATTCATACCTTTCCTTGGGGGATTTGCACGTAACGAACGTGTAACGAACTCGACTGCAATTCGAACACGGCTTTCCGATTCCTCATTTCGAGCTGCTGATTTCAAATATGGCGTCAGTTTTACTAGATTGGCTCATTTTTATTTCTCTTTTTAGATAATGGATGACACTCTATTTTGAATTCAGTTATTCCATCACTCATCTTTCATTGTCACATAACATTTGTGGGTAAATTTATCTTGAGGCTTTTGGTCATGTTTAAAGTTGGAATTAATTTTATTTTCATTTTTATCAAATTTCAACACCTCATTAAATATATTTACAAAGTCAATATTTCATAGTCAACCATTCACCAACCTACAACATAATGTGATAATCCAATGGCATACTCTTCCAAAACAAACCCGTGCGAAAACAATCGTTAGGATTGAAATTTTTCTCCATCGACCATGCTCTCACCAGATTTAGCGCCAACCGATTTTGTTGTTTCTATCATTAGGCCATTTCATAAGTGGCGGAACATTCTGAAACGAAATAAATTGAAAACAGTATTTCAAACATATTGGTGGAGAAAATAAAACCCAGGTTTCTACATCCGGTAGCAAGGCATCTAATCGCGAAATTGGAGGGTTTGAGGATCCTGTAACCACCTCTTAATTGCTGTTGTTCCCATGCCCACTTTGACCCGGGATGGTAACACCTTTTAAGGTCCCAGCTACGGACAAATAGTGAACCCCTAAACAACAATCAACAGCACATTTTTATAATAAAATAACCAGCAATGCATTTTTATATAAAAAAAATCACCGATACATATTTATAGTAAAATGACCCCCAATACATATTTATATTAAAACCAGCTTAAAAGCCGCCCAATCGGGCGGTATTTAAGCTAACTTCTGTGCAGGTCTCTTGATTGAGTCTTCGGTTTGTTCAGGAGTTTAAGAGTCGTTAAGTCTTTGCCTATTCTCAGCATTGGAATCTCTCCTACCTGACGTTTGATCTGGGTTTTCATTTTCATGGAACTTTCTTTTCCTCAATGGAGCCTTGGCTCTTTTGATTGCAATCTGGTCCGGAGATTTCTTTTGCCGAGGCATACTCCTGCTATGTGCGATAGGCAACAATTATCTACGGAAGAACTCAAATTGATCGCTGCATTTAATCATTGCATTAATATTTAAGCTTACCTTTTAAAAGTTCAACGATAATTCTTCTACCGCCACTTAATTTAAAGAAATGTTATGGACGTAGGTCCTTACTTTCCGTACAAACAATTACTTTTATTTCTTGGATGACTTTTTTATTTTAAACGAGCTGCTACAGAAGGCTCTTGACGGGGCCTTCGAATTGTTCTGGAGTTTGAGAGTCCTTAAGTCTTTGCCTATTCTCAGCATTGGAAGCTCTCCTGGCTGCCGTTTGATCTGGGTTCTCATTTGAACGGGACTTTCTTTTAATCGTTGCAACCTTGGCTCTTTTGATTGCAATCTGGTCTTCTGTTGGCGGTGATTTCTTTTTGCGAGGCATACTGCTGCCATATGCGATAGGCAACAATTATCTACGGAAGAACTCAAAATTGATCACTGTATTCAATCATTGCATTAATATTTAATCTTACCTTTTAAAAGTTCAACGATAATTATTCTACCGCCACTTAATTTAAAAAAACATTCTATGGACGTCGGTCCTTACTTTCCGTACAAACAATTACTTTTATTTCATGGGTGACTTTTTTTATTTTAAACTAGCTGCTACAGAAGGCTCTTGACGAGGTCTTCGAATTGTTCTGGAGTTTGAAAGTCCTTAAGTCTTTGCCTATTCTCAGCATTGGAAGCTCTCCTGGCTGCCGTTTGATTTGGGTTCTCACTTGAACGGGACTTTCTTTTTTTCGCTGCAGCCTTGGCTCTTTTGATTGCAATCTGGTCCTCTGTTGGTGGTGATTTCTATTTGCGAGGCATACTGCTGCCATATGCGATAGGCAACAATTATCTACGGAAGAACTCAAAATTGATCACTGGATTCAATCATTGCATTCATATTTAATCTTACCTTTTAAAAGTTCAACGATAATTATTCTACCGCCACTTAATTTAAAGAACATTTTATGGACGTAGGTCCTTACTTTCTGTACAAACAATTATTTTTATTTCATGGGTGACTTTCGCTGGATTTCGCAATTAATTTCGATTATTCCCAAATTTATTTCCAAGTTATCAAAATTGTTATCGAAAAAAAATCGTCCCAAAAATTCACGTAAAAATCGCCGAAAACAATCGCAGTAATGAAAACTTAGGAATCCAAAATTTCTGCGACATGAGCTATTGAAAGTTAGAGAGTTATGTCCCTTTAATTGAAAACGTGTTACACAGTAAAACACTGACTTTCGCATTTATTACATAGATGACCATTTTAAAGTAAAAGGATCAGCAATACATTTTATCTGTAGTTGAAGACATACAATTCAGTTTCAAATATTTTTAGTTGAAGCCATAAAATTGTTTACAAAATATTTAGATTTCTATATTAAACAACCCATAGATGTTGATATGTCGTTAATGGAAAGAACTCTTTGATGAAATTAATCCACATAATATCCTACAATTTCTTAAAGAAATCAAACTGTATTCCAAAATGTAACTTCAACAAAACTACAACATAAAACACACATACCACCGCCTCAATTAATCATCTCCTCACAAACATGTATATTTTTAATACTTAAACGTTTTTTTAGTGGATACATGTATTTCAGTTGACACTCTACTTATTAAATATATTTATTTGTTTCCGTCTACCGGCCTGAATGCTCGAGAAATCTTTTTACAGAAAAATGTGCGCTCTCCGGGAAGGAAACGCAAGTTCGAATCCTGCGAACTGATGAGACCTAGCCGCCAATCTAGTACTGCGCTTAAATTCATAAAGACGAGCCACCATAGCAAAGAGTGTATCCGAACAATTGCCATGAAAGTATTTATAGGAAAAGGCACAGAAGATACGTTATAGAATTCGTCGATAATCCTTCAGTTCATCGATAATCCTTCAGTTCGTTGATAATCCTTCAGTTCGACAATAATCCTTCAGTTCGTCGATAATCCTTCAGTTCGTCGATAATCCTTCAGTTCGACGATAATCCTTCAGTTCGTTGATAATCCTTCAGTTCCTTTTAACAGGATCCCAGTTATTTCTTCAAAATAGCCAGCGTTGACGCGTTCACATCATCACTAGGTAAAGAGATCCGTCTGTCTTTTGACACTCAGGGGAAAGATGCTGAATCTTGTAACCGTTTCCGAGGGCTGTTTGATCAATGTGTCTAAGTGACATCTGACCTTACACTTGCTTTTATATCCTTTCTATTAGAATGTAATTACTTCACGAAAATCTGAATACGATGACTATCAACTACCAATATCTTATACCAATAAGTCATATATCTACAAAGAATATGAATAACCTATTTCAGACACCTTTACTTCGAATTGCTGATCAATGAAGCCGAGATGCCAGGTCAAGACTAATAACATTACAGATTCTTCTTTTTATTTTATCAATAATCTCTAAATACATAACAGAAGCATCAGATAAGAATCGGCAGCAATATTCAATGTGTGACTGTTTTTGGAAGCTAAATTTGACTCATTATTTACATTATTCGGACTATTGTCCTCATCTTTGTCGCCATATTTATTACAAAGTTTCGGCCGTTGTACGCTCCGGCCTTCTTCAGATGCTTGGAATGTCGAACTGAACACTTTATTTCGCTCATTGGGGTAGACTGTTCTAGTTGCACGTGCCATGTTTAATGGATGTCAGTTATCTGTTATCTCCTGTTAATTTCCCTCTGAAATTTCTCCACTGCCTTAACCGGGTATTGAACTCACACTCTTTAGGTCCTTTCACTAGATCTAACTAACACCTTTATCCACTGTGTCATGTGTCGTACAGACGTCCATGAGGTAAGTTTGTTTTGTTTTGTTTTTTTCAAACTACACGCCCCACTGATCTCATGACCACATCTCATGTTACATAGTCATCCATCCATCTGGGCGGGTGTCGCTCTCTTTGCGATCTCCGCAGTGTTTGGGGCTGAGCCTCATGAGAACTTCTCGCATTGTCTCCATCATTCTCTTAATCCTCCTGAATCACTCTAAGGTCAAGAACATAACTTGGCATACCATTCACCTCAACATTGTTGCACGACTGCGCCCCGGTAACCGTTCCTCTTGTCCATTTTGTCGTGCAGCGGGCTCCAGTTGGCTTGACCCAAACATCCTCTCCAATTCATATCGTCACGGCGCTTATAACAGATATATAAGCCGAAATAGCTTGTGGTTTAAATTCGAGAGACTGGCCTAAATTCCTTAGTAGGCGCTAATCCTGAGTGACAAAATGTAGATGTTGTATTTATCGTATTGTCTTGCTGTTTGTAGACTAACTTCCTGTTCTTCCCCCGTCTTTCGTACACTGTATATTTATATTTTCTCAAATCTTGTGGTCGCCGTGATTTTGCGTTAATTTGCCAGCATAAAAACAATATGGCTTCCCCACGAGACTCTTTTTACGTACGGACGTCCATGAGGTAAGTTTTTTTTTTTTTTTTAAACTACACAATCTAGTACTTAAACTCATAAAGTATAGATTCCATTAATTAAAGTTCGTCAGAAAAATTACCATGGAAATATTTATCGAAAAGGCACAGGGAAGCTACGTTACGGCAGTGAGAAATAGACTGATGCCGAGATGCCAAGTATTATTGCAGATTTTTATCAAGAATCTCTAAATATATAGCAGAAGCACCAGACCAGATGTGGCAGCAATATTCAATGCATGGACGAATGATAGACTTATATATCTGTAAGATAGATTCTGGCGGCAAAAAGTGCCATGTATGAATATAAGGCTTTAGTTTTAAAGGTTCTTGTTTGTGACATGTACCAACTAGAAAAGGTTTTGTTCGAGAAAAAGTAATTGTTTTCAATGATTCTCGCACAAAATATATATAATTAGAATTTTTTTTAAACACGCTGACGCGTGTTGAAATCCTCAGTAGTTAGTATTGTCGAAGTTATCACTAACATTTTTGTCGAGATTTACAAACTCTACGTTTCGTTCAATTTCGCAAACCAACTGATAAAATTTGAAGAAGCAGATTTGTTTGGAAAAGTACTTAGACAAAAACTCTACTTAGCGGTTTAATATTTCCTTTAATTTAATTTAATTTTATAGGACTTCATGGTAAACAAAATTTTTTAAGAAAATTTCTTTTTTTCATTTTTAATAGCGAAGAATAGATTCTTAGGATTTCTTACTCTTGAGCATGCATCATACAACTGGTCATGCGTAAATATTTCTTTCTGGAGCCAAATTGCCACATTTTGAAGAGTTTGGCCTCGTAATTTGTTTATAGTTCTCGCAAACGCAGGGCAAACAGGAAACTGGATTCTTGTCCATTCGAAAGGATATTCGGACGATTTAATTATAAACTTTATTCCTGGGATTAATACAACCTGGCCTCTGTCAAACACGGTACATTTTAGTAGTCTTTAGTCAATAAATTTGAAGAGTTGTTCCATTACATAGGCCTCCCCGAGGATTTATATTGCGCAGTAGTATTAATGGCATTCCTGGTTTCAACAACAGGTTATGTGTTGGAAACTAATTGTACTTTGTACCCCCTTACCTGCTTGCACGTCTCCCCAAAATTTGGTGTCTATGTATCGCTATTTTAAAGTGTGTGACGGACGGACGGACAGATGGAAGTCACAGCAAAATTTTATATATAGAGTGAAGATCTGAGTCTTTCGAACAGCCTAATAATGGCATAATTAATGAAATCACGAAAATCATAGCCTGTCAAGTAGCCAATATTAACATTTAAAATAATAAAAATATAATTTATTCAGGTATACGGGATAGTGTGTTAATTTAATGCCTTCCTCTGACCTATATTATTTAATTATTTATAAATAAAAGGTCATGCTGCCCTTATGCATGCAACATAAAAATTTATGTTGCTTGCGTAAAAAAATCTGACACAGCCAAAATGACTGGATAGAAATGATATCAGATAATTTATCATCTGAATATTTGTATATCCTGAAAATGTTACCAACCTCAGATGATTAATGCCAATTTTATTGTAAAAACATTAACTCGCATAATATAATCTGACAGAGTGTAAGATAAATGCGAATTATGGCTGTAATAGATGCGTTCTTTTGATGCTAGGTGACTAAAAGCATGGGTCATGAATTAGACAAGCTAAGGTTAGGATAATGTGATGCCATGTTCTTTCTCGACTTAGGTGATCATGGGTCTCCACATATTTCTCTTTATGTGAAAATTGCTTATCACGCAAACCATTGAAAGATGATTCTGAACATAAAACGGATTTCAGGCACAGTCCAGATCGTTTTCAAACGCTATAGTTGAAAGCTCAAAAACACGAAACTCCCAAACCGAACATTTGAACAGTTATTATTTAGGGGGGGCCCATTTATATTAGCCGTGAGTCCCCTAAGAAATTTCGATAAAAATTCCAAAATAAATCAATACAACAAACACATGAATAAACAGAATAAAAATAACGATAATTTGCATTGGAGAAAATGGTGAAAACCTAACAAGGCAAATGTCTTTAAATGTGCAGAAGGGTTATTTTTCTGTCGAGATGCGTGTTGTATTTGTTACTAGATCAATTCTATCGTCTAGTTGTAAGGACGTTCTCCCCCCTCATCAAATAAGTTCTGTAGTTTATAAGTATGGATATTTACTTGACACCCCCCACTGAGTCAGGTTGTGACACAAGGTCAGTTTTTAACGTGGGGACCCGAGTGTTTTCACTCAGGCCGCTGGTCTAAGCTGGTCTTAGCTGGTTATAGCTTGTCCAAGCTGGTCAGAGCTGGACTAAGCTAGTCATAGCCGTAAAAACCACCAGCACAGGGACGGGCCCTGTGCCAGGTAAATATGAATATTTACTTGACGCCCCACTGAGTCAGGATGTGACACAAGGTCAGTTTTTAACGTTGGGACCCGAGTGTTTTCACTCAGGCCGCTGGTCTAAGCTGGTCTAAACTAGTCATAGCCGTGATACTACCAGCACACAGGCCGGAGCACAGGTGCCAGGTAAGTATGTAACTGCGGTGTCAGTTACATAGGGAGAACTACTCAGCGGTTTGATACTAGAATTAAACAACGTGTTCCATTGAAAATTAGGAACCAAACCTGACAAAATGGACTCATCCGCTATACTTATTATTCCTCAATTTGCGAACACCTGATAAACAGCAGAAAGTAGAACAGTGCCTTCGCCTGTTCAACTGTCAAACTCTCTGCCTTGAACAGAGAGGAACCTGGACGAGGCTTTGCCGAGGGGCAGGGTTTCGTCCGGGGAGGTAGACAGACCCTGAATCCGTTTATGCGGGTTCTAAGGGAATATTTTTGGCCGAGCCTACGGGCTCGGAGAACCCACGGTAAACTCGGCCTTGTGCCACATGCATCCCTCGTGGGGTGGGGGTGGGGTACTGTTAAATATTAACAGCAGAATGTGTGCTATGGAATTTAGTGTAGATTGGTTTTCTGTTTTAGCCAATTCACATTCACTTTTCCATTTGAAAGTACTAGAGTCTGTTTACATCAGGTCTAGAAGACCCTCGCTGTGTAAACACCGAGAATGTCTGCTGGGCCTCGCTGTGATCAGTTTCTATCAGTTCAATTTTTATTTCCTCCCATTTCCGTCACTGACTAATTCACCTTTTATTCTATTTTACCTGAAATTCACCCGATAAAGAAACTTTGATAAGCGGGAGCGAAACCGATTGTTTCCCCTCCCTTTATTTTTTTTATCCCTCATTATGCCTTGTAATGTTAAGCTTAATACTTTTAAAGCAATAATCAAGTTTTGTACCACTAAAAATCTGTTTAAATAATTTTATATGTACATTTCAAGCAAAACAACTGCGTATCTAACAATTTGTATATAAGTGCGTGAAAAGAGGAAGGGTAATCACATAAACAGTATATGAGAGAGAGCGGGTCGATTTACATATACAGTTTGTGAGAGGAGGTTTTTAACATGGATGTAGCTTTGGTCGGTGGAAACGGGGTAGACGATTCAGGACTGTTCCCTAGAAGTTGTCGGTAGCTGAAAATGAAATTCTGATGAAAGCTAGCGTGTCTACCCACTTTTTTGCTGGCAATCAATCTGTTTATATTGGTTTTAAGTAACTCAAAGCCCAGGACCTTTCAACACCGCAAACGATTTGATTGCTCTGTTATTTTTCCTCTCTGGTGTGTGATATGTTCTATACTACGTCCGCAAAAAAGGATTCAATAAAACTGATCTGGTAATTTTTAAAATTTTCTTTCGTGGCTATTAGTGCATGTTGCCTACACATTCTATAATAGTTTAGAATATTCCATGGCTTTTGATTGGTTAATGACTTTTTAAAATATAGCATGACCCTTCAAGACCTAGGAGATTATGGCTCACTACATATATCTTTGCTAGCACAAAATCTTCATTGGGATGGCGCGAATGCTAACACGGAAGAAACTATGACTCGCACTCATACAGACCCTAACATACCTCCAAATCTTTTACAAAATCACTATCTATACACAGCTTCATACAATTTTTCCCACCCGTCTTTTGGTAATGCCTGTTGTCATTTCATTTTCACTACTGTTAATGGTGTAGTATAGCTACCGACGATAATGTGTATGTCCCCATTCACATAAGTACAGTAGTGAATACTGTATGTTGGTCTTCAGTTGTGCTAGTCAAACTCTCTGCTTCCGTGCAGAGAGAATCCCCAAACGATGCTGTCTCGTCTCGGGTAACAGTTACCCGACTTCGTTTTATACGGGGTCTACGGGGAATTTTTGGCCGGGCCTACGGGCTCGGATACTCCACATTAAATTTGACCTTGTGCTACATCTAACCGCGTGGGGCGGTTGGTAGATATCCTGCAATTGGAAATTTATTATGGAATTCACTTGACTCACTTCTAGCGGTTCACTACTTCTTCTACGCCCCTGCCGAATCTGATATGTGTTGTTCTTGTCCTAAGTATTATCGTTCATTACCAACCTTCGTTTGATTATTCTATTCAGTAACGTTCCCTAGGTTACAACAATTAGTCATCAGAGATTGGCAGCTGACCTCTCTTCTGATTTAACACTAACTTCCCAGTGATGAAAAACTGATTATATTCAATGCCTCAAAACCCAAACTAGTTTCATTCAATCATCGCCGATCAGATCCCGAACTACCGCCAGTCACGATGAACGGATGTCCCCTCGAGGAGGTACCGTAACTTAAGAGAATATTGGGCCTCAAACTCACACCCGACCTCAAGTGGAATTACTATATACGTTCTATCGCTAAAGATGCGGGTAGAATGATCGGCTTCTTTGTGCCACATCTGACTGCGTAGGGCAGTTAGTAGATACCGCATGCAGGACTGAAGGTAGAGATTCATTCTGGAATTCACTTGATTCACTTCTAGCACTTCTACGCGCCGCTGGTGAATTTTATATGTGTTGTTCGTGTGTCCTAAATATTATCGTGCATTAACAACTTTCGCGTGATTATGCTATTCAATTAAAATAGCCTGTCAATCTCTAATCCGTACTTATTCTGTGTTATAATGCATTTTAATGCTATATCCCTTACGAACGCAGGAGATCATGGCTCTCCACAATTTCCTTTTCTTTATTATCTGTAAATTCTCATGGCTTATTTTTAAAATATCGTAAATGGTTTTCTTCTCCACAGTTTGAAATCCACAGTTTTTCTTCTCGTAGACTGGTCCCCAGCCCAGGCCTAAAGAGTACAGTCTGCGCTGATATTTAATCTATATAGGAGGACAAAACGGGTTTGTAACACATTTATTTATCATCTCTCAGTTGCGTCTCTGTCTTTGAGCAGAGTGCTGTCAGGGTCAAAGGACAGAGTCGCGACTGAGAAAAATTATACTGAGAGGTGCCCAGCCCTGGGGAACAGCTACCCGAGGCCGCTCCCTCTCATTGCACCAGAGAGAGGGATCGGTGCTCGCATCGAGACCAGCGCAATCGACGGTTGCGGGCAATTTTTGTTCCTTGCCCGGGTGTACGCGCTCGGGGTGCCCCACCTTAAAAAATGACCTTGTGTCACAATTCGTCTTAGCGGAGAGACAGAGTGAATACCTAGAAGGACAAACCAAAATCGTGAGTTATTAAATTAAAATGTGATAAAAAAAATTAAAAAGGTCCGGAAGATTTGCAGTCGAATGCTATTGTAATTAGCTTGCATTCGATAAACCCCGTGAGTGTTAAATTCTCCAAACACAATTTTCTCACTCCACCATCTTTCCAAAGAATGCATGGTAATCGACATATGCTAAAACGTGAAGAGTCCTGATCGTCTACGTCCAGAAAAAACACAACATTAAAGAACATGCTGTGAGGAAAATAGAATGATGTGACACCGAAATCCAAAAGTGTATTGGAATGGTAAAAGATGCCTTGTAGAAACTAAACAAACGATTAAGAAATAGAAAAATCTCGTTAGAAACAAAGAAAGTGTTCTAAATTGCTCTATAATAATTATCCTTCTATAAGGTACCGTAAACTGGGCAATTTCCTCACGGATGAAGCGAAGAATACAGACAACATAAATATGATTCTACAGAAGGATGCTGAGAATTGCAACAAAAAGAACGACTGCACATAAAACAGTTGAAATGTTTCGGATACATACTGAGGAAAGAGGGCGTGGAAAATTTAATACTCGCAAGGTAGTTTGAAAGCAAGATTTAAAAACGAAAGCAGCGAGTAAAGGGATGGCAGAATAGAAAAGAGTGAAAGTAAAAAGACAATATTTCGCTAAGAGTTACAAAGAATAGAACGTTGTGGAGGGCCATGGTTGTTCACAAGTTGGAAAATTTGACAACGCTAGATATATTGAAAGCAAGAGTTACAAAGGACAGCAGCGAGTAAATGGATGGCATAATAGGGAATGGGAAAGAGAGTAAAAAGACAACCTTTGCTAAGAGCTACGAAGAATAGGACGTTGTGGAGAGCCATGATCGGCAACAGTTTGGAAGGTTTAACACTTGCAGGATATACTGAAATCAAGAATTGCAAGGAACAGCAGCGAGTAAATGGATGACAGAATAGAAAAGAGGAAAGTCTGTAAAAAGACAACTTTTGCTAAGAGTTACGAAGGAAAGGACGCTGTGGGGAGTAATGATTGTCCACGATTTGGAAAATTTAACACTCGCAGGAAATACTGAAATCAAGAATTACAAAGGAAAGCAGCGAGTAAATGTATGTCAGAACAGTGAAGGGGAAAGACAGAAGACAACCTTTGCTAAGAGCTACAAAGGATAGGACGTTGTGGAGAGCCATGATCGTCCACGATTTGAAGAATTTGACACTCGAAGGAAATAAACTGATGGCAGAGTACGGGAGGAAAAATGAAAGCGTCAACTTTTGCTAACTTTTACGAAGTATAGAAAATTGTGGAGAGCTGTGATCATCTCTCCCCTGAAGAGATACGGCACATTGAAGAAGAAGAAGAAGAAGAAGAAGAAGAAGAAGAAGAAGAAGAAGAAGAAGAAGAAGAAGAAGAAGTTGAAGTTAAATATTTACAGCAAACAGGAAAACACATGCCTATGTCATATTTTAAGTCTTCTTCGAGTAGCATGAAACTGTCAGATTTATGACGAACTTAAGTTTAACAGCTATGTTTTATTTTCGGTATATGCTCGCAAGTAATTAATCACAGACCAGATTTCCGTGCGGGTGTTACAAACTTAGAGAATCTCTCAAAACTATACACATAGTATGTAGGTAATGAAAATTATACTGAAAAATAACAGGTGTGTGAAGAGAAAGGCATTTAGGTAATCAATAATTGACTTTATTTGGCAATATTAACCGTTTTATAAAATGAAGACATTCGGCATTCATTGCCCGAGCGGCTAGTGTTACTCAAGTTACGCTTTTCTTCCCTCTAGCTATCGAGCTGGGATCAAAATGTAGTATCTGTTCTCATATTTAATGGTAATAGTCACCGTTTGCTTATAAGAAAACATTCGACATTTCTTAACCGAGCTGTCAATTCTACCATAAGTTGAACTTTATAAAATCTTTTTATTTTGTCGAGAATATCTCAACTCGAAAAAATATCTAGAGACGGTTCAGGCCGAGGCAAAGAAGCAGAAGCATTTACCGTAAGTTGTATAATCATATATATATATATATATATATATATCCATTTCATAATATATATATATATATATATATATACTGCTTTGAATATACGCTCTTTAGCGCTAGAGGGCGTCGTCAGTGATGTTCTGAATTGGATCATTGGGCAGTTTCGGGTCTTTCAAACATCATACTGACCTCACCAAGTCGACCCCATCAGAGCTGATCGGACTCTGATACGCCCTCTAAAAATGCTTACAGACACTAACTTCTATAATATACCCCGTCATCGCGCATTTGATTGGTAGTTGATCAATAGCCAATCACAATGGTGTGTGCTCTATTTAAGTTGTTTGCGGGGAATTTTTTTTTTTTTTGTGGACACCCTTTCATCGGATACTTAGAAGGTAATTATGTTTTCCGTTTTACCCACATCCCAGTAAGATACCTAGTACATCTAATATATATATATATTATGAAATGGACAAAGTCCGACAATTATTTTAAGACATTTTTATGTTTATACATTATTTTATAGATAAAAATATTTAAGTAAATGCTCTGTTTATAATAAACAGTATTAACGACATTTACCGGCCTGAATGTCCGAGAAATTTTCATATAATCGACCTTGGTAACCGAACGCTCCTCTTTGGACGAATCGGTTAAGGCACGTCAGGCTATATGACGGTTCCGTATAGGATACAGGTCTGAATCCCTTTCGGAGGGCGAATATTTTCCATGAAAATAAAATATAAAAAGAATGCATAAACATAAAAATGTCTTAATATATATATATATATATATGTATATATATATATATGATAAATTATGCGTACAAATAGGTATATGAATCTAACATGTTTCACTTTTATTAAAGCTTCGTTAGTGTTTGAGAGAAACCAGAAAATTTCTGTCCCTTTGTCTGTTTTCTGTCAATCTCTGACGAAGCTTTAATAAAAGTGAAACATGTTAGACGTTTCCTATATGTTCTCTTATCCTGTCTGATTCCGACACATATTTGATCTGCATCTTTATATATATATATATATGTTTGTGTGTGTGTGTGTGTGTGTGTGTGTGTGTGTGTGTGTGTGTGTTATGATTCATCATGACGATGATGATGATATTTCATCATTCAAAAAATACAAATCTGAAATTGCATAATTCTAAAAACAACCTTTCCACCAGTGATGATAGATGATGATGATGATATGTCATCAGTCTAGAAATCAAGGTCTAAAATTTCATCACTATAAAAACAACCTTTCCACCACATGCAGTGTGGCAGTAGCAGCAGTAAAAAGAACACACAGCGTATCTTCTTCGCTCCGTGAAAATCCAGAGTTGACGGTTTCATAGGCTTCCCTTAACCACGAAATTCTCGGAACAATTATAAACAAGACGAAACTTTTAAAGATAAAGAGTCAAATAACCCTAAGAACACATTTAACACACACAGAACAATATTATAAATAACATCACGAAAAGAAAAATACATATTCTTGTCATTAATTTCAACACGTGTCTCAAAGTCTTATTGTTGTATCTACGTTTTATCATTTCATTTTCAGCATAAAAAAGAGAAAAGTAATCCTCTATCAATTACTAATACGTGTAACATGGGGTAACTTATATTAACAACTCAACCTTCAACCCCGTTACAAATGTATATATAGTTTTAATCATTTCATCCCAAGCAAGTCAGCGAAGCAATAAAGCCACTAAGACGCGGGAGGTTACTCGGTGTGAAAGAAGAAAAAGAAAACATTATTAAGGAGAAAGAACAATAAAAGAACAGGAACAGAAGACAGAAGATACTGACTAACATTACATTTAAATTTTTGAAGATCAAAGTCGACTAAAATAAGCCGGAAGGAAACTCCACAAGCGAGAAGTACGAGAAAAGGGATAGCCTCGCGTGTTGATACGTCGCGCTTTATGTGATGTGAGGTACATTTCTCTTCTCCATTTTGAGAATCGGTGATTCTTTTTAAAAACAATTTTTTTTTTGTGTTTTTTTTTCTTAATAGCTGTGCCAATTTCCTCGTGAAGTCTTTTGATGTTTTATTCCAAAGACTAAAATGGCTTGATTTTGAACGAGTTTCAACGAGTGTGAATATGCATCGACGATATTTGAAGTACTGAAAGAAAGAAAAAAAATGTTACACGATATTTTTATAGCGTTTTTCTTAAGATACATTTGTTTCTCTCTGAAATTCTAGTCCCTGTAAAATTCTATTAATGATATTATTTAGCATATGAATTCCCACCGATCATAAATAAACTTTCAGTTTTGTGGATTTTGGGGGGGACATGAAAAACAAGGTTTTTAACTAAAATCTCGAATGGTCTATAAAGGATTACAAAAATAATTTTACATCGAAAAATCCATTCATTTTCCCTTTTAATAATGACACAAAAATTTTGACGAGAAAACCTAGTTTTTATTTTTTCATAATCGAGGCTCATTTTTAGAGAATCTTTGGAGGTAGAGGGTGACCAAAAAAAAACGGGAACTTTTTAACAATCCAATAAAACCAAGAGTGACGGAAGAAAAATATTTAATTCATAGTAATTGAAACCTTAAAACATGCCATTTAAGAAACAATGATGGAATTTTCATTTTTTTTAAATTACGTCCTGTAGATGGCGTCCTCCTGTACGAATGCATTCTTGAAATCTGCTGTTGAGATTCCTCATTGACTGCTGCAACATCTCAGCTGGGATACTGTGAATTTCATCTTGAATTCTCTGTTTTAACTCATCTAGAGTTCTTGGTCGAGTTGTGTAAACTTTACTCTTGAGATAACCCCACAAGAAAAAATCACAAACGGATAAATCTGACGATCTAGGAGGCCAGGCAACGTAACCGAATCTTGAGATCACACGGTTACCAAACAATTCTCGTTACTAAAATGGCGAAATGTTTACTTGCTCAAGGTCACTGTCTCGCAGTGTTGCCACTTGCTCATGTCTAGCAATACACACTTAAAAAATTCCCGTTTTTTTGTTTATGCACGACAACCTCGAGCTTTCCTCATCTACTGGTACTTGTAGGTATGCTTCGCTCAAGTCTATCTTTGAGAAAAAATTTCCTCCGTTCAATTTTGTGAAAACTTCCTCTGGACTAGGGAGAGGATAGTGATAATCCTTAATCGCTGCATTCAATCCCGTTGAGAAATCAGCGCATACTCGTATCTCACCCAATTTCTTTTTCACGTAAACCATAGGTGCGGCCCATTGACTATATTCTACCTTTGTCAATATACCGGTTTTTACGAGTCTATCCAACTCTTGGTCTATTTTTTTTAATGATGCAAAAGGTACATTCCTTTTCTTCTTGAAAATCGGTTGGACATTTTCTTTTAGTTCTGTTTTTTCCCGCCATTTTTTTACACCTCCCTAGATCGGCTAAAAATACTTCGGGGAAACTTTCTTTCAATTTCTCCTTTAATTTCTCTGCCTCGGTCGATAAACTTTTCACTTTTTGGCAGAACGTATTTATCGGTAAATCCCAGAGGTCAAATTTCGGCATCCAGTTAGTTCCAAATAAGTTTTTCGTATTTTTAAGAACGTACAGTTTTAATTCTTTGATCATTCCGTTGAATGTCACATTTGTAATAACTTCCCCCTCAAATTTGATTTTTCTTCCAGTTACAGACCTGGCTATTTTATCGGTTCTGAACATGGTCAGTTTGTTTAATTTCTTCCACGTCTGTAAGTAAATAATAGTTAAATCTGATCCGAAATCCAATTGTAGTCTGACTTTTTTGTTTAACATTTCTACTTGTACGTATTTTTGTATGTTTGCCTCGTCCGCTTGGTCAGTTCTAGTGACTCTTACTCGGCTTCTGCTTTCTTTCCGAGTTCTACAATGAGAACTTTTATGCCCCACTTTATTGCACGACAGACAAGTCTTATAGCGGTATGGACAATCTTTGTGCCAATGTAAAGTCCCACAGCGATAGCATGGACTGGGTGGTAGCTTCTTCTGATATTTCATTTGATTTTTCGAAGTAGAATAATTTGTTTGTATTGTTTTTGAAGTAGAATAATTGGTTTGGTTTGTTTTTGAGGAGAGACAAAAACGTGTTTGTCGTTGTACTTTTCGTATGTGAGCGACGCCAGACTCTTCTATATCTTTCGAGTCCTTTTTTACGCTTATACATCTCTGACAGTCTTCAGCCAATTTTTGTAGCGTCAATTCTAGTTCACTCTCAAGTTTTGTTAAAATTCTCCGTCTGATCTCCGCATCTTTAGTCGAAACCAGGCCTTGGACGAATATCAAACATTTAAAATTGTCCGGGCTGAGTTCAGATAACTTGAAGTCATCACAGTGTTTGTTTACTATGGAAGCGAATGTTATATAGTCTTCGCTATCCTTTTTTGTTAGATTTAAAATTTCCACCTTTTGTGGAATAGTGAAGTGTTCGGACTAAATAATTCCGTTAAAAGATTCACGGCTTCCTTGAAAGTCAACTCATTCGTTTTCCTCGGTAGGAAGTAGTCTACGAATTTAGTGTATTCTCTTGACCCTAGTTTCCTCAGTAATAGTCGTACTTTTTTCGCGTCTGACCAATTCTCGCAATCAAACTCATATAAATCTTCATATCTTCTGAAGTAATCTGCGTAGGTTTTATCTTCGTCCTGTGCATAAGTGAAGTCTTTGATAGAGCTCCATATAGCATTTTACGAGAATACCGTTTCATTTTCATAATTTTGCCCTTTATTTGTTACTGCCCGTAGTAGTAATTCTTGTAGTTCAAGATGCTCTTTTTCGTTTTTCTGTTGCTGCTCGAATTGCATTTTCATTAGTTCCAATATGGTTGCCTTAAAGTCTTCCATGTTTATACCGTAATTATGTGTAACTATTTTTCTTTAGTGTAGACTTCAGGTCTTTGTTACCCGTTGTTCTGGAACCTTAGTACGAAAAAAGATTTCCTGCGTAGAATTCATGTCTTTGTTACCACTGTAAAGTTGGTGTCCAAAAAAGATTTTCTCTTTTTTTTTTATATTCGCGTAGAACTTGTTTTGTTTTTTTCTCACTGTTATGGACGACCGATAGCAAAAGATTTTTTTTTCTCCGCGTAGAATTTTGTTTCTTCAATATACTCCGCATAGAACTTGTTTTTACAGTATACTTTTTAGATTTCTCCGCGTAGAGTTTGTTTCTTCAATATCTTCTGCGTAGAATTTGTTTTTTTCAATATTCGCGTAGAACTTGTTTTTTCAACATAATCCGCGTAGAGTTTCGTTTCTTCAGTATCCTTTTAGATTTCTCCGCGTAGAGTTTGTTTCTTCAGTATACTTTTTTGGTTTCTCCGCGTAGAATTCGTTTCTTCAGTCCTCGTCGCCACTGTTATGGTCCAATATCCTCGCACCACTGTTATGGTCCAAGGTTAAAACCAAGGAAGAACAACACGAATACAAGAAGTTGAATGGTGTTAGTATGACTGTCAGTCTGGTTTAGAGTGAACTACTATTGTCTCGACTCGCTCTGTCTCGACTCGTTACACTTCTGTTCTATCGTCTCTCTTGAGAGGCGCAGTCTTTATAGTCTCAGGAAGAGTTCATTGTCGTTACAGGTAAGATCCCATAACAACTATCAAAAAATTTTAAGTAAGAATGAGAAGAATAGGAAAAAGAAGTTGCTGCCATAATCCTTGTCTTCAGTTCATCTTTGGTGTTACAGCGAGTCCCTCGCTCAACTGCGCTTCACACATAATGATCAACGAGGTTGCAGTCTGGGGAGTTATGTGGCCAGATGTAAGGGGTGATGTGTTCGCAGAAACTGGTTCTCCTCATTGTATGACATGGTTCAGAGTCCTGTTGCCAGACATAGTCACCCTCTTGACTCAAAGCTGCACTACCTCCTCAAGGCACTGGATGTAAGCCTCTGAGGCCCCGTGGGAAGATGAATGAAGGCATAACGCTGCCATCACTAGTGATCACTTCATACACATTCGTAATCACCATTATATTCATCCAACTGTTTCCGAATCTTCGGCAACGACCTCAGACTGACACCCAAACACACGGAAGTATTCGTATTGGAGCTTCCGGTGCGAATGCCAAGCTGTACAGCATGCCGTTTCCAAATTTCTGGCACCATGGTGCTCTTTTTCTCACAGTCGGGGCCCAACTGACTTTCGTGTACTGTGCGGTCAACAAAATCAAACAACGCGTATATGCGAAGTTAAAAAATATAGCATGACGACAATTTATCCATCGCACCCTCTGTCTGTTTGTCTCTGTGTGTGTGTGTATTGTCATCCACAGACAATATATATATATATATATATATATATATATATATATATATTTAAAGACATTTATATATTATGTTTAACGTTCTTTTTATAGATACAATATCTATAAAAAGAACGTTAAACATAATATATAAATGTCTTTAAATAAATTGTCGGGATATGTCCAATTCTAAAATATATATATATATATATATATATATATATATATATATATATATATATATATATATATATATACATATATATATATATATATTGTCATCCACAGACAGACTGTTTCGCTGTATCACAGCTCATCAGTGTGGCTAAGACGTCCGGTTGACTCTAGCTAGGATCGAATCCTGACTGACTGAATTGGCGCCAGTCGGAGATTCTACCACTAATCCGTTGGCGCACGGTAGGGATGAAGGTGAATTTAAGCGTGTTTATTTTTAGATAAACACACAGTGACAGAGAACTCAATTCGATTTAACGAAGAATCTTGCATTATTAGCCGTAATAGTCATTCTTTACAAACCCACACTTCCTCCCCAGAGAGCTCAACCGAAATAAATTTTTCAGGAGCATATATATTGTCATCCACAGACAGACTGTTTCGCTGTATCCCAGCTCATCAGTGTGGCAGTTGCCTCTAGCTAGGATCGAAACTCAACTGAATTGGCGTCAGTCGCAGATTCTCCCACTATATATATATATATATATATATATATATATATATATATATATATATATATATATATATATATATATATTGTCATCCACAGGCAATTTCACTGTTTCACATCTCATCAGTATGGCTAGACATCCGATTGCCTCAAGATATACCAAACTTTCAAGTCTGTGAGTCCGTGGTCGCCTGGTTGGGAACTAAGGGAATCCGTGAATGCCTGAGTTGGGAAAAGCTGTGCACAAGGTCCGTGGTTTCCTGGCTGAGAAACCTCAGCCTCTTCACTTCCCACATTTTTCATTTTAAGGAGTTGGCTACCCTCGTTCCGATAGATACCCCGACAAGCGATGACATTTTGAAGATGCTATCCACCGTGTCTTTTGTCCTTTTATTAAAATTCCCTCAGTGTATTCTTCTTGCTCATAATTACAGTATTCAACACATCGAAATGAAGTACTCTAGTCAGCTTATGTGCCCCTGATCCCGACATGTTCAGCTGTTACAAGGCAGTAGCTCCAGTTTTTGTCACATGTCGCTTGTCATATTTTTTATATAGTTTTTCTTAAAATACATTTCTGTTTCACTCTAAAATTCTAATTGAATTGTTATTTTGTTCTGACCGTATAAAATTGTTCAATGATAATCTGTGACATGTGAATTCTTATCGCTCAAAAAGTAATAAAATGATTTGATTCAGTTTTGTTGGGAACCTCCCCGTAACGGAGTTCACGAGACCTCTGATTGAGCACCATCCACAGAGTCCACAGTCCTCTGGTTGATAAATACCAGTAAACTCTTAGAGAGGAACCGTGTCTTAAGCGACTATTGCGGCAAACTCAACCCAGACGTCAAGTAGAACGCGTACATACGATCCATCGCTAAAGATTCTGGAAAATGGTCGATTTCCTGTACTGTTCTTGTAAGTACCCGACTCTGAAATGCTCTAACTTTACAAGAACCAAATCAGGCCGAAAATGGAGCACTGCTGTCATATATGTGCAGAATCTACCCAGGCTTCACTTCCCAGTCTCGATAGAGTTCAAAAGTGGCTCCGTGTTCTAGTGGCTGATGAATTATTTTCTATCTTCCAACTCTTTTCTCACAGATGAAATGTCGCAAGTCTGTCGCTATTTCCATGGAAAGTGTTCAAACGAACGACATTCCTTAGTTCCGCCAGTTCTAACCTTCGCGGTTAAGACCCGTGACAAACCGTGTACACTGAGGCGAACCACCTTCATTCCCTTCGTATTCCATTGGTGAGATGTAAGTTCCACTCGGGTAGCTTCTTCCCACGAACCGCTACTTTCCCCGATCACTAGAATAACCTGTTCGAGTCTAGGGTTAACCGTTATTTTCCACACATATCCGCATAAACTGTTCCTCTTACTCTGTAATCCTCTGCCGCGGTGAGCCTTCAATGTGGTGCCGCAGCAGGCTAATGTGCCGCGTGATCCTCTTAAGTGCGCCGTGAAATATTGAAGAAATCGAGAAAAGACACCAGCCACAGGTTTTCACACTAAATAAGCTGCAAAATAGAAACATTGAAATAAAGCAAGTTCATATTTGTGTGTGTGTTTTTATTAATCTATGGGTTTTTTTTCATAACATTTAAATGTATACCCTTTAAAAATGTACGCCCTAGTTACGACGATAAACTACATCTGATTCCTGGGTAAGACGATAAACTACGTCCAACAGCAAGGCCTCTGATCAGGAGGTTTTCAGGAGCGTGGAGCCACATCTTAATTGCTGGTGCTCCAAGGTCCACTCTGACCCGGAGTGGTAGCACCTGTTAGGGTCCCAACTATGGGCAAATAGTTAACCCCCAAACTAGGATCAAAACACTATGAAAGTGTAAAAATAGGTTTTAATACCAGAAATACTTTGTAAAATATTATTACCAGCAATACATTTTTGAAAAAGAAATCAGCTATACATTTTTTGAAAACATATTACAGCTATACATATTTGAAGGTAAAATATTACCAAAAATAGATTTTTTGTAGAAAAAATATTACCAAAAATAGATTTTTGAAGGAAAATATTACCAGAAATAGATTTTTTGTAAAAAAAATATTACCAAAAATAGATTTTTGAAGGAAAATATTACCAGAAATAGATTTTTTGTAAAAAAAATATTACCAAAAATAGATTTTTGAAGGAAAATATTACCAGAAATAGATTTTTGAAGGTAAAATATTACGAGAAATATACTATTTGTAGAAAAAATATTACCAGAAATAGATTTTTGAAGGAAAATATTACGAGAAAGAGATTTTTTGGAGGAAAAAACATTACCAAAAATAGATTTTTGAAGGAAAATATCACCAGAAAGAGATTTTTTGAGGGAAAAAATATTACCAAAATAGTTTTTGAAAAAAAAAATTATTACCTACAATAAAAAAAATTTCGGCATTAAATAATCCATTGGGGTTGATATGCCGTAAAACAAAACAAACCAAACCAAACCTTTAAAAATTTTGCTAAGTGTACCGTGATATTTTCGATTATTCCGAGGTGCGCCATTGCATAGAAAGGTTGAGAAACATTTGTCTACCTCAATTGGCGCTAGTCCTTGTACAGGTTTAATATCATTGTCCTGTATTTAGTTTTAGGGACTTAGCAACACTCATCACCAGCCAAAATAAAAGAGAGAGAGAGAGAGAGAGAGAGAGAGAGAGAGATCGGCGCATGCTCAGATTGGAGCAGCTTTTAAGAAAAAGTCCTTGAAAGACTTTGAATTGTTGTAAACATGCTGAAATCAAAGGATTCTAATCGAATGTCCTCCGAGACAAGAAAATGGGGATTTAGGTTACGCGCATGGAAAAGCATAGAATATATGAGAAGTGATGACTTATGAAATTACTTTAGAGCACATTTCCTGGCACGAGTGATAAAATATATCGTAAAATACTTTCGTTCGGTGTCCAACTTATCGAGTTACCAAACAGCATTATTTTATTCATATTTGATCAAACTGAAAAAACTATTAAATTATTTGGTCAGTCATGTAAATCTAATCCCACGTAAATGACAAGTCGTATCATTTACGAGGCTAATCAGAAAGTTATAGACGCTTGCTAACACATCGAATAACAAAAAAGAAATCTTAGAATACGCACGCTCAAATTTCGTTTTTACAGATGGTGCATTAATTTCCTTTTGACTTTATTTATGTAAATGCGGAGTTTATTTCATTAGTGTATGGTTTCTTTTTTTAATTAACCCGACCGAATCAACACTGAGGTCATAGACAACGGTATTTGATATCTCCGAATTGGAAAAGTTATTTACAGAGCTTAGCTAAACTTAACACGAGGACAAAAAATGGGAGATATTATATGATAGCAAAGATCAAGATGCACCAACTTTACTGCACTTGGTTCTTCTTGATTTAGAGTGCTCATGAATCGTTCGTGTCTCCGATCATCTTCAGGTTAACATATCTCCATAGGTATGAGCGGGTTCTAAAAAGTCCTCGTCACGACCTACTTCCCCAAACCAGTATTTCAATGTCCAAACACTAGAATTTGTCAAAGGATTAAAGACGGCGTGCTCAGAAAAATTAAATTTCCGGTTTTAAGTTATTCACACATTACAGGGACAAGGAGCCACTCAAGGCAGAGGATGACTGAATGAGGTGCCTGATAGGAATGTAAAAGGAAAAGGTAGGAAATTAATATTACGAGGATATGGCAAATGATTGATCTTAGACTTGAAGAGTTTGACACTATAGTGTTCTGGTTGGTTGTCTTTGTTTAGCGGCATATCAATACCTATATGGGTTATTTAATGCCGAAATCTACATATTTTGATTGGTTTGGTTGGTTGTCTTTGTTTAGCGGCATATCAACATCTCTATGGGTTATTTAATGCCGAAATCTAAATATTTTGATTGGTTTGGTTGGTTGTCTTTGTTTAGCGGCATATCAACATCTCTATGGGTTATTTAATGCCGAAATCTAAATATTTTATACTCACTTCTTTTTAGATAATATTGGTTTTAGTGATTAATACGCTTTTATTTATTAACCCATGGCAGGGGGTGAAGAGGCGGATTCATACCTTTCCCTTTGAACGTAAGTGAATATAACAAACCCAACTGGAGTTAGAACTCGGCTCTCCGATTAGAGAATTCCGAGTCATTATCCACTGAATCAACAGCACATCAAAGATTAGAGCACTTGGTATTCCCATGCCGTCACCCATCTAGGTGCTGAACAGACACGGCGTTGATTAACTTCGGTGATCGTACGGGAACAGGTATTACAACGTTCTGTGGCCGTAAGCCTTACTGTTCTGGGAAGCCTCAACGCGGGAGTTTGTTCGAGTAGGTAGCAATTCTTAGGAAAAAAACATACTGAGTGGAACCCCCTTCTTGCTAAAGGATTACGTAAGGAATAAGGATAATTCAACACCGGGGACGTTGTGTTCTTGGAATCATCCAAACGGGAATTTGTTCGAGAAGGTAGCGGTTTTAGGGAAAAAAATACTGATTGGAACACCCTTCTTGCTAAAGGATTGCGTAGGGAATAAGGATGATTCAACTCCGTAGACTTAGTGTTCTTGGAAGCCTCCCCACTGGAGTTTGTTCGAGAAGGTACGGGTTCATCGGGAAAAAATACTGATTGGAACACTCTTCTTGATAAAGGATTACGGAGGGAATAAGGATGATTTAACACCGGGGACGTTGAGTTCTTGGAATCCTCCAAACGGGAATTTGTTCGAGAAGGTAGCGGTTTTAGGTAAAAAAATACTGATTCGAACACCCTTCTTGCTAAAGGATTACGTAGGCAATAGGGATGATTCAACTCCGTAGACTCAGTGTTCTTGGAAGCCTCCACACGGGAATTTGTTCGAGAAGGTAGCGGTTTTAGGTAAAAAAATACTGATTCGAACACCCTTCTTGCTAAAGGATTACGTAGCGAATAGGGATGATTCAACTCCGATAGATTCAGTGTTCTTGGAAGCCGCCACACGGGAATTTGTTCGAGAAGGTAGCGGATCTTAGGGAAGAAATACTGATTGGAACACCCTTCTTCCTAAAGGATTACGTAGGGAATAGGGATGATTCAACTCCGTAGACTTAGTGTTCTTGGAAACCTCCACACGGAAGTTTGTTCGAGAAGGTAGCGGTTCTTAGTGAAAAAAATACTGATTGGAACACCCTTCTTGCTAAAGGATTACGTAGGGAATAACGATGATTCAACTCCGTGGACGTTGTGTTCTTGGAAAGCCACCACACGGGAGTTTGTTCGAGAAGGTAGCGGTTCTTAGAGAAAAAAATACTGATTGGAACACCCTTCTTGCTAAAGGATTACGTAGGGAATAAGGATGATTCAACTCTGTGGACGTTGTGTTCTTGGAAGCCCCCCCACAGGAGTTTGTTCGAGAAGTCAGCAGTTCTTTAGAAAAAGAAATACTGATTGGAACACCCTTCTTACTAAAGGATTACGTAGGGAATAACGATGATCCAACACCGGGGACGTTGAGTTCTTGGAATCCTCCTAACGGGAATTTGTTCGAAAAATACTGATTCGAACACCCTTCTTGCTAAAGGATTACGTAGGCAATAGGGATGATTCAACTCCGATAGATTCAGTGTTCTTGGAAGCCTCCACACGGGAATTTGTTCGAGAAGGTAGCGGTTTTAGGTAAAAAAATACTGATTCGAACACCCTTCTTGCTAAAGGATTACGTAGGCAATAGGGATGATTCAACTCCGTAGACTCAGTGTTCTTGGAAGCCGCCACACGGGAATTTGTTCGAGAAGGTAGCGGTTTTAGGGAAAAAAATACTGATTCGAACACCCTTCTTCCTAAAGGATTACGTTTGGAATAGGGATGATTCAACTCCGTAGACTTAGTGTTCTTGGAAACCTCCCCACGGGAGTTTGTACGAGAAGGTAGCGGTTCTTAGGGGGAAAATACTGATTGGAACACCCTTCTTGCTAAAGGATTACGTAGGGAATAAGGATGATTCAACTCCGGGGACGTTGTGTTCTGGAAAGCCACCACACGGGAGTTTGTTTGAGAAGGTAGCGGTTCTTTAGAAAAAGAAATACTGATTGGAACACCCTTCTTGCTAAAGGATTACGTAGGGAATAACGATGATTCAACTCCGTGTACGTTGTGTTCTTGGAAGCCTCTCCACGGGAGTTTGTTCGAGAAGATAGCGGTTCTTAGGGAAAAAATACTGTTTGGAACACCCTTCTTGCTAAAGGATTACGTAAGGAATAAGGATGAGTCAACACCGGGGACGTTGAGTTTTTGGAATCCTCCAAACGGGAATTTGTTCGAGAAGGTAGCGGTTTTAGGTAAAAAAATACTGATTCGAACACCCTTCTTGCTAAAGGATTACGTAGGCAATAGGGATGATTCAACTCCGTAGACTCAGTGTTCTTGGAAGCCTCCACACGGGAATTTGTTCGCGGAGGTAGCGGTTCTTAGGGAAAAAAATACTGATTGGGACACCCTTCTTGCCAAAGGATTACGTAGGGAATAACGATGATCCAACACCGGGGACGTTGAGTTCTTGGAATCCTCCAAACGGGAATTTGTTCGAAAAATACTGATTCGAACACCCTTCTTGCTAAAGGATTACGTAGGCAATAGGGATGATTCAACGCCGTAGACTCAGTGTTCTTGGAAGCCTCCACACGGGAATTTGTTCGCGGAGGTAGCGGTTCTTAGGGAAAAAAATACTGATTGGGACACCCTTCTTGCCAAAGGATTACGTAGGGAATAACGATGATCCAACACCGGGGACGTTGAGTTCTTGGAATCCTCCAAACGGGAATTTGTTCGAAAAATACTGATTCGAACACCCTTCTTGCTAAAGGATTACGTAGGCAATAGGGATGATTCAACTCCGTAGACTCAGTGTTCTTGGAAGCCTCCACACGGGAATTTGTTCGCGGAGGTAGCGGTTCTTAGGGAAAAAAATACTGATTGGGACACCCTTCTTGCCAAAGGATTACGTAGGGAATAACGATGATCCAACACCGGGGACGTTGAGTTCTTGGAATCCTCCAAACGGGAATTTGTTCGAAAAATACTGATTCGAACACCCTTCTTGCTAAAGGATTACGTAGGCAATAGGGATGATTGAACTCCGTAGACTCAGTGTTCTTGGAAGCCTCCACACGGGAATTTGTTCGCGGAGGTAGCGGTTCTTAGGGGAAAAACTACTGATTGGGACACCCCCCTTCTTGCCAAAGGATTACGTAGGGAATGGAGATGATTCAACTCCGTGGGTGTAGCTATAAATGTCCTAACTGGTGGAGCTGAAGAATGGAGCTCGTTCGAATCTTTAAATGGAAGTAACAGAATAGCGATTCTCTTGGGATGTTTCACCTGAGGGGAAGAGTGCGTACGGTGAAAAATAAGTAACCCTTGCAAGAACGCGCAACCGATTCTGAACTCTATGAGTGCTGGAAAATTGTGGACTGAACATCTCCAGCCCGCATATGGCAGCAATATTTTACTTTTGGTCTAATGTGACGCCTGAAAAGATGAATCGTGACAGAAGGATTCAGGTACTTTTTGGAACGGTACAAGGATCCGGCCATTTTTCACAGCATCTTTAGCGAAGGATTGTATATGTGAGTTCCACTTGAGGCCTAGAGGGTGAAAATGAATCCCTGTAGACGCTCAAAGCACGGAGCCTCGTCGAGATTGCAACCGGTCATCGCAACAGCGGTAAATTCAAGGGTAGGAAAGGAAATCAAGAAGGAAGAACAAACTCTAACCAGAAGGTCAAATTGGCAGCTGATCTAAAATGTGACATACAATCTGTTGTTAACTGGGACAAGGAATGGCTTCAGTCTTAGTGTCTTTATTGCATCCCTTGGAATAGAATGACTAAAAGAAAAGGCTGTGCCAAATTCAGTCCAGATTTTGAGACCCAAGATACAGCTGGGTTTCGCAAACATTCAAATTGCTGATTATGGCCATGATCTAACTTTGGCCGATTGACGAACATCGGTCAAATGAATTTCTGAGACCCGAAGATATCCAGGGTATTTATTGGGTTTATAATTCACGAGCAATTAATTACGCAAAGGTGGTCAGCTAACTAGATGCTGAAATGTTTGAATGCCGACCAGATATGATGTCCGATTCGATTTTGCAGCACTTTCAAAACCCCACGGCTCCTGTTCATAGGGCTTAGGAGGAGTGTGAAGACCGAGGAGGAGTGTGAACCGGGTGATAAGCGAACCTGTCTACATCTAATTCCAATACCAAAAATCAGAATTGTTATTACAAAAGACCTCCAATCCTATTCGATATACGTGCTAGACAATCTTTCCCTCCAGAACCTATAAATACTTTCATGGTAATTTTTCGGGTGAGATCTTCGCTATGGTACCAAGACTTTATGAATTTAACTAGATTGTCACATAATTATACAGTTGACATTACTAAATGTAACCGTAAGTTCTATGCTAACAGTTTCTTCTTTCGCACTTCTCGTTTGTGGAATTCTCTTCCGGCTTCTTATTGTCCAGGCAACTTTGATCTTCAAAAATTTAAATGCAATGTCAATCATTATCAACTGTTTTTTTAATTATTCTTTTAATGTTCTTTTCCCATAATAGTGTTTTTTCTTATATTCTTTAGAACACAGTGTCTTAGTGGCTTTATTGCCTTGCTTGGGGTGAAATGATTTTTAAAAATGCAATAATGTAGATTGTCTCATCATTTTAGAATTTAATTGATTAGATTCAACCATATATTCTATGGGGACTAATTTATTAACTTGCAACAGAATTAGTAGGGAGTGGATAGCCGCCTTAGCAGACGGAATATTCTTGGAAAACGAGTAGCCAGACATTATGTTGGCATGTATGTATGCACAATTCGGTTTATGAACTTTCCTCTATGGTACCTTCATAGACTTTCCTCTATGGTACCTTCATAGACTTTCCTCTATGGTACCTTCATAGACTTTCCTCTATGGTACCTTCATAGACTTTCCTCTATGGTACCTTCATAGACTTTCCTCTATGGTACTTTCATAGACTTTCCTCTATGGTAACTAGACTTTAAGTAGACGAATTTAAGTGCAGTACTAGATTGGTAACAAGGTCTCATCAATTTACGGTTGAATTGGCTAGATGTAACCGTAAGTTCTATGCTAACAGTTTCTTTTCGCGCATTCCTTGCTTGTGGAACTCGCTTCCGGCTCCATACTTTTCAGCCGGCTTTGATCTTCAAAAATCTAATGCAATGTCAATCGTTATCTACTGTCTTCCCGATTACTCCCCTTCTTTCTATTTAATATTCCTGTTTTTTATAATTCTTTCATGCTCAGTAAACACTTGTGTGTTAGTGGCTTTACTGCCTTGCCTGGGGCGAAACTTGTTTTTAAAGTGTAAAGAAACTTGAAAAGAGTTCAATCGGGAGTGAAGTGGCTGTCAGTAATAAGGAATAAATCAAGATTTACAGATAGCATAGGATTATTAAATGGATCATTTAAAAGTATCATATTTTCATTCTACTTTTTCCTCAGTTCATTAGTTAGCTAGCACGACCGTTACGCCTTGCCAATACATCATAAATCATGGACTATTCCTTTTTGATCGCGAGGAAAGACATATCAGAGACGCTGTTTGATTTCCAGTAAAAAGAAAGAATTTGTTTCGATTTGTTTGTTTAGCGGCATATCAACTTCTTATGGATTATTTAATGCCGAAATTTAATTTTCTTGAGAAATTTGAAGTAATAAATATATGATATATGTTATTCTGATTTCACAGTTGAAGACATGATAAATGATACTCAGCTTTTGTGCATATGCATGTGTGTGTGGACATAATTACTATAGGCGGTAATATCTGTGTTTACATTGCAGTTTTGTTAAAGTTATATTTTGGAATACGGTTTGATTTCTTTTAGAAATTGTAGGATATTATACAGAATAATGTCATGAAAGTTGGGTGTTTGGTTAATTTTTTCATGGCATATCAACACCTCTATGGGTTAATTAATGCTGAAATCTAAATATTTTGAAAGCAGTTGCATGCCTTCAACTGCAGATTAAATATATTGTTGGTCACTTTACTATAAAAATGTATTTTTATACTTTCATTGTGATTTGTTTTTGTTTGGGGGTTCACCATTTGCCCAGAGCTGGGTTTCTAACAGGTACTACCACCCCAGATCAGGGTTGACCTTGGAACAACAGCAATTAAGAGGTGCTTCCACGCTCCTCAAAACCACCAATCTACTGATTAGAGGTCTTGCTGCCGAATGTATTTTATCATCATACCCAGGACTAAGAAACAAAGAAAAAAGGAAAAGATATATAGAGGAGGCGATAACACTTTCACATGTTTAACGTCTGCTTCAGTGAAACTGAAATACGTGTTAATTTTAAATATTTTTATTTGTATCCTATTAATTCTTTAGATAATGACCTACATTCATACTTATGATTGTTATTACAATATTTTGTTAAAGTTATTAATCTCACATATTTCACAATGCAATAGGGAAATTCCATGGGTATTTTGTAGTCTTGGAAACCACAAGAAGTTTATGTAAGTTCCATTCGAGCAGCTTCTTCCTACGAACCGCTACTTTGTGGAACCGACTCTCAAGAGGATGCTCTTCTGATCATTATAATATTAACCTGTCCAAGTCTAGGGTCAACCGTTTTCTTCCACACGTACCCATATAAACTGTGCCTCTTATTCTGTAACCCGGTACCTCGAGTGGCTCTTGGGCATTGTACTGGGTGAAATTTAAAATAAGAAAACCGTGAATATTTTACGGGTACTACCAAGTGCTTTAAATTTTACTACAGAAATCCAGTGAAAATTATTTTTGCAGGCAACTACAAAAAAAGTAAATGTGACTGCAAGTCATCAGGCTTACGGCCATATCACATTGAAACACAGGTTCCCGTACGATCACCGAAGTTAAACAACGTCTAGACTGTTCGGTACCTAGATGGGGGACCGATTGGAAATGCCAGATGCTGTAAGTTAGGATGTGCGGGTGGTATGGCTTGCGGCCATATCAGAATGAAACACCACTTCCCAATGTATGTGATCACTGAAGTTAAGCAACATCGTGCCTGGTCAGTACCTAGATGGGTGACAGATTAGGAATACCAGGTGCCTTAAGCTAGGATGTGCGGGTAGTATGGCGTACGGCCATATCACATTGAAACACCACTTCCGAATGTATGTGATCACCGAAGTTAAGAAGCATCAAGCCCTGGTCATTACCTAGATGGGTGACCGATTAGGAATACCAGGTGCTGTAAGCTTAGATGTGCACGCAGTGTAATGGAGAATGGCTCGGAATTGTTCATCGGAGTGCAGAGTTCCAATTCCAGTTGGGTTCGTTATATTCACTTCCGAGCAAATACCCTTGGGAAACGTATGAATTCAACTCTTCTCCACCCAGATATGGGTCAATTATTAGGACTTGTATCACAAAAATCATTATTATCACAAAAAAAATAATTCTTACAATCTGAAAATATTTTCTAGCTTTAAATAACCTGCAAAGGGTTGATAAGCCGTAAAAAACGAATCCATCAATCAAATACTGATTAACTACACAGATTTATTCACACTCTGGAATATAAATATATAGAAACTGCAGTGGCTACTAAATGAGGGATCATTTTATATATTAATTGTAATATAGAATTGATCCGCCACTTTATATTCACATTATATTTTCTTGTTTGTTTTATAAATTCTGATGAGGTATGAATCCACCTCTTCTCCCCCAGCTATGGGTTAATTAGTAAGAGTTGCATTACTAAAATCATTATTATCTTAAAAAAGAACTCTTACAATCTAAAAATATTTTCTGGCTTTAAATAACCCGCAAAGGGTTGATAAGCCGTAAAAAACGAATCAACCAATCAATCAATGCAAGTCATCTGGAATTAATACAAGAGTTATTGACAGAAACGGGCTATTATATGTATAGAGTGATCCCCCGCCTATTCGCGTTTCAACATTCGCGGCTTCACACATTCGCGGACTTTTTCTTTCGAACAAATGTACTTGTTATCCGCGGAAACCCCGAATATCCGCGTGTTTTTCTGCAGAACATATGCACAAATTATCCGCAGAGAACTCCCTCGATTCGCGTATTTTTTCGATAGAACATATTTAAAATATTCTTGTCTTATTTTCCTGTTATTTAAGTGACTTAAAACATATAACAGTCCATTTTTATGGTAAAAATTGGCAGAATCGTACATCTTCATTGTAAAAAAAAACAAACACAAAAACATGCGTAGTGCTTGGACTTTGTTCTTTGTTAGGGGCCGCGGCTGGGGCCTTAAAAGTGGCTTAGGCTAAGTCGGGGGGGGGCATCATCACAGTTCTGTTTTTAGAAGATGTTTTAAACTTTATATTTGATGTCTTGTTACCCATATTTTATACAGTATTTCCAATGGTTGTATCGATCTAAGCGGAATTAAAAACGGTTATTGGACGGAAGAAAGAAAATTTACGCTAAGTGTGTGGTCACTAATACTATTTTTCAAAAATGTTTTTAAAAGGGTTTGAAATGTTTCTAAAGTGTTTAGGATGAAAGTTGAAGGCATATGGGGTTTTAACAATCAAAATAGGTAGTTATAAAAACTTTAGGGGTGGGTACAAGTATTCGCGTCCGGTTCTAGTCCCCAACCCCCGCAAATATGGGTGACTTATTGTAATGTAAATGCAATGCTAATTATTACAGAAATGGGTCAGGACTGACTATTAAGATTAAGAAGAAAGAATGCATGGGCGTCAGCAAAAGGGATACCCCAAGATGTAAAGTAGTTATTGGGAACGTCAAAAGGAAGCAGGTAGAGAAATTGAACTATCTGGGTAGTGTAGAAACAAATGACGATGGTGTGGAACAGAAATCCGAAGGGGTGTGGAAATATCAAAAGATGCATTGCAGAAACTGATGAGTATATTTTGATATAGAACAGCAGTCGGCAACTTTTTAGAGAGAGTGGGCCAGACGGCTATGCAGTGTCTCGAAGCAGGGCTATGATATAAAATGTAATATAATAAATTGTCTCGAGTTCAGACCGCTCCATCCAGAAGGCTGCCTTGGTCTGAAGGTTTAAAGAAAAAATAACGTAGTTAATGTTATATTATTTAAACAAGGTTCTTTATTTTACTGCAGGAATAACAACAAAAAATGTAAATTCCTTATTTCTGTTATCAGACCAGACAAAAATCCTTCGCGGGCTGGACAAAATTTCTTTGCGGGCCGGATGTTGCCGACCCCTGATATACAAGAATGTTCGTTGAAAGAAAGAAAAGTGTTCTGAACTGTTATGTAATCTCTAATCTTCTATAGGGCAGTGAATGAAGGTGAATGTGTTCAAAGATGAAGAAAAAAAAACTTGAAACGACAAAAGATTAGTTCTACCGACGAATAACAAGAATACCATGGACTGAACATGTGAGCAAGGAGGAAGTTTTAAGAAATATAGTGGAGAAAGTAAAAGATGAGCTATACTTACAAATCATAAAGAGACAATCTGTGGAACACATAATGTGGAAAGAATGCTTGGAGAATTTATCACTCGTGAGGATGATGAGAAACGACTTCTCCGCCTGCGGCAGACTGCGAAACTCACGCAAATAAAGAATTTTCGTCGCTGTTGGCCGAAGCATCCCTACGTCTCGCCCTGGCTTGCTGGGAGGCAGGTGGTTTTATTGAGTCACCATCTCTAGAATGGTTGCTATAGAACCCAGTCTGCCCTGCATAGCTGGGAGAAAAAATGAATCAAAGGTATTTAAATTGTTTATAATTATTCGTAATGGATCAAAGGTACATTTGATTGACATTATTTCATAAATTAAACACCAAATTGTGGTCAAAACGTGTAAAAATAGGTTTTAATACCAGCAAAACATTTTTGCAAAAAAAATTATTACCAACAATAAATTTTAGAAGAAAAAAAATATTACCAGCAATATATTTTTTTTTAAAATATTACCAGCAATAAAAATCTTGTCGGAATTAAATACCAGATTAAGGTAGGTATGCAGTAAAACAAACCAAACCTATATATACTGAGATAGATAGATAGATAGATAGATAGATAGATAGATAGATAACAAGGTGAGATAGATAACAAGATGAGATAGATAGATAGATAGATAGATAGATAGATAGATAGATAGATAGATAGATAGATAGATAGATAGATAGATAGATAATACACACACAGCAATAGAAATCTTGTCGGCATTAAATAACCTGTTGAGGTTGATATACCGTAAAACAAACCAAACCAAACTAAAAGCACATCTTTGTTTTGGTGATTACACTTCAACTGGTGTACTCATTGACTTTTTTCCGGCTTCTGCTGAAAAGGGTTACAAAAATGTGTTATTTCTCTTCGCTCAAAATTAACTGAACAGTGAAATTTGATAGTACGCTATATAGTTTCCTGCATTACTGCGTTATAAATTGTTGCCTTCGTATAAAAAATAAGAAAAAAAGACACCACGATTGTATTTGCCGACAGTGCTACGGGAATAAGTTTTAGAGTCCAAAGTCTTTTTTCAGGTATAGTGGTAACGCATTGTGGTGGGGTGTGACGTGGGGGTAGGTTTCAACAGCTGGACTACTGATGCCAGGGTACGCAAAAAAAAAAAATTTGGCCTTTAAAAAATCCAGCGTGCGAAAGACCGGAAGTTAAACGGCGTGATATTTCCGGCTTGCTGACTTTGACAGCCATGAGTTATAGCTTACTTATTTCATCTCTTATTAGCAAACTGGAATGTTGGGGAACTCTCGTGTCGGTTTCTTGGTAAATCGGGCGGTCGGACATTGGGAGGTGGGGTATATATTGATATTTGCATACTTAAAGATTTAAATGAAATGCTTAAATAAGGATTTTGATATTTTTTTTATTTCAACAATGAACCTCCTGCGAGCACCTGCTCTAGGAACATGGTTGGTGTATTTGATCCGTTCATCATTGAAATCGAGTTCCTTTCCCCTAGGTATATGGCTCTGTGCCAAGACGAAAGAATTCAAGAAATATTTGTTAGATTTACGCAAGAAAAATAAAAACAACCCAGATTAAAATGTATACTGCTCGCCCTGTTTCTACTGAGTATACGCTGCCGGGCCCAGGGATTGAACTCACAATTACTATATCACCAATTTATTGAACGAGGTCACTACAGAGATTTCTGAACTGAACCCTTTATTTAATCTACAAGGATAGATTGTTCTCCTTCCACGTCCCATGTCTAAAGATATCTGGTGTATTTTTAGTACTGCTCAGTTATTTCTCAGCCTGTTACCACTGAGTTCCAGCACACACTGCCAGGCTCAGGGATTGAACTCAACTACTATATCACCAAAAATCACAAAACGACTCTTTAATTCACCTAGTTATTGTCCTGTAGGACAAGTGTCTGTGAAGAACACTGACCTTTAAATCTTGGACTTGTAGTATTACTCCATTGCTCTTCACTTTTGGTAATGGTAAGACTATCATGTCCTTAATATGTATTATTTATAAAAGCTAATCTAATTAAATAATGTCACAGTTTTACTGCATTTTTTATTTTACTACTCGGAGCAGATTTTCGGGAATACAGTAACTATTTGAAGAAAATGGATAATTTACATTCTCCAAGGAGTCCTGCTTTTAACTAATAAAGTTTGCGATCAGAATTTAATTTCTCGAAATTTCATGAAATTAAGTTCTGGGTAACAGATGGTAAAAAAAAAAATAACCAATATTTTCTAAAAAAAAAAAATTATTTCCAAAATAATTTTATTCATTTGTGAATAAGTCCTCAAAGTTTTATTAAAATCCGCCAATTATTTGATTTTTGCAAGAATTTCCAAATCAATGTGTTTTTCACCGGAAAAAAAGGCACTAAAATGCGTAAAAAAAAAGATTTTTAACCAAAATTTCGAACGCGCTAGAAGTAATAATAATAATAATAATAATAATAATAATAATAATAATTAATATTTTCGAACGTGCTAGAAATAATAAAATAATAAAAAAATATCTTGGTCTTTCCTCTTAATAATACAATAAAGTTTTTGACGATAAAACTTTGTTTTTATTAAGTTTGGGGCATTTTTTCATCCTGCTATGCTGTTTTCAGCGAATTAATGGAGGTACCTATGGCAATGGCATTATTATCTGGGAAAGCTCAGCGTTCATTGACCGAGCAGTCGGTGCTACTGTTGGTTGAAATTTATAAATTCTTTCTCTTAAAACATTCTTTCTGAAAAATAAGTTTCTCACATCCACTGTCATCAATCTTTCTAGTCTTTCATAAAGTTTTCCTGACTAATATTTGTTCGATGTAGTGTGGGACATGAACATGTTGAATATTTCATTATTTTTTTCTCTTCGAGTTACGTGTGTTATCCATTTTAGTTGTTGAAGCTGGTTTAAGTTCTCGGGTGATCTGTTGTTTGGTACAGTTCTTTGCTTGGGAGTTTGTGCCGCCAGTCCACAGTGTTCAATGAAGGATAGTCCTCTCTAACATCTACATGCTTTATTCGCTCGAAGCCATGCCTAGTTCTTCATCTGAGAAAGGTGTTGCACACAGATGTTTCTGAGTGATGTTTGGAGTCGTACACGGCATCTATATGTAAGTCGCGATCTGACGAGGCTATTTAAGAACATGATTTGAGCTTTTAGGTTAACGTGTTGGTTTTTCTAGCAACGCGCAGTCTTGGAGAAAATTATCTGATCCATACAGAAAGTATTTTAAGTCTTTAGTATTTATTGATTCCACATCCAGAATTTTTGTTTACGGTAGATTAAGGTAGGTGTCGTCACGTGACAGCTGTTTTCGAAAATGACCTCCAAGCAGTTGTTAAGTGAGGCAAGAAATGGCTTGTATGTTTTAACGCCTCCAAAACAAAACTGTCCTCCTTTATTTATCATAGACAACCATTTTTGCCCTCCATCATCATGGGTGATGCTGACCTCAAGGAGAGCAACGCCTTGAGCCGTCTTCATCTCAGGTTTTCTCTTGACATGAAGTAGAGCGATTATATCGAATCGGTTGCGAGGTGAACCACTAAGAACAATGGTTCATTTGATGCGCCATATTTCTTGCTAGAACTCACGTTTGTAACAAAGTAATATTGAAAAGTCTTTGTCTGAAAAGCCCCAATAATAAGATGGAGTAAAACTTGTAATATTAATAACCTACAAGCACAGATGTGAAGAAAGTTCGTGCACGGAATATTAGCTGCCATATCTGGTCTGATAGTCCGGCTATATATCTCGAGATTCTCGAGAAAATGCAAAGAAAAGTCTGTGATGTTATCTCGACTCCAGTCACTTTCCCACCGCCGCAGTATAGCTCCTGCCTTTTGTATAAATATTTTCATGGCAACTGTTCTAACGAACTCTCCCCTTGGTACCTCGTCCGCGTATTTTTACGCGTGCTACTCGTTTGACAACTAAGTCTCATTGTTTTACTGTTGAAATAGATAGATGTAACCGTAAGTTCTATGCTAAGACTTTCTTTTCTCGTACTTCGCGCCCGTGGAACACTCTTCCGATTTCTTCCTTCCCTGCCACCTACAATCTTCAAACATTTAAATGCAACATCAATCGTCATCTTTTGTCTCGCCGTTCTTTTATTGTCCTTTCTCCTCACCAAAGTCTTCTCTTTCACTTCCACTCTCAGTAAGCCCGTTGCGTCTGAGTGGCATTATCGCCTTGCTTGAGGTGAAATGATCAAAAAAAGCATCCTAAATGACAGTTTCTGTTTTGGAAAGGTTTACCTTATCCTATTCTTGAAATACTCGGTAGAGAATGTTGTTTTTTGCGGGGTTTTTTGTTTGTTTTCTTCTTTTTTTTTGTTCTATATCATCCTTGGTTTGGTTTATTTTGTTTTACGGCACATCAACCTCAATGGTTTATTTAATGCCGACAACATTTTATATTGCTGGTAATATTTTGTTTTGTCAAAAATCTGTTTCTGGTAATAATTTTCCTTCAAAATTGTATTGCTGGTAATAATTCTTTTCAAAAAAGTATTGCTGGTAATAGTTAACTATTTGCCCATAGCTGGGACCCTAACAGGTACTACCACACTGGATCAGGGTGGACATGGGAACACCAGCAATTAAGAGGTGGTTCCACGCTCCTCAAAACCTCCTGATCAGAGGCCTTGCTGCTGGATGTAGTTTATCGTCTTACCCAGGAAACGGATGTAGTTTAACGTCTTACCCAGGACGACTATATCATCCTTATCACAACTATGAATAGTTATGCCATCAGCATAGCATCTCTCATTATCAGTACAGTGGCCTCGGGAGGGAAAGCTGAAGACATGGGAACACCAGCAATTAAGAGGTGGTTCCACGCTCCTCAAAACCTCCTGATCAGAAGCCTTGCTGCTGGATGTAGTTTATCGTCTTACCCAGGAAACGGATGTAGTTTAACGTCTTACCCAGGACGACTATATCATCCTTATCACAACTATGAATAGTTATGCCATCAGCATAGCATCTCTCATTATCAGTACAGTGGCCTCGGGAGGGAAAGCTGAAGACTGTTTTCTATTACTAAATTCGTTTGGGATGTTGTATGGAATGATTAAACGATCTGTGCCCCTCTCTTCACATCTGTGCTTATATGTTATTATATTACAAGTTTTACTCCATCTTATTATTGTGGCTTTTTAAACAAAGAATTTTCAATATTACTTTGTTACTAATTTCACCATATATTATCATTGGTGTTTTTATCAAAATACTCTTGTTTGATACACTTATTGACCACCAAAGCAAACAGGATAAAATCAGGGGGAAAAAAACGTGTTAAACTCGTATATTTGTTTTTTGTTTTTTTTTTCATTTGATGCAAGAAATGGCTTGTAATTTTAACGCCTCCAAAACAAAACTGCCCTCCTTTATTCATCATAGACAACCATTAATATGTTATTATATTACAAGTTTTACTCCATCTTGTTATTGTGGATTTTTAAACAAAAAAAATGTAGTTTAACGTCTTACCCAGGACGACCATAACCACTTCGGTCACGGAAACTTTGATGGGTAAAAGCAAAGCACAATCTGTAATCATTCAATTATGCCGATCTCTCTGAACTTTTACACCCTCTTCACCTCCAGTCAATCAGCTAAGTGCCATACGCGATACATGCTTGGGCGATTATGTCTTTTTCGATTTTTTAGGCAGAAGATTTTCCCGGGTAGATTGCCGTTTCTTTCTGTGGTAGAATGGTTGCCAACCAAGGTTATAGGATCCAGTTATTATGATTATTATTCAACCCATAGGTTGGTGGATATATGGATTTTTCAAGGGTATTTGCGCGTAAATGAATGTAACGAACACGACTGGAATTCGAACTCGGTTCTCTCATTCCAAGCCGTTATCCATTACACTCCAACGCACGTTTTATTTCCTTGTAATAGTAGTTATTATTTTTAAATGATTTTTTAATATACAGTTTTTATCAATATGGTGAAAATACTTCCATCAAAAAATTAGCGAAGACAGATATCAACCTCGAGAGATCGTTAAGACTCGTTAAGACTCGGAAAGACTCGGAAAGACTCGGAGAAAATTCGGTATATTTTGAATAATATATGATGCGTCTCCCGAGGAGTTGAACAGGTTTAACTCACCGAGATAATCGTTTAATGTAGAACCTCTCGTCTCTCGGTCCGTTAAAGAAAGGGTGAAGCAGAAAAGAATCAGAGGCTGGAAATATAACACAGAAAAAAACACGTGAATTTTTATTGGAACTTACACTTTCTACATTACGTTGCTCCATTTTGGTTGAACGCCATATCTTCCATTAAGCAACAGGAAGTGGAGGCGCGCCTGCACAGGAAATGAGAAAGCGGGAAGTCATGTATAAACGAGAAAACCTTGCTTTTGTCTGGATGGAGCAACGAAGAAAACAATGGATGAGTACAGACGCGTTACACTCTTGCCAATTCACGCTGTACAAAGTCTGCACTAAAAAAAATCTTCTTCTTCTATGTTCATGACCCTTCAGGACGTTGGCGATCATGGCTCTCCACATTTTCCTCTCTTTTACACCTTTTAGAAAATTTTGTATTTTTGCTATCTGTCCTAAACTTTGTTCTACCATCCATTTACACGAGTTCTTTTTTCTTCTTCTATGTGTCGTGTCCATTCAGGACATTGGCGATCATGGCTCTCCACAATTTCCTGTTTATTATACCTTTTAGAAAATGTTGTCGTTTTGTTATCTGTCCTAAACTCTGTCCTGCCATCCATTTACACGAGTTTTTTTCTTCTTCAATGTGCCGTGTCCCTTCAGGACGTTAGTGACCATGACTCTCCACAATTTCCTGTCCTTTGTACCTCTTAGTAAATTTTCTCTTTTTACTATCCCTCCTAAACTCTGTCCTGCCATCCATTTACACAAAGATCCTTTTTTTACTTTTATGTTCCTTCAGAACTTTGGAGATCATGGCTCTCCACAATTTCCTGTCCTTTGTAGCTCTTTTTTTGTCTTTTTTCTACTTCGCCTCAACCCTGTTCTGCCACCCATTTACACAAGGTCATTAGGTTGGTTATGCGATGATTTTCCTCTGTGCCTCTTGGCTTCAGTATGTCCTGTGAGTATCAAAACCTCCCAGTCCGCTTTCCTCATTATATGCCCTAGAAATTTCCACAGTCTCTTTCTGGTTCTAAGTATAAGTGTTCGTTCAGATGTTCAGTCCATGGTATTCTCAGCATCCTTCTGTAGAACCACATATCTGTTGCTTAAAGTCTCTTCTTCTTCTGTGAATATAGGGGGACTGATATCACATCACAGTTCAGTACTCTTTGTTTCTAACGAGATTTTTCTATTTCTAGATAGTTGGCTTATATATGTTGCATATATTATAGAATATCTAATGATTAGTTCTAGCTGTTGTCATAGTTTGTGCGTAATTAATGGAAGCTGCCTTTATACCGGGCATGAAGTTCATGCTGAGGTTTGAGGTTGAGGTTATGGCTCCTCTCATAAGAACAAATATTTTCTAATCTATCCTAACATTACATGGAAAAGTTATAGATAGATAAATGTGAACAGAATGAAATTGAGAGATGTGAACAAACATGATCAGACAGACATATATATATAGAGAGAAACAACCTGAAGGACAAAGAGGGAGAATGTAGTGAGAAAGCGAGGATAGATAGATAGATAGATAGATAGATAGATAGATAGATAGATAGATAGATAGATAGATAGATAGATAGATGTGAACATAATCACGTAGATAGCTAGATGTGAATAGAATGAAATGGATGTAAACAGAATTAGATAGATAGATAGATAGATAGATAGATAGATGTGAACAGAATTAGATAGATAGATAGATAGATAGATAGATAGATAAATGTGAACAGAATTAGATAGATAGATAGATAGATAGATAGATAGATAGATAGATAGATAGATGTGAACATAATCACGTAGATAGCTAGATGTGAATAGAATGAAATGGATGTAAACAGAATTAGATAGATAGATAGATAGATAGATAGATAGATAGATAGATAGATAGATAGATAGATAAATAGATAGATAGATAGATAGATAGATGTGAACAGAATTAGATAGATAGATAGATAGATAGATAGATAGATAGATAGATAGATAGATGTGAACAGAATTAGATAGATAGATGTGAACAGAATTAGATAGATAGATAGATAGATAGATAGAGAGATAGATAGATAGATAGATGTGAACAGAAATAGATAGATAGATAGATAGATAGGTAGATAGATAGATAGATAGATAGATAGATAGATAGATGTGAACAGAATTAGATAGATAGATAGAAAGATAGATAGATAAGTAGATAAATAGATAGATAGATATATAGATGTGAACAGAATTAGATAGATAGATAGATAAATAGATAGATAGATAGATAGATAGATAGATAGATAGATAGATAGATAGATAGATAGATGTGAACATAATCACGTAGATAGCTAGATGTGAATAGAATGAAATGGATGTAAACAGAATTAGATAGATAGATAGATAGATAGATAGATAGATAGATAGATAGATAAACTTCGTTCTAATGATGTGCCGCTATGCTGTACGTCCTCGTCGTACTAAAAGACTCTGATGAACTTATTCCCTTATATTACGATCTCCCTTCCTCAAAGATTTACTTACATCAGCTAGAATGTGCCTAATGTGAGTGGATGTCTGAGTTGGAGAAGATTCCGGCCATGAATCAATATTCACACTGATTGATCCCGCCATGCCATTCAATTATTTAATCAGATGCTGGAAACATGAAATTGATTACAGGCAAGAATGTTCTACAGTCATTTTCGGTTCCTTTGCACGCTGATGCGTGCTAATCATTCGGGATAAATAGATTTATACACGCACAGGAGTATAATGAGATAGATAGATAGATAGATAGATAGATAGATAGATAGATAGATAGATAGATAGATAGATAGATGAAAATTTAAGTCGCTGCTGCTCTGACAAAAATCTTCTTTTTTTTTAAATTTCAGGGCTTACAGTATATATATATATATATATATATATATATATATATATATATATATATATATATATATATATATATATATATAGGGGTTGGGCAAAAGAAGTGGAACAGGTGCAAAATCCACTCTTATGTTTGAAAGACCTATTATATTAAGAACTTTAGCTAAAACTTCATAATTGCAGGTTATATTTATTGTAAATACGTTTATTTATCTAATTTAATGTCTTTGTCTTATTTATTTTTAGAATTTAGTAAAATTTAAGCTAAATGCATGATCTCTCTAAGTTTGAAAAAGGGCAAATTGTTGAAGCTCGCATGGCAGGAGCCTCGATCAATAAGATTACTGAAATGTTTGGTTTTTCAAGAGCCAGCATATCAAGAACTATGACGCAATTCTAGAAACAGGGCAAAACCTCAAGCAACCGTAGCAACTTGGGCCGGACTTGCAAACTTACTGACAGGGACCGACGTGCATTGAAATGCAATGTGGCAAAAAAATCATTGGACTACTGCGGCCAAAGTGACTGCTGAGTTGAATAATCATCTGAATACTCCAGTTTCTACGAAAATTGTTCGTCGTGAGCTCCATAAGGCTGGATATCATGGAAAAGCCGCTGTAAGGAAACCTCTTGCAACATTCAGAAGAGTTTGAAGTGGTGCAGAGATCACAATGCCTGGTCTGCAGACCAATGGAAGCAAGTCATATTCTCAGATGAGTCCAGTTTTTCTCTTTTCTCAACTTCAGGGCGAGTTTATGTGTAGAGGCAGCCCAAAGAAGCTTACAACCCTGGCTGCCTTCTTCCAACAGTGAAGTATGGAGGTGGATCAGTGATAGTTTGGGCCGCCATATCATGGAAATGTCTCGGTTCAATAGTTGCCCTACACGGTAGAGTCAACAGCAAAGATTACCTGAACATTTTGGGAGATCATGTTCATCCAATGGCCCAGACTTTAATCCCTGATGGTGACTGTATCTTGAAAGGCGATAATGCTCCAATACATGCCGCTCGAGTGGTTAAGAATTGGTATGAAGAGCATGAAAGTGAGCTAGAACACATGGAGTGGCCTCCCCAATCACCACATATCAATATTATTGAACACTTGTGGTGGATTTTGGAGCGACAAGTTAGGAGCCGCTATCCTCCACCGCATAGAAAATGAAATGAGGAGATACACTAAAACAGAAAGAGGTGTGAGACAAGGATGTGTCTTCTCGCCGGATTTATGTAAGTGGCGCTATCCTAGGGGAAATGAAAACTCTAGCAGGATTTATTATCGGTGGGCGTAATCTTAACAATATAAGATCCGCAGACGACACTATGCTGATGGCCGACACGGAAAGGAAACTACGGGACATCGTAGACAGTGTGGTAGAAGAAAGCGAGAAAAAAGGACTAATTACCAACTGTAAGAAGACAGAAAGTATAGTCATCAGCAAGAGAAAAAGTCCAAGATGTGTGTTACGAATTGGAGATATAAACATCAAACAGGTGCAGATGTTTAATCTCGAAAAGAACAAGTATTTCTGTTCTCTACTCGTTTAAGTGTATTAGCACATAAGTGAATGCAATGGATTTGACTGGAATTCGAACTCGGAGAATTCATTTACGTGCTAATACCCTTGGGAAAGGCATGAATCCTCTTCTTCCCCCACTCCGCATCTATGGGTAAATAGAAGGACAGATCGGGTTTTATAGCCTTGGATGGCAACTGGTCTACCGCAGAAAGAAATGACAACCAACTGCGGGAAAATCTGCCTCGTCAGTCATGTATCGAAAGATACATGATCGCCTAAGCGTGTATCACGCATGAGAAATAACTGACTGCTCATTTCAAATGTGAGAAGACACCCGATCCTGAGGATTCCAAACCTGCGGCATTACCTTCCTTATTGCACTAAGAACAGTAGGGTCAGTGTAATATTGACGCCAGCGTGACGGCGGTCGCAGGGAACTTGGCAATGTCCTGCACGCCGATGCATGCGTATGGGCACCCTACGTAAAAAAAAAGACGCGTATCCAATCATGCTTTAGTGCGAAGGTTTTCTTCTTTTTTATTTTTTTCTTAGCCAATAAAATAGGCCTGTTTGCAGTTTCATCTGACGCAATTCCAGTCTGTCTTGTCTTGAAGTCAGAACGCTGTGTTCTCTCGTCCGAACGCTTTTGTGTGTCAACGCTAATAAATCATATATATTTTTACGGTTTATCAACCCTTTGCAGATTATTTAAAGCCAGAAAATATTATTCTAGAGTGCGAGAATTTTTTTTTTAGATAATAACAATTTAGTGATACAAGTTTTACTAATTATCTCATAGCTTTGAGAAGAAGTGGATTCATGCCTTTCCCAAGGGCATTTGCACGTAAGGGAATATAGCGAACCCGACTGGAATTGGAACTTGGCTCCTCGATTAATAATTCCGAGCCAGTATCCATTACACTACGCGCACATCTAAGTTTACAGCACCCAGTATTCCCAAACGGTCACCCATCTAGATACTGACTGCTTAAATTCGGTGATCGTACCGGAACCAATGTTTCAACGTGACGTGGCCGTAAGCCTCAAATGCTTTTGCGTAATCTATAAAACATCAGAGCACACGGTTTCTGATTACCACCAGCAAGAGTGTCCCTTGATATACCTTGAACAGAGACAACTGGGGTATCGTATCAGATTTAACAAACACTTCATGTGAAACAAACTTACGCGAATTATCGTGTTTACTATCGCTCTATCTCAGATTTAGTTAGCTTCAGTCGAATTAACAACGAAACGTGTCAAATGCAGCAAGTATCACAAACGGAATGCGCATGCGTGCAGTCGAGTTGTTTACAGTTTAGCGCAACATATCATCCCATTTTCTTAAAAGAAAATCGTGTAAAGAGAGATAGATTCAATAGATTCGAATATTTTGTTATGATGAATTCATTATTTATTCAATTAAAAATTTGTACGGGAAAAGATTCAGTTTCAAAAAATCGCGTGAATTTTAAATCTACGTTTTCAAACTTGTTGACTATAGATTTTAAAATAATTAACTTCTTTTTTTTCTGTAATTAATTCTGGATATATTTTAATGTTTACTCGTAAAATTCCATTATCATTCGTTTGACAATTTCGGAATATATCGACTCGTATCTATCTGTCATGTAATTACCTAAAATATTTGCATACGTGCCACAGTTTGCGACCAGAAATTATTAATATATATATATATATATATATATATATATATATATATATATATCGCACCTCTCGCCTGTGGAACTCCCTTCCTTATTCCTGTTTCCCTGACAACTATAATCTCCAACTATTCAAATGTATGCCTTGATTTATCCACTATCCTTCTCCACATCTCTTTCACTCCTATCTGCTCTCGCTCCAAATCTTCTGTAACCCCTTGCGTAAAAAGCTTATATATATATATATATATATATATATATATATATATATATATATATATAAGGTTAATGGTCAGAGATGAATCAGACCAGGGAACAGTAGTATTAAAAAGTGCTCAATACACGAGTGAAAAAATAAAAAGTTAAAAATAACATGCAGAGCTTTTAACTTTAAAAATCACGAGGTCAGTTGAATCCACTACCTTGGTTTCAGCCTTACGGTATCCATTTTGATAAAAATCGCCTGAGGATACCGTAAGGTTGAAAGCAAGGTAACGGATTCAACTGACCTCCTGATTTTTAAAGTGTATTTTTTTTTTTTTAAGCTTATCACCCCAAGCAAGGCTGGAAGCCACTAGCACGCAAGGGGTTACAGAAGGTTTGGAGGAAGAGCAGATAGGAGTGGTAAAGGAGAGGATGTGGAGAAAGATAGTGGAGCGATCAAGGCAAGGGGGTTACAGAAGATTTGGAGCGAGAGCAGATAGGAATGAAAGGTGAAAGGATGTGGAGAAGGGAAGTGGATAGATCAAGGCAACTTGAGATGTCGATTGACGTTACACTTAAATAGTTGGAGATTGTATTTGTCAGGGAAACAGGTATAAGGAAGGGAGTTCCACAGGCGAGATGTGCGAGACGTGAAGCTATTGGAGTAGAAGAGACGTCTACATCTAACAGTTTCATCGGTGAAGGGGTGGGAACGGGATGCCAGCCTTGTAGGACTTTTAAATTCATGAGGCCTAGGAACCAGCGAAAGCAGCTCCTCGGAGCAATTACCGTGAAAGTATTTGTAAAAAAGACAGAGCGAGGCAACGTCGCGTCTGTGAGAGAGCGACTGCAGACGAGATGACAGATCAGGGCCAATTACATTGCATATCCGTCTCTGGATCTTATCAAGAACCCTGAGGCAAACAGCAGGGGCTCTAGACCATATATGGCAGCAATACTCCATGCAAGGGCGAATGGTCGATTATAGACTTGGAGGATTGATTCCGGGGAGAAAAATTTTCTTGCTCGGCACAGGGAGCCAACTTTCCTTGCGGTGGTATATATATATATATATATATATATATATATATATATATATATATATATATATATATATATATATATATATATATATATAAAACAACTGAAAAGTTGCAAATTAAAAACAATTGAATGTTTTTTTTGTGAAAGTATTTATTTATATTTTATATATATATATATTTGATATTTCAGATCGGCCCCGATCTTCTTCAGAAATGGCTGTTTTCAGAAGTTTGTTTACATTAAGTAGCGTCCGTCGCGAGACGCGGACGTCACGTGATATGGAATGCAACTGTGTTTGAATATTTCTAACGTAAATCTTACTGTAGTAATATTTTAGATGTTGTTTAAAAAAAAATTTGTCCCAATAGTGGATATATTGGTCAATCTGGAAATAATTTTAGATTTCGCTTCAACAATCATAAACTAACCATACGTCAAAACAATCCTTATTCCCCCATATATGAACATTTTAATCAACCAGAACACTCATTAGAAAACTGTAAATGTGTATTGATAGATTCTGATTTCAGTTCCACATACACACGCAGAAAAAAAAGAAAAATACTGGATTTTAAAATTAAATACATATAAACTAGGGTTAAATAAAGACTTGGGTATTTTAAATCTTTATAAATATTTCAATAGTTAAACAAAAATTTTTTTTAGATATAGTTAAAAAAAATTGGTTCACTCTCATGGACTTGATCCCCACTTAAATTAGAAAAGAACAGATTTTCTTTTCTGAGTTTGAAATTCTATACTCTCAATTAAGTCAACATGTTCCTTCCTCTTCTGATAAAGATTCCGGGATTAAAGATAGACTTCTTGAATTGTCTAACGAATATTTTTCCTCGCTGTTGAGCAGGATTTTCTTTCATGGCAAAGTGTTCATTTTAGGACTATCAAATCCTTTAAGTGTAGAAATGCCGTTTATATAACGAAGACTGAAAAAGGGCTTTCGCGTAGTCATCTTAAACAATCATGATTATATTATGGCTATTATTTTGAATGATTCCTCTAAATTCAAGAGGATTGGTCCTGCTAGTACACGTGGTAATACTAGTAAGATTGAAGCGAGGACTGGGAGATGATTGCTTTCAGTATACAAGAACAACCTAATCTCTAAAGATGTTTACCATAGGGTTAGGTTCTTAACAGCCCAGAATGTATGGACTAACTAAAGTGAATAAGACTGGTGTACCACTCAGACCTATTTTATCTATGATAGGGTCTGTGCAGCACAAGTTGGTTAAATGGTTGGCCGCATTGCTCCAGCCTGCATCTGATCTCTTTTCAACCCATAATATTTCGGACTCTTTCAAGTTTTCAAATTTCGTTAGAAATTAGGAAGTCGGTTCAGAAAATAAACTGGTGGTATCTTTTGACATCACCAATTTCCATACCAATGTGCCTCTTCTGGACACCATTAATAATTGTTCCGATGCTCTTTATAGAGGTAATTTGGGTCCCGCTAGTATTCCTAAAAACTTGTTTTTGGAATGCATGCGTCTTTAGGCCCCATACTAGCTAATATCTTCGTAGGTTTTCACGAGGGACTTTTGTTTGAAAAGTGCCGTAAGCCCTGTGTTTATATGCAGTACGTTGATGATACCTTTCCCATTTTTGATTCTGCTAGAGATACCACTGACTTTTTTGTGGAACTCAGATCTCTCCATCCGTCCCTTCAATTTATTATGGATGTTGAGAGTAACGGTATGTTGCTCGTTTTAGATGTTCTCGTAGAACGTAAAGATGGTGCTTTTGCCCACAAGTATTTTTCGAAAACCCACGTTCACAGTCTTGTGCACGAATTGGAACTCTTTCCTTCCTAAGACCCGTAACATTGGCCTAGTTTCCACCTTCGTCCATTATGCTTTGAAGATTCGTTTTCCTAGCAGGTTAAACGAAGAACTTGCAAGGATCCAGTGAATTTTTGTATAAAATGGTTTTCCTACTAATATCATCAAAGCGTGTTATTGAGCGTTAAATCAGACGGTTAAAGGAACCAGTGGTTTTAGGACCCACCCGTTGCCCAATTTACCTAAAATTGCCATGGTTAGGCAGGAAGTACCAGTTGCTTGCTAACAGACTTTCAGGCTGCATTACTTCGTGCTATAACGCTGTTAAGTTGTGTACTGTCTTTCAAACTATTTCCACTAGATCTTTAGCAAAGATCGGTTATCCTATCTTCAGAATAGTTCTATTATATATAAATTTAAATGCCGTTGTGATGCAGTATACATAGGACGAACCAATCAAAGGCTGGAAACTCGCATTACGCAACATGTGCCTACCTGTTTGTATTCTAAGGGTCAGAGTCGTATGAAAAGAAATACTCAATCTGTACACGACTCTTCGATTGGACAAACATTTATTGGACAATCCTGACTGTGCTGCCGATTACAATGACAATTTTTTTCTATCTTACATAGCGCTCGCTCGGTCCACCATCTTAGAGTTCTTGAGGCTGTGTATATTGAATTCCATCAGCTAAACCTATGTAAGCAAAAGGAACAATTCATTCGTTCCTTACGTTTGATCGAGGGAATATAAGTATTTTTTTTCTATTTTATACACTTTTTGGAACCTTTTATTTTGTTTTTAGTCGTCAATTTGTTTACAATTAAAATATATTTTAATCGTGTTCCAGTTTTCCCTCATCATTCAATATTTGCAAGTTTGTCATTGATTATTTTGTTCTACGCGCCAACGTTCACCTTTTGATAAAATGTTGGCCGAATGGGTATTCTAAAAGTAAAATGACGTCCTATCTAATTAATTCTCTCTCTCTCTCTTTCTCTCTCTCTCTCTCTCTCTCTCTCTCTCTCTCTCTCTCTCTCTCTCTCTCTCTCTCTCTCTCTCTGTTGTAGGGCAGACCCCTTTTACACAAGATGGACTCGTTCAAAGTATACTTATACTGACAGAGAGAATACCTGCGGGTTGAGATACGTTGAGTCAGGGGGAGAGATACGGAAACAGTACACAGGGTGTTCACAAAGAGTTATACGAGTGTCCAGCGAGAGAGATAATTACGGCTTCACTTACAGAGACTTGTACATATACTTTCTACTAACCCGCATTCCTGGACTACTAATCTTCACTTCAAGTCTGTATTCTTACGTTTAATACACTTATTTTTCTATCTCAATTACTGGCGTTGTTTATTTATTTGTTCAGGATTCCATTCCCGGAATCCACAACTCTCTCTCTCTCTCTCTCTCTCTCTCTCTCTCTCTCTCTCTCTCTCTCTCTCTCTCTCTCTCTCTACATATATATATATATATATATATATATATATATATATATATATATATATATATATATATTAATCGGTATCGCCCCAAGCAAGGCAGTACAGCCATTAGACGCAAGGAGTTACAGGGTATGGTATGGAGTAATTAGGAACAGAAATATTATTCATGAGGAGAAAGAGAAAAGGAGGACTGTAGATAGCGATTACGATTACATTCAAATTTTTGCAGATTAAAGTTGGCTGAAAAACATGGAGCCAGAAGGGAGATCCACAAGCGAGAAGTGCGAGATAAGAAACTGTTAGCTTAGAAGTTGTGGCTCAACTGTCAATTTATGAGAACCTTGATGCCAGTCTAGTATCGCGCTTAAATTCATACAGTCTAGGTCGCATAGCGAAGAGCTCATCCGAAAAATCAACGTAAAAGTATTTATCTAAAAAAAAAGGAAGGCGCAGAGGCAACCTCACGGCGGTGGGCAAGTGACCGAAGCCGAGTTGCTAGATCAGGACCAGTAATATTGCTGATTCTTCTTGGGATCTTATCAAGGAGCCCCAGGTAAATAGCAGAGGCACCGGACCATATATGACATTATTCAAAGCATGGATGAATGGCAGAATTATAGACATACAAAATTCCTGAGAAAAATCATCTCGCTCGAATTTCGAACCGACTTTCTTAGCAGCTGATCTAGCAATGGATTCAATATAGTCATGTCAGCTGAGAACGTTAGCCCGAGAAGGCGCATTGAGTTACTTTTTGGGAGGATTACATCAGCCACGGTGATGGAAGGCAAAGTGGTGGTCTCTCAGATGTTTAATGGAGAGAGATTTAGTTTTAGAACAGTATTTACATTAGTCGGACTATTGTTCTCATCTTTGTCGCCATATTTGTCACAACGTTTCGGCCGTTGTACGCTCCGGCCTTCTTCAGGTGGTTGGAATTTCGAACCCAACCCTTTATTTCGATCACTGGGGTAGACTAATCTAGTTCCACGTACCATGTTTGATGGATGTCAGTTATCAGTAATCTCCTGCGAATTTTCCCTTTGAAAGTTCTCCACTGCCTTAACTGGGTATTGAACTCACACTCTTTGGGTCTGTCACTGGATCTAACCAACGCCTTTATCCACTGTGCCGTGTGTCCTTTAGAAGCGTTAAAATTGACAAGGCATCTTTTGACCCCGTTAACGACGGTCTTGAGATCGTTTTGTACATCAGCTGCCATTTTGACCTTGTCTGACTGATCAGCCTGACTAGCGAGACAGGAGTAAATGGTAATGCCGTCAGCGTAGATGCCGAGTTGAGAGCTGGAAGGCCGCAAATGAAGATTAAAAACAGCGTAGGACTACGAAATGATGTAGATGAGCGGCCGTTCAGGACAACTTTCATTTCACGAATTGATAGGAACGACTGGACCCGCTCAAAAATGTGCCCGGGGATACCGTAACTTTTCAGCTTGCGGAGAAGACCTAAATACCAGACCTATGCAAAGGCTTTCGAGTTGTCCAGTGCTACAGCCCGAGCTTCACCGTTTTTATCTAGAGCAAGATAGACTCTTTCCGTTATTATCGTTAGTGCATCAGCAGTGGATCTGAAGAAACTAAAGCTGTACTACTTGTCTGAGAAAAGGCGCTGTGATAAGAGATGATGAACCAATTCAGCATTGATGTCGATTGTTATGTACTGTCTCCTTGATTAGTTTTCTATTGTTCTCGCTGCTTAACAATGTTTCTCTTTATTCTTTCACAATCAATAACCCCTAATGTCTTAGTGACTATACTGCCTTTCATGGGGTGATATGATTTTTAAAAAATAGGCTTTAAATTTTATATAATCTTGGATAGGGTTAATTTTATATCCTGTTTTACCGGTGATATTCGTTTGTATTTTTGTTTTTTCTGAAGGATCTGAAATATATTTTTTTTTTAATCTTTTAAAAAATAAAAGGCGGGAAATGAAAGCAGTCTCGTGTGACATGTCTGTTTATCCCTATACGCAACCCCACTTTGCTTCCTGGACAAAAAAATATGGACGGGAAAAGAAAAAAAAATACGTAGGGCATGTAGCAGTTCAAGAAACTAGGAAGTCAGGTTTGATTTCAACGAATAGATAGTTTGGCATATGGTCTTCTCTCTCCTTAGTATTACCGCTCACCTCATCAAAAATGAAAAGAAAAGAAAAAGAAAAAGCAGAAGAAATATAAAAGTTTATTCTGACCGGAATTGGAGTGGGGTGGAAGTCCAAATACACACCGGAAATGAGGGCAAACATTTTTATTGAAGGAGATCATATGAAAGGCATTGGTGAAAAGCTAAAATTAAGATGTTTATTCTTCTTTTCCTGTCATAAATGTTACACTCCAGATGCTAGCCTAGAAGATTTGAGAGAGAAAGAGAAAGTTGATATAACACAGGAAGAGAGAAAGAGAGAGAATGTGTATGTATGTATGTATGTATGTAAGTATATATATATATATATATATATATATATATGTGTGTGTGTGTGTGTGTGTGTGTGCGTGTGTGTGTGTGCGTGTGTGTGTGTGTGTCGGGAGGAATGTATAAAAAAAAACCTAATCTGAAAAGATCGCAAAAGGTAAAAAGCGGTGAAGCTTGCGTGCGTGTGTGTAAATGTGTTTATCATCTTATTTCAACCGACGCTATATCGCATGCATGCATACGAAAATAAACATGTTACCTTTATATTATATATATATATTAGCTTCCTCCACAGATTCGCGATACCTAATGTTTAAATTTAATTTCTTTTTAAATGAAAACAATTCTCGTAAAATTTCATTATTCATCTATTTTTTTTTATTATTCAGTCAATATAGTATCCATAATATATCTTATTCATAAAAGCAATTAAAATGTTTTTGTTTTATTGCATTTCTTTATTTTAAGATTCAAAGAAGATTTTCGGTAATTAGTGTTCCTGATTTACAAAAAAAAAAATTAATTTAAATTTTTCAAGGATTTTTGCTTTTAACTTATTTAGACATTAAGTAGCCCAAAATTTAATTTCTCCAAATTTCATACAATTAAATAAGTGGGGGTACAAGATGTAAAAAAAATATTTTACCAAGATTTTCTATTAAAAAAAGTGATTTCTAAAATAATTTCAGTCATTTGTGACTAAGTCCTCAAGTTTCATTAAAATCGTACAATTATCTGATTTTTGCAAGAATTTCCAATCAGTGTGTTTTTCACCGCAAAAAAAAAAACGTTAAAGTTTCCTATACTATTCTCTGGCCACCACGCTGACGAAAAAAAAACATATATTTGACCATAATTTCGAACATTTTAAAAAGGACGTAAAAGTATGATTTGCTAATCAACAAATCAGCTGGTTTTTCCTCTTAATAATAATATAAAGATTTTGACAATAAAACTTTGTTTTTATAAAGTTTGGGGCGTTTTTTCATCATGCTAATTTTTTAGTAAATCAATGAAGCACATACACAGAGACATATACACACGCACGCACGCACGCGCACACACACAGAGACACACACATATATATATATATATATATATATATATATATATATATATATATATATATATATATATATATATATATATTATAATTTTATCATATAGACAAAACCATTTTACTCACTACAAAGATGCAACTTGGTTTCAGTGCATTTCAACTGCACATCGACGGGTGAGTGTCGAAAATGGTTATGAACAATCCTGTTTTGTTCATAACCATTTTCGACCCTCACCCGTCGATGTGCAGTTGAAATGCACTGAAACCAAGTTGCATCTTTGTAGTGAGTAAAATGGTTTTGTCTATATGATAAAATTATAATAAATAAATAATTATCGCTCTACTATCTGTATCGAGCTCATTTTTTAATTAACGCTGCAAACGTTGGAATTTATATATTACTTTCGTTCTCATCGCATCGGATATATATATATATATATATATATATATATATATATATATATATATATATATATATATTGGGTAGCTCCACTGATTTTTTAAAAAATTATCATACCATATATGTGTGTGTGTGTGTGTGTGTGTGTGTGTGTGTGTGTGTGTGTGTGTGTGTGTGTGTGTGTGTGTGTGTGTGTGATAGAAAGTGAGAGTGTCTGTGTGCGTGCGTAGCCGAGTCGTCAGAACGTTTACTGTCTGACTATGAGAATCGGGTTCTAATCTCACCATCTGTTCCTCAGTGAAATTGAGTAGACAGAGTTGATCATGGTTGTGCTAACACGAAGTCACAAGTCATTGTGACCGAGAGCTTGAGTGTTCCGGCCTTGTTAAAAAAAAGATCGATCACGACAAATCATGAGCTCACTCCCAGAAATTGTAAATAAGATCGGCTCAGTATAGATGCAGCATAAACCACAGGTGACCCCTGTTGGCTGAGCGGGCATTTGTAAAAGGGATATATATATATATATATATATATATATATATATATATATATATATATATATATATATATATATATATATATGGTTCGGCTGGTATTTGAGGACATACAGTTTTAAGATTAATACTGTTTTCTACTAACTTCTAATGCTTTTATTTTTCAGAAATCAAGAATGGCAAACCCTATGATAACAAATGAAATGAAAAGGCATGCTGTGATTGTGGCATTAAAAGACTGATCATAGCAATTTGGATATTGCACGTTTTCTCAGAATTGCAAGAATGGATGGCTGACCATTTGTACGACCACATCACACCCAACATTTGGCCCCCAAACTCTCCAGATCTCAATCCACTAGACTATTATGTGTGGAACGTTATTGAGAAGGAGGTTAATAAACAGCCTCATAACACCAAAGACTCTCTTAAAGCTGCAATAGTTTGAGTAATATCTGATATAAATAAGGACCAATTAATCAGAACTTGCAGCCGATTTCGACCTCGTGTAGAGGCAGTTATTGATGCTAGGGGTGGTTTTATTGAATAAAATTAAATAATAGTTAGCTAAATTTCATGTTTACTTGTTTGTAATCAAATATAATTATATTCATTTGCTCAGCAAGTTTTTTACTAATCCATAAAATTTGTCCTCAAATACCAGACGCATCCTGTACTAATAATACTACTCGTTTCGGAAAAAAAAACTCGGAGAGCACAAGCTGTAGATATGTCAAAACAAATCGGTACCCGAGAAAAAATTGGAAGAAAAAGAAAGAACTAAAAACAGCCGAAGAGGGCAAAACAAATCGTCCAGTGTCATAAGTTTTTAGTCCAAAAAAAAAAAAAAACAAGCGAGTAGTAAGACTAAAACGTAGAGTGCTCAATACGCTAATCAGAGCGGGAATAACTAAAATAAATCCTAAAGAGCCAGGAAAACCTACCTAGGTTTCACCTAAACGGATCATCAGGGCCAGCTTGCACTGATGATCCGTTTAGGTGAAACCTAGGTAGGTTTTCCTGGCTCTTTAGCAATTTAGTTCAAACAGACAACGAATGTCTATTATGTTTGATCATGAGCCGTTCTAAACTTCGTATAGTTGCTTTAATTTCGGGAGAAAATAAAGACAAAAATTGTCCAACATTTGGATACGTTTTTAAGCTGTACCTTGGTCTAAGCTTTCGGTTCATATGAGCCATCTTCAGAGTGACTATATGGACATTTACACAAAGATATTCAACATTAAATATGATAACCTGTTATTCTGACATAGAAGATTGCTATACGACGATAACGGTCCCGGAATAGCAAACGCAGGTCGTAAATTCATGATTCGGTTCTATGACGTCGTATCACGTGAGAGAACAAAATGTTAACAACGGAACCATATGTCTAGACGCAATGTTATGTGTTGTGACAAGTTTGAAATGTAAATATATGGTTGTTGATAAACGTTATCTTATCTTATCGTCCGTTCAAACCATATATCTATCCTACCGTACAAAGTGTTAATATATATGAAATAAATCTGTATATAACACAATATATAGGCAGAAGAAATAGTGTAATAAGTTGGATGTTCAAATGTAAATGTCTTGGTGCGTAGGAGAGAGAGCTCATGAGTATATATATATATATATATATATATATATATATATATGTGTGTGTGAGTGTGTGTGTGTGTGTGTGTGTTTGTGTGTGTGTGTGTGTGGCCTGACGATTGCGTTTGGCATGAAACAGTATGTTTCTTCTGAGTGTTGACTTCAATGTTATATATATATGTGTGTGTGTGTGTGTGTGTGGCCTGACGATTGCGTTTGGCATGAAACAGTCTGTTGCTTCTGAGTGTTGACTTCAATGTTATATATATATATATATATATATATATATATATATATATATATATATATATATATATATGTTGTGTTGAATGTTAAAGACAACATCGTCCTGCATATTTTCTTTTGAATTTTCTCATATTTTCTAATGAGACTTTTTATTTGAAAATGATATCGAAATAAATATTGTCCGTACGATAACCTAGTACTTTTGAACATCATTGTTCATCTTCAGGGTCATTATATTTTTCAGTCAAATTTTTTTAAAAACATTTGCCAATTGTCTTGTAGCGGAATCATGTTGCTACATTTTTTTACAAACTAAATAAACGTTAAAATCCTTTTAATTTCAAAAGACGCGATGATGTTATCACGTGCATGGCGAAGATTTTTATCATGTGACAGCGTGAAAAAGATTTTTATTATACAAGCCAAAAGATCGAAGAATACGTTATAAAATTTAAATATATTATAAACATTGTAGGATGTTTCCAGAAATATTGTAATCTATACGATTAATAAGAGGTCTTTTGCTTTTAATATGTAATGCTTCTAAAATTCTAGCTCCATTAAACAACATATTATGTCACATACTGTTTCCCTTATGCAATCTGATATACGTAAAATACTTATAGATAATACTAAAATTATAGATAAACATAGACATTAGACGCCTTAAAATTTTAGAAGCATTACATATTAAAAGCAAAAGACCTCTTATTAATCGTATAGATTACAATATTTCTGGAAACATCTGGAAAGCGTCTTTTGAAATTAAAAGGATTTTAACGTTTATTTAGTTTGTAAAAAATGTAGCAACATGATTACGCTACAAGACAATTGGCAAATGTTTTTTAAAAATTTTGACTAAAAAATTTTGACCCTGAAGATGAACAATGATGTTCGAAAGTACTAGGTTATCGTACGGACAATATTTATTTCGATATCATTTTCAAATAAAAAGTCTCATTAGAAAATATGAGAAAATTCAAAAGAAAATATGCAGGACGATGTTGTCTTTAACATTCAACACAACATGTTTAAAAGAAAAGTTGCTGCCAAATTACACACATATATATATGCACATTTCATTGAAAACGACAGGCAACTAATACCAACGGCAAAAATAGAAACATAAACAATAATATTAATATTTTTTATAAAAACCAGATGAACAAAAAGTATAAACAGGATGAATGCAGAATTAAGAACATTATAAAAAATGCATAACACCAGGTGACAATAGCAAAAAAATTAGATTAATTATTTATTACAAAAAATTTTAAACCTCTAACCTTATAGTTAAAAATAATAATTCACCTCCTAGAACAAAATTAAATAGGGCAAATGTTATTTACGAATTCCTTAATAGGCATTTAAGCCTATTAAGTAATTGTATTCCTGATCAATCAAAATTCGTTAATAATTATATCGGCCACACTACAACATATTTGACACGAAGACTCACTCTACACCTTTTTAACAATAGCTCAATTAGATCTCATTTAAATATTAACGGAGACCTACCGGACACTATTTGTAACATACTTGTTGACAACACTAATATAATAGCATCATCTACATGCAAAAAAAGCTAAAAATAATGGAAGCCTTATTAATAAAAACAAAGAAACCAACACTTAATAATATTAACTTTGAACATGGACATAATATCTTGAACGTGTTTGGAAAAAATGAAAACATTTTATAAAACATACATACAACAAACTAATTCTTATTTTAACAGTTAAAATATTATCCTTGATAATGGCTAAATGTATAGCCGAAAGCGCTCGGATGAAAAGAACATTCGGACAGTTTTTATATAATTTATCACCCGAAAAGAAAATAATTATTAGATCACATGAAAAATTGTATAAAAAAACTAAATAAAAGCACCTTGTCTGTCGTTTTCAATGAAATGTGCATGAAAGAAGGATTGCTGCCTAAATACACAAATATATATATATATATATATATATATATATATATATATATATATATATATATATATATATACTAAAATGAAGATTGTAAAAAAGGCACCTAATATTTAGTATAGTGATATTTATATATATGAATTTTTACAGAGAAGAATTAAAACTTTGTTACTTACAACTGGAATTTTTGTGGGTTTTTTTTCTTAGAAAAATAATTTGTCTTTTTTTTTAACTTTTTTACTTTAACCGGTTTCGTTTAGTTTTTCAGCGTTATTTTTTCATTGCTACAAAACATAAGCATCAACACGTGGAGATAGAAACAGTGAAAAACGTTTTTCAAAAACCAAGTGAAACCGGTTAAATTCAAAAAAATTCAAAAAAAGAAAAACAACAAATTAATTTTCTAAGACAAAAACACCTGAAAATCCAATTTTAATTAACAAAATTTTAATTCTCCTCTGTAAAAATTCATATATTATAAATAAATATCACTATATTAAATATATTTGTCAGTTCATATATGTAATATATGTGAATATATGTAAAATATAGTAATATAAATACGTATGCAGGTATAGGTATTTATGGTTATAAATCTTTTTTTGTGCATTATATATATATATATATATATATATATATATATATATATATATATATATATATATATATGGAAAGAATTATAAGGGAAGGAATTAAAGTTCTTTTATTAACGTTTTATCTTATTTTCTCTTAATATTCTCCAATCAGAATGTGTGTTTTTTTGTTTGTTTTTTAGTCATCTGGAGGTAATTTCAGTTTAAATTGATAAATTAATTTAAATTTAAATATATTACTCTTTAACTATCAATATTGATAGTAAAATGTTAAATTTCAAAATATTTGTTTTGATACTTAAACACTTGAGTCATCACCTAACGTTAAACATTAACTGTGAAATTTAAGGAAAAATTTAAATAGATATAAATATATGTAAAGATTTGAAAATATATGTGTAAGTATTGATATATGAATATACATAGGTACCTGTGTATATCGATACATGTGTATGTGCCTATGTGTGTAATTGCACATGTAAATGAACGTATGTATATGTGAGATTTACATAAGTGTATGTGTGGTATATATATGTATATGATAAAACAAAATCCTTAATATTGCCTTCAAATATTACTCCATCTTAATTTAAAACGTAAACTTTAAGTAAAAAAGATTACCCATCTAAATTACAAATTGCATTCATGAATTAGATTCAAACTGATAGAGATGTTACCTTAACAATAATTTACAATATTAAAAGATTACTATCAGTAAACTCTTATGTTTTAAATAAATTTCTTTTAATGTACTTTCTATGAATGTGTTTTTAAATATACTATTTAACTCATATTAAATCCCTAAATTATTTGTAAAAGAGTTACATATTTAAATTGCTACCAAACATCAAATTAATTTCTTCGGTGATTTAAAAAATTAAATTACTATCAAACATTAAAATCTCTTTGTTTACATAAATTGCTAAAAATTACCACTCCTCCTCTCCCTTCGTAAAGCCTAATTACAGCTTCTTTCTCTTTACTTCCCCCTTCTTTCTTTCTTTTTCTTTTTCTTTTTCTCTCTTCTCCTCCTTCCCTTTCAATATATCACTTCCGTTAAGTTAACCGATTAAATCTGGTCCCTCCTCCCCTGATACTAAGTATGATAGATAGAAATATTAAAATAAACCCTCTCTAAACTCCATCATGTCTCTCACACCACTCCTCACTACCCTCTCTGTTAAATTACATAAACTTAATACTACCCGTCAAAAGTGTAAATGTTCATTCCATTTTTCTTTTCATCTTTTGGAAGTGTATTCTGATGATCCAGCGTCCTTTAAAGGGGCTATGGTGAAATAAATTATTACATGGAACCTTAAAGTGGTCTGTTTTTCTTTATATATATATATATATATATATATATATATATATATATATATATATATATATATATACAGGGTGTCCATAAAGTTCGTGTGCACTTTAAAAAATTTATAACTTTATTTGTATTTGCGATAGAAATAATCTGTAAAAAATGTTATAACTTAATGTACCTAGTTTTAAGTATAGCTAAAATAACTAATGTGATTTCAGGCATTACTGTAAATCAGTTGGCAAATGTTTTCCGTGAACTGCAAAATAGTATTACCCTTTGTATTGCTAATGATGGAGGACATGTGGAAACTTAAATAAAATTTCAATAAAACCTTTAAAGATATAGATTTCTAATCTTTTTTACAAATTATTTCTATCGCAAATACAAATAAAGTTATAAATTTTTTAAAGTGCACACGAACTTTATGGATAACCTGTATATCTATATCTATATATATATATCTATATCTATATATATATCGTTCGCTTTTACCCAATTTACATAATGTTTTCCCTTTACTATACACCAACTTTCCCTTTAAAATTCTTATTCCCTTTCGATTTGAAACAGAACCTGTCTGACTGGTTTGGATCCTTTTTCAAAGCTGATATACTGCAATCGAACAGAGTGTAGGGGCCAGAAAGAAGCAAACCAGTGACGTTGATAAACACTCATTCATGTCCCTCATGGGAACGTTACTTTATCAACATCTGTTCGAGTTCAGAACGACATTTATTCTGCTTCACTTCAATTTCAAAAGCATGAAAATAATTCGCAACAATTTTATCAAGCGGTATCCAAATAAATTTCAAATTATCATGGGCACATAAAAACCTATAAAAACAAACGATAAATCAAAACCTGAATTGGGCTCCTACCATAACGTCATGTTTAGAGAATTTTCTCCTGATGACCATTTCGCTACGGTGCACGGGAACGACGTAGGATATGATTAAGAAACTGGGCGAAGTAGTAAAGGCACAAAATATACACCATTCGAAACAAAGAAAATGCTTCTAGACAACTATGTAAATTCTGTTCTCTTATATTGCAATAATAAATCATAAAACAATTTCGTTTCAAATGAATAATATACCGAGAAGAAATTCTTTTTTTTATTAACTTTATCAATAAAAGGTCCAAGAGCCATTTAAGTAATGTAAATTTTTAATATATAGAAGATAATTTTTTTAAGGAGAGTACTAACTTCAAAGTGGAGTCTCGATGGAGTCATCGTTCGGATTGAGGAATCGGAGAGCCAAGTTCGAATTCTAGTCGAGTTCATTACATGCTTCATACATATAGACTTTAAATTGATGCGACCTTTTTGTCAATCTAGTTCTGCACTTAAAATCAAAAACTCTAGGTACCACAGCGAAGAGCCATATTTATTTCCGCTTCAATGCAAAAAATGTGGCACAAGGCCGGGAAAGGGGGAAAGGACGGTCTTCTTCTGTCTTAACTTTAAACTTAGCTAACCACAAACACTGACCTAAACATACCACAATATTCCTAATACCAAAACACAATTGGAATGGACGAGGTTTGAGGTCGTATTCTAGGAGTGTTAAGCGTATTCAAAACGTTTCCACTATGGCGTATACTGTAGCCGAGTGATTCAATTTATTGTACGTGCTTATGAGAATCGGATTTTTTTTCTTTTAATTTATCCCAAATAATGTAATGTTACTTATCGCAAATATTAATTCACCCCGAGAAATTATAAACATTAAATCAAAATTTGTTTTTTTTATTAAATTTTTGGCACTCTTTTGAAATTATAAATTTTAAATCAAAATTTGTCTAGCTTGCCTCACAACAACTCCAAATAAGAGGGGGAAATTACCAAAAATCAGGGACTTATTCACGTTTCGTAAGTGCGGATAATATTCCAGGTCCTTACAGGAAGGTTTTTATAATTTAAAAGAAAAAGAAGAAACATTTGTTTTAGCTTGTTTATCAGGGTAAGCGCGAATGTAGACCCCACATTTAGAAATGGCGCACCCCAATCGCCAACATTTGCTGCGATCGCAAATATAAAACGGGGTGCAATGAAAGGGCTTCGCTCTGAGGGAATTTGGTGTGAATTTTAGTAAATATAAATTCTTTTTATTTTGAGATGAATTAATATTGTGGGGGGCAATAAACAGAAATGATTATGAGAATCTTCTGTCGAAGATGTTTTGACATATTTTAAAAGGTTTGAGTCATTCGCGATGTGTCTGTTGATGAGGGAATTGCTTCTTTATTTTTTTTAAGTTCCGGCTAACAAACTGGATGTTATGGGTGCAACTATAAAGGAGAAAGTGTTTCCTCATAGAATTCATGCTGCAGAGATCGGTCCGCTTGATTTTTAACAGTTTTTTTTTTTTTTTTGTCTCGATAGATCGATCTTTTTGTAACATCGTCGATGAGGTTAGTGTTAGCATGTTATTGGAATGCCATGTCATTCCTAATCTTGATTTAGACCCAGGGTGGAAGAGCCGGTAGATAACGTCGTAACACTCCTTCGGTTGTAAAATAATTTCTTTGAATCAGACGACCATGCCAGTAAATTTCATGATAACCATCCTGATTGGTTAGCAAAGACTTTCACACATAGGAGTGTCTTGGATACGGTTCACTGTTACATTTACATTAACCGAGTTTTAGTCACAAGAGTCGATTTAGGATTCGTAGGTTGTTTAAGTTTTCAGAGTGTAACATTATTGAGATCATGAAATTAGTCCTGGTTCAGAGATTAGTCCTGATAACAGATCAGCTTGGATAAGTCTAATCCTTAGATTGCAAGATAGTGGAACTTCAGCTTTCATCTTTGTTGAATTTTAAGGACCAGCCAATCTCTCTCGTGCGCTTACTATCTCTCTCTCTCGTTCGCCCCCCCTCTCTCTCTCTCTCTCTCTCTCTCTCTCTCTCTCTGTTTCATATCCTTTCAGGACATAGGTGATCATCGCTCTCCACAATTTCCTGTTTTCCGTAGCTCTCGATAAATGTTGTCTTTTGGTTATTTCTACTAAACCTTATTATGCCATCCATTTACTCAACCTTACTAAGTATGTTATACGTTGTTTTCCTCTCTCCCCCTTGCCTTCAATCTGCCCTGTGAGTATCAGATTTACCAAGCCCTCTTTCTTCATTATGTGCCCTACAAATTTCAACTAACTCTATATGTTAAGTATAAGTTTCCTTTTTGTTTCCATATTTTCTAAAAATTCGTCTTTACTCACATGTTCGCTCCATGGTATTCTCAGCATTTATTTGTTTGTTTTTAAATTTTATATTTCTTATTTTATTTCATATTTTATTTTGTATTTTTTTATTTTATGTTTATTAATTTTTTATTTCTTATTTTATTTTTTTTATTTTATTTTTTAATTATTTTATTTTTTATTTTTGTTTGAGTTTTTACTTTTTATTTACTTTTTATTTTATTTGTCATTTTTAAATTTTTGTTTTATTTATTTAATTTTATTTCTTCTTATTTCTGCTTCCATAATTGTCTTTTCCTGATTTAGTATTCTTCAATTATATCCGTTTTTATTGTTTTACCCATTTCGGTGTTATGTAATCGTTAACTATCTAATCTGGTTGACTATATTAGTAGAGAGTTTGATCTTCAATTCGTGGTCAGTTGTCGTGTCCCTGAGCACAAAACTGCGCCACGCCTAGCAATTGCTTCCTTCTGCGTTGCGAATTTAAACAGAGGGGAAGCTTCAGAGTTCAAAGCGAAATAAGACGGCTTTTCGTATTAGCGGTAATTTCTTTTGCTATCATAATCTGTCAAATGTCAGCCAGAAACGAAAACTTAATGAGGTTTACCAGTTTATCATGTATCGTCGAAAATACTTCCTTTATTTTAGACTCGTATATTACAAGACTTTTGTGCAGAAGTTTGAAATGAATTCTATTTCAAGGTTTTTTTTTTCCTTTGATTTCTGGCGTTTACACATTTCTTTCCGGGTCCAGCCCAGGAGCCTAAGGTTAGAAATGGCATCATGACATTTTCCACTGGCAAAAAAAAATGACATAGATAAAGCCCTTCGTAAAGTGTGGGCTGTACTTGTCAGAACAATTTTTGGTATCTCTTTGTTGAGGCATGGACTACAAGGAATCCCTACAATTAGTCTACTGGAATCTTTTCCAACCAATCCTAGGGCTCCAACTACAACAGGGATTGTTGATGTTCCCACGTGCCACATTTTTGAGATTTCTATTACAAGGTCCTTGTATTTTGACAGCTTTTCGAATATCTTCAAAGATACATTGCAGTCTGCAGGGACTGCCATATCAATAAGGAGGCACTTTTTTTGTTTGTGGTCTTTAATAACAATGTCTGGGCGGTTGGCTTTGATTGTTCTGTCAGTGTGTATTGTGTAGTCCCATAGAATTGTAACAGGTCCTATCTCCGTAACCGGGTCTGGGTGGTGTTCGTACCAGTTTCTTTCAGTTTCCTTCCCGTAGAAGTTGCATATATTCCAGTGCAGATATTGGCCCACTCTGTCATGCCGGGTTTTATACTCAGTGGGTGCCAATACCGTGCAATCTGATACAAGATGATCAATTGTTTCTGGATATTTATCACAGAATCTGAATTTTGGGCTATCACAGTATTTTAGTATATGTGTTTGATAATTACTAGTTAACAAGCATTGGTCCTGTGCAGCAAGGATAAAACCTTCAGTTTCAGCTTTCAACCCTGCACTAAGTAGCCACTTATAGGTGTCTCTACGTCAGCTTGTTTGGTACGGGCAGAGTATTGGTCATGAACCGGTTTATTTTGCCATCGTTTCTGCATCTGTTGCATTTGTTTTTCTTTTTTAAGTATTTTGCAGCTTTTTTTTTTTTTTTTTTTTGCAGCTTCAGCCGGTGTATTGTGCTTTACTTATTATTATTATTATTATACTATTATACTATTATACTATTATAATATACTATTATTATAATACTTAGAGAAGAGTTCGATTTAAAAATAAAAAAGACAAGATACAATGTTTAACAAGATTAATAATGCTTAGCCATATTTCGAAAGTATGTCTGCCTTTTTCAAGTTATCTATATATAAAATTCTATGACTTCTGTTAGTCCGTCACCTCCTCTCAAATAGCCATACGTTCACTGATCGAAACCAAGTTTAGGGTAGAAGTGCAAAGAGGTAACGGGGTACAAAGTAAAGTTGGTTTTACTAGGGTGCGTAGCTTAGTACAATAATTTTTCATTTCAATTTTTTTTTTTTTTTTTGAAAAAAATAAAAGTTTTATGATTTAACATACAAAATACTCCCACTATTTTAAAACACTTTAATAATAAATATGCCTTAACCGCACAGCGGATAAAGGTGTTAGTTAGATCCAATGACAGGAGCCAAAGAGTGTGAGTTCAATACCTGGTTAAGGCAGTGGAGAACTTTCAGAGGGAAATTAACGGGAGATAACTGATAACTGACATCCATTAAACATGGCACGTGGAACTAGAACAGTCTACCCCAGTGAGCGAAATAAAGGGTTCAGTTCGACATTCCAACCACCTGAAGAAGGCCTGAGTGTACAACGGCCGAAACGTTGTAATAAATATGGCGACAAAGATAAGGACAATAGTCCCAATAAGGTAAATATTGTTTATTATTATTTTATTTTCTGAGATCGAGCCCTTCTTTAAATGTTGTCTTACTCATAATTCAAAATATCGGAGGAGTTAAATCAGTCATTTTGTTTATTATTATTATTTTCTTTTCTTTTTTTATACTAACTTTATACTACCCAATTTGGGGAAAATGCTTTCTGCGTGATATTTCCTCCTTACAAATGGAATACGGAGGAAATGTGAGTGATTCGACTCTGCGGTTGCAGCATGCCGCGTTTTAGTTGCAAAGGTCTGAACTGGTGAAACTAAAGAATGAAACTCATCCGACCATTTGCCGTGGAAAAAGCAATCGAGTAGCATTAAGGTTAGAAGTTTACGTCTGCGGGGAAAGAGGCTGCAGAGTGAAAAATGTCTTCCTTTATAAGACAAAGTAAACGATTTCAAACTCTATCAAGGCTGAAAAGTGAGGATTATACAACCCCAGATCAAACAAGATACCATTTTTGATCTAATATGAGTCTTTCTAAAGATAAAACAAGACAAAAATGTTAAATAATAGTCTAGCAGACTATTATTTTTTAGAGAATTGTATTTCTCCTCTGACTTCCTCATTTTGATCTTTGGGGTCAGATTCAGGAAAACAAAGGAAGTCGGTTTTGATTGGTTAAAACTAACGTGGGAATGTTAGAGAGATAGAAAGTGATTTCAGAGAGTTATGTTTTTACACGTCATACACAGTAGACGTGGTTATTTCGTGTCTCGGGAAACTTGCTCCCTAGTGGATGTGATAGAGCCACCCCACTGGCTAGTTAGAAATGTACACGTCGAAGTGTTTAATAAAATACATAAGTTTTCAAATTCCTTTTGTTGATGTATTTTATTTCCGGACTCCAAAAACATTTCGACACCCCGGGCATGAAAAGACGAGCGATAGAAGATACAACTTTATGGAATCGACCCCGTCGACCAAGACCTCCCCAGAAGAGGGTGAGTATACAACAGAAAGTGTCGAGTATAATGAGTCGGACATTTTTCTGGCATCTTCAGCGATGGATTCAATTTGATTCCTAACTGACGTCCAAAGCATGGACCTTCGTTAAGCGTGCAGCCGTTCTGTTATGACGGGGGAAAGTCTAAGAGTCAGATCAGTGATGATGAAATGTCATTAGCTTAACTGTCCAGTCCAATCTCTTCTTGTGTCATTATCCGAAACCTGCGACATGGCAAGGTAGCAAATTGACGTATTCTGTTTGCACAAATTCCGATTTCAAATCAGGGCCGTAGCAGCAGAGGGGTCTTTGGCTCCCACCAAATTTTTCCAATTATAATATTTTTACAGGGTTTTATTTTAACAAAATACAATAAAGAAAAAAAAACTATCAAACTAAGGAGATACTGGAAATTTTAAATGTTCTTGCCACTAACCATGATGGTGCGCCTTTAATAACTTAATTCTAAATTTTTGGGGCTCCCCCAAAACATTTGTCTCTGCTACATACAGCCCTTCAAATGATACGCAACATGTATAGTGTTTACATTTCCTGGGCATTGATCCTACTCTCCTGAGCAGATGAGCATTTCCACCCAGTGTCACTTTTTAAATCTCTTATAAACAGGACTGCCAGGAAATGTTTTAATGTTCTTGTCTGTAACTTTTTTTTTACCATACCCATCTCGGCTTCAATCAGATTCCCACCACACTAACGTAGCTTCCCTGTGCCACTTCTATAAATATTCACATGGTAATTGTTCTGGTGGGCTTTCATCTTTGGTATTTTTATTCTCCACCCATCACAGACAAATTTTACATTTGGGAACTACTTAGAACTTCATAGAGACTCTGAGGTATTATGGTAGATGTAGTAAAAATGGTAAGTGTGGTTTTCGTGTAATGAATACTGTAGTATGTTTGGGTTGGTAATTAAGGCTAGCTAAGTTTAATTATAAGACAGATGAAGACCCGCCTTTCCCATTCCCCCTTCTGGTCTTGTGCCACATTTATTGTAAATAACAAGAATAAATATCGCTTTAGTATCTAGACTTTACGAATTTAAGCGCAGTACTGGATTGGCATCTAGGTCTCATCATATTACATTTCAAATTTGCAGGTTTAACCGTAAATTCTATGTGCACAGACTATTCTTTCGCACTTCTCTCTTGTGGAACTCTCTTCCGGCTTCTTGATTTCCTGTCAGTTTTGATCTTCAAAAATGTAAATGCAATGTCAATCGTTATCTTCTGTCTTTTTAATTCCTGCTCTTCTATTGTTTTCTCTTCTGTGTAATGCTTTTCTTTTTCTCATATTCTTTCACACTCAGTAATTCTTTGCGTCTTAGTAGCTTTATTGCCTTGCTTGGGGTGAAATAATTTTAAAAATTCCGAAGTCTACAGTTTTTTCTAGGTATAATAGCAGTTTTATGCTGCCACATTTTTTTTCTCAATTTCAATTTCAAAATACTTACATTTTCTTATTCTCTCATATTCTTTGACCGATATATATTTTAGCTGATGGCACTGGCAGATCAACATTATTATTAAATGAGAAGGCAGTATGTCATCAAAGTGATGTTCGGATAAAAATAAACGAAGCCTAATACACTCATCAAGACATGCATCACAGCCAAATGTGTGCAATAAGGTGACAGCTTTTAATAAAAGCAGTTCATTACCTTGCAGGTGGGATCCAGTTAGAAATACCTTCTGTTTAGTTAATCCAGTCCGCTCCACTTGAAAGTGTTCTCATGTATCAAGATGTGGCTCACAAGTCGACTTGGACGCCCCATTCTTTAAACCTTAGTGATCCACGAAACTAGTTTACAGATCAGTGCTTCATGGAGAGTAACCTCTTCCTTCTTCTATGTACCGTGTCCTTTAAGGAAGTTGACAATCATGGCTCTCCACAATTTCCAGTCCTTTGTAACTCTTAATAGATTTTATTCTTTTGTTATCTCTCTTAAACCCTGTTCAGGAAGTTGTGGAGAGCCATGATTTCCAACGTTCTGAAGAGACACGGTATATAGAAGAAGAAGAAATAGAGTTGCGATTGCTGGATTTGTTTGTTTCTGTATAGTGCGTTTAACAGGACTATGTATACAAACTGTGTCCCAAATAACTGTTATTTAAGTCAGGAATATTATCGGATGTGCTTATTTTTCAAAATCAAAACTGCTTCTTTGTCTTCTATATGCCGTGGCCTTTCAGGACGTTGGCGATCACGGCTCTCCACAATTTCCTGTCTTTTTTAGCTCTTAATAAACGTTGACTTTTTTATCGCCCCTAAACACTGTTCTGCCATCCATTAACTCAAGTTCGTTAGGTAGGCGATGCGTTGTTTTCTTCTGTCCGTTTCGCTTTCAATCTCTCCCCGTGAGTATCAAAATTTCCAAGCTCTCTTTCCTCATTATGTGCCCCAGAGCACGCGTCTTTTTCATGTTATGTATGAGTGTGTTTTTAAAAGTTTCAAATCTCGAAAGTATGGACTTGGTTTTCAAGCACAATGGTGAATCTACGTTCATCTTTTTTTATTAAGATTTACGAATTGTAGCATCCTAAACTGTCGAATTTTCTTCTTTATTTTTACTGTAGGGAAAAGAGTATTTATTTCGTATCAGCCAGTCAGTTATGCGCCATGCGTGATACACGCTTAGGCGATCATGTATCTTTCGATACATTACAAATAAGGCAGACTTTTTTTTTCCTGCAATAGGCTGCCATTTCTTTCTGCGGTAGACCAGTTGCCATCCAAGGCTATAGAATCCAGTATGTCCTGCTATTTATTCACAGCTGGGGGAGAGAAAAAGAGGATTCATACCTTTCCCAAGGGTATTAGCACGTAAGTGAACGTAATGAATTTCACTGAAATTCGAACTCGGCACTCCGATTCCTCAATCCGAGCCGCTAGCCATTACTCTACCGATTAATAAGCTCTGTCAAAGAAAAATAAACACTGAAGCAGGGTGATCAAGCCATAGATATTGATCAATGCTCTTAACTTCCCCTTCAAATGCTATAGGGAAGTACTGCCTGGGCAAAGGATGCTCTGTGCCCAGACAGGCGGAAGCAAATTCCGGCGAATATTTGTATCGCTTTCTTCATAGTTTGCATAAACCCGCAGGACTTGAAGTCGATCCTTTGTTGAGAAGCAAAATCTCTAGTAACTGATATCGGAGAAGGTATTTGTAGAACAAGGCTTCCATCTTAGGTGTTGTATTCAGGATACGCATTCACGCTCTCTGAGCGATGAAGAATACATTTAAATATGGACAAAGGGAGTTTCAATTCCACCCTCCATGTCCAGTAGTTGCAAGAAATTGTTATAGGAATTGGAAGAATTTCTTATAAGATCTGGATGGACTTTAAATGAAAAGTAAAATTACTGAGACTTATTTACTCTATTTACATTATTCGGGCTGTTGTCCTTATCTTTATTGTCATATTCCCAACGTTTCACATATTTACAACGTTTCGGCCGTTTTACAACCCGGCCTTCTTCAGGATCTGACTATATTTCTGAAAAGAGTAATTGTAACTATTTACATTATTCGGACTGTTGTCCTCATCTTTATTATAATATTCACACTGTTTCGGCCGTTGTACAACCCGGCCTTCTTCAGGATCTGACTATATTTCTGAAATGAGTAATTGTAACTATTTACACTATTTACATTGTTCGGACTGTTGTCCTCATCTTTATTATCATATTCACACCGTTTTGGCCGTTGTACAACCCGGCCTTCTTCAGGATCTGACTATATTTCTGAAATGAGTAATTGTAACTATTTACACTATTTACATTGTTCGGACTGTTGTCCTCATCTTTATTGCCATGTTCATGACGTTTCGGCCGTTGTACGCTCCCTCCTTCTTCATGTGATATTTTGGAATTTCGAACCGTGGTCTCACAAGAGAGAACAACAACTTGGAGAATTGAGTTATCAAGGGGAAATAAGTAAAATTGAGATATCCAAAGGCATTGGACGTGGAATTAGAACAATTTGCCCCTGTGGACTAAATAAAAGGTTCAATTCGAAATTCCAAGAAATATAACCTGAAGGAGGCCGAAACGTTCAGTAAAGATGAGGACAACAGTCCGAACAATTTAAATAGTGTAAATAGTTACAATACCTCATCTCAGAAATATAGACAGACCCTGAAGAAGGCTGGAACGTACAATGTCCGAAATGTCATGATATAACAATAAAGACAAGGGCAACAGTCCGAGCGGTGTAAATACTGTAAATAGTTACAATACCTCATCTCAGAAATATAGACAGACCCTGAAGAAGGCTGGAACGTACAATGTCTGAAATGTCATGATATAACAATAAAGACAAAGGCAACAATCAGAACAATTTAAATAGTGTAAATAGTTACAATACCTCATCTCCGAAATATAAACAGACCCTGAAGAAGGCTGGAACGTACAATGTCTGAAATGTCATGAATATAATAATAAAGATGAGGACAACAATCTGAACAATTTAAATAGTATAAATAGTTACAATACCTCATCTCAGAAATATAGACAGATACTAAAAATCGGGTCGTATGACAGTCGAAACGTCGTGATGATGATAATAAAGATGTGGCCAACAGTCCGAACAATGTAAATAATTTAAATACTTACAAGACACTGAGACGTAATTTTAATTCATTTTTTTAAAATGTTTTTTGATTAGTTCATACAAAAATGCGAGTGTTGATTGATAAATAAGATCCTCAATCATATAAAACCAATTCTATAATAATGAAGCTGATATCGAAATGTAGTAAATGTAGAATTATCATGGTTTATTCACAAGTAAAATCTCCAATCCTATCAAACAAGTTTTAGAGCAGATAGAATAGCGAAAGTCAATTTATTTCACTTCAAAGTTACTACGGTTGACTAATAATGTCTCCAATACTATAAAACATGTTTTCGGTCTGTGAGAACAGTTAAACTATTATAAACATTTTGTAAATCTATTTTTCTTCGAAATGGCAAGGGTTAATTGGTATGTAAGTTATCCCATCCTATAAAAAGTCAGAATAATGAAGCTGTTATCAAAATGAAGGAAGTTTATTTCTCTTTGATATGACGTGGGATGATAAAGACTAAAATCCTATAAACCAACTTTTAGACCAGATACAATAATAATAAAACTGGTATGAAAAGGAAATACTTTTGTTCAGATATTAGATTGCTTGGAAAATGATATCCGACTTTAGAATCAACCTTTTAATTTTGTTTGAATATATTATTATAATGGTTGCACAAAAATATATTACTTATTCCTAAATTTATATCAGTCTATTTCAGAATTTTACTTAAGACATCGCATCCCTTTCAACTTGAACGTGAAAAAAGTATACATTTTTTGCATCCGTTCAAGCTTGGTCATAATGTTTCTCAGGTTGCTGCCAACATAAACAGAGCATGGGGGGAAGTATCCTCTTGCTATAGGACAGTACCGCGCTGGGTTCTGAAGTTCCGTAGTGGGGATACAAGTCTTAAAGGTTAAGGTGGCAAAGGACGTCCATCTGCAATTGGCAATCAACATCTGAAAACATTAGTCGAACAAACACGTGTCAAAGTGTCAGAGAAATCTCTTAGATATCTTGGGATATGTGCCTTTGCCACATCCACCATATTTCCTTGATTTCTAACCCATTGACAACCATTCTTCAAGCATCTTTCTTAAGCTAAAATCTCCTATTTTATTTGCTATAGTGATCTTTATTTGCTAAGTCTTTCATCTTTCTAATGTAAATTTCAGTTTTTCGTACGAAATTATTGAAAAGGTTTGTCTACGTTTGTGAGTTGTAATCATTAACACAATCTTTTCTTTTTTCTTTTCTTTTCTTTTCTTGAAATCGTTGGAAGACTTACGTCATCATTTTGTTTATTATTATTATTATTATTATTATTATTATTATTTCCTTTGATATCTGGCGTTTACACATTTCTTTCCGGGTCCCGCCCAGGGACCTAAGGTTAGAAATGGCATCATGACACTTTCCACTGCAAAAAAAAAAAAAATAATTACATAGATAAAGCCCTTCGTAAAGTGTGGGCTGTACTTGTCAGAACAATTTTTTGTATCTCTTTGAGGCATGGACTTCCAGGGATCCCTTCAATCAGCCTACTGGAATCTTTTCCAACCAGTCCAAGGGCTCCAACTACAACAGGAATTGTTGATGTTCCCACGTGCCACATTTTTGAGATTTCTATTACAAGGTCCTTGTATTTTGACAGTTTTTCGAATATCTTCAAAGACACATTGCAGTCTGCAGGGACTGCCATATCAATAAGGAGGCACTTATTTTGTTTGTGGTCTTTAATAACAATGTCTGGGCGGTTGGCTTTGATTGTTCTGTCAGTGTATATTGTGTAGTCCCATAGAATTGTAACAGGTCCTATCTCCGTAACCGGGTCTGGGTGGTGTTCGTACCAATTTCTTCCAGTTTCCTTCCCATAGGAGTTGCAAATTTTCCAGTGCAGATATTGGCCCACTCTGTCATGCCGAGTTTTATATTCAGTGGATGCCAATATCGTGCAACCTGATATAAGATGATCAATGGTTTCTGGATATTTGTCACAGAATCTGCATCTTGGGCTAACACAGTATTTTAGTATATGTGCTTGATAATTCCTAGTTAACAAGCATTGGTCTTGTGCAGCAATTATAAAACCCTCAGTTTCACCTTTCAACCCTGCACTACGTAGCCACTGATGGGTGCGTTTTTTTTTTATTATTATTATTATTATTATTATTATTATTATTATTATTATTATTATTTGTGTATGTTATGTTTCCTGCTTTGTATCCTGTAGCAAACTATGGTCCTTCGGCTCTATAGGAGAATAGTCATTTAATTGATAGCACTTTTCTTAGTATACGGGATGTTCCTAGTAGGGCGATCTTCTTGGTAACTTGTATGTTGGTGTGACCTTGAACACTGCTAGTAAAATAGTCCATTCCTTTTCTCACGAGGCCCAGTGCTCCGATTACTATTGGTACAGCCTCAGTCTTCATTCTCCACATGCTCTTAATCTCGATCTCCAGATCCTTATATTTGGACAATTTCTTTATTATTATTATTATTATTATTATTATTATTATTATTATTATTATTATTATTATTATTATTATTATTATTATTATTATTATTATTATTATTACCTTCTGTTCTTCCACGTGGTTTTTCGTTTTCAACCGCAGGTCTTACAGTTGTTGGACATCTCCACTGGTGTTGACGAAGATATTTTTAGCAGAGCCCCACATACAAAGGTATACGCTTCTTTTATCGAAACGTGTCACCATATGGCGCACCTTTTCGCTGTGATGCATGTGCTTCTTATACCCTTATTAGACCAAGTCTTCTGGTGGGTATATTTGGGTTTGTATATTTGCACCCAAATGTCACTTTATTGGCATGCCACGCCCTTACGCCATAACAACAACAACAACAACAACAACAATAATAATAATAATAGGCATGACGAAATAAAGAGAAAGAGGAGACCTATAACTAGACTACTATGTTAATAGGGATAATAAGAAGAAGGAAGGCCAAAGACAATCGTGTAACGTTTTATAGGGGGATAATAGAGTCAGGCCTGTCTAAGTAAATCCAGGGAAGGCCAATGACTACACAACAAAGGTAATAATGATAACAATACAAAGAGGGAAGATCAAAGACTTCAGTTGCACAGGTGTGCATGTGTTCGCCTAACCGTAATCAGGTGGGCATCTCCATTAGCGCTGACGAAGATACAAATGTAGACGCTTCTTTTATCGAGACGTGTCACAATATGGCGCAACTTTGGCTGTGATGCATGTGCTTCTTATACCCTTATTAGACCAAGTCTTCTGGTGGGTATATTTGGGTGTGTATATTTGCACCCAAGTGTCACTTTATTGGCATGCCACGCCCTTACGCCATAACAACAACAACAACAACAATAATAATAATATTGACAATCAATATCTCAAAACACTAGTCGAACAAAACCCACTAATTTGAACGTTTTGAAGTGTATTCGATGCTAACATCTACAAATTCAAATGTACATACTTCATCGAATAGCGAATTGTGATTAGAAATCGATCATTTATCGGCATCGATCGGCTTTGTCATGAAGAAGGAGCCAAACACTTTCCCAAACCGAAATTTCACCAACAGAAGATTATGGTAATTGTCTGCTCGTTATCATTGGATATTGATTCTGAAATCAAACCAGAGTCTCACTGTCGAAGTTTACTGCCAGCAACTGGATGGAACGCACATTCAGTTAAGCAAAATGCGACCAGTATTGGTTAATCGACGCGACCCAATGCTGCTTCATGACAATGCTTGGCCACATGTTACCAGGATGACACGGTAGAAGCTCACCTACTCACGAGAATTTACCACACCGCCATATTCCTCTGATCTCTCGCCCAGTTTACCAATTTTTCAAGCATCTTGACATTTTTTAAGTCAAAGAACATTCCGTTGCAAAGAAGATGCATAAACTGCATTCAAAGATTTCTTGGCGTCCAAACCTTTACAGAAGCGTTTCCCAACCAATGGCCTCATGTCCAAAATGGGCCATGTCAAATTTCAGGTGGCCACAGAACTTTTATATTTTTTTTTCTGAGCCACCGGGCTAATATGTGGGCCACAGCTTATTGATGGTCCATACAGCTTTTATTGACTACTAGTCCTTAAATTAATGAAATAAATTGTATCTAAACCTGGTTTTATAGGGCCTCTGCAGCCGGAGGTTTCGAATACCAGCAAGAAATTGCGTCTCCAATAAATAGACATAGTTGTATCTTTATTGTATATATTCTATGTAAAATGGAAGTAATTATTTATACTATAATTCTGGAATAAAATTTGATTCTAAAACTAGACATTATTTTCCGAACAACCTAATAATATAATCAAATTGGGTGATACTAACTGAAGTCTCCCTCTGTTACAGGTCAAGATTTGAATCTTAAACGGTTATAATAGCAGTAGAATTATTCATCCAAAAATATAGCCACACTTCTATCAAGATGAAACAAATGGAATGTCCATCTCGGAAATAGGAGGATATCATAACATCTCATTTTCCCGATAACTGGCTTCACTGAAAGCGTTAAATCGAATTTTCCCTTCGTCAAATGGTTCATTTCATCGAAAAATCAAAACTTAGAAAATGAAAGGGAGATAACTTGTATATCTGAAGATTGCTTTTTTTAAAATTATGTATCACTAGCTTAAAAACCGACTTATCAGGCGGAAATTAAGCTAGCTCATGCGAAGGACTCTTGATTGGGCCTTCGTCTTGTTCTGGAGTTTGAGAGTCCCTAAGTTTTTGCATATTCTCAGCATGTTCTCCTGTCTGCAGTTTGATCTGGGTTTTCATTTGCACGGGACTTTTTTACTCGCTGCAACCTTGGCTCTTTTTGCGAGGCATAATGCTGTCGTATGCAATAGGCATCAATATACTACAGAACTCAAATTTGATCGCTGCATTTAAGTATTGCCTTAATATTTAAGCTTACCTTTTAAAAGTTCAATGATAATTCTTCTGCTGACACTTAATTTAAAGACAATTTGATGTACGTAGGTCCTTACTTTTCGTACAAACAATTATTTTATTTCATGAATGCCTTTCGCTGGATCTCGCAATTAATTTGAATTATTTTCAAATTTATTTCGAAGTTATAAAAATTGTTATCATACAAAAAAAATTCGTCGCAAAAATTCACGTAAAACAATCGCCGAAAACACTCACAGTAATGAAAAGTTGGGAATCCAAAATTTCAAGATCGCGGGTCCGCATCCAACCCGGAATGTTTTTAATTTGCTCAGACAGTCGGCCTGATTCCAAAATGGTATGACATGTTGGGCTACGGCCTCTAGGAGCAAAGTTGAAAAAGTGTGACACACTGACATTCGTATTTATTTATTTATATAGATTTTTTTTTAATGAATACCTATTTCTTATTAACTCATCATGGAAGTTTTCATTCACGTAATAATGTTGTTTAATATTTTGGTTTTATAATCGTGCAATTTAAAAACGAGTAAAAAAATGACGAAAATCATGGCTGATATCTGTTGATTATTGTGACATTTTGCCCCTGTGATATCAGTTATTGTTGCCTTACTACCAAATTCGGAGCTTATGACCACTAGATGACAGTAAAACATATATAACCAACTCATATACTCACTACGTCACCATCCTGAATTGCAAATTTCCAGTATGAAAAATAAATATTAAAAAAATATATATACTAACTATATTGGGAGAAAATTATTCAGAAAAAAAAGATATTTCAGAGGAAAGAAATAAATTTCTTGTCAGGATATTAATAATAAAAGAAAAAGTATAGTCTTATACCGAACGGTTTCAAATGGCAATAGTTATTATTAGTATAAATCTAAAAAAGAGGGGAAAAGTAGATACGACCTTGAGTAGTAAAAAGTAAAAAAAAACTTTCCTAAGATTCAATCAGTATTCTTTCAAAATATAAAACCTCTCCAGGAAATGGTTTCGCCGCAAGCAGACAAACATACTTTTCCCAATTATATAGATATACGGACAGTTCTCTGTTGCCATAAGAAAGACACTGCCACCTACTGTCGCCATTGCAAGGGTGCTAGATCTATTCAGACAAAAATGAAAGACATGGCGTAATATATAAAAAGGGAATTCCTGTTTTAATATATTTTCTTTTGAACCCTAAACGATTTGATTCAGAATATTAAGCACATGGCTAAATTCGGTCAAATTAGAATATCTGACCAGTCATTTAATGACTGGTCAGAGATTCTAATTTGACCAAAATGACCAGAATGAGTTGGTGTTGTTGTTGTTTTGATTATTTTACTTAGCAGCATATCAATCTTTTGCGTTATGTAATGCTGAAATCAATATTTTAACACAATTTTATGCCTTCAACTACAGATATTTTGTACGTAATATTATACTTTCAGATTCATATACTGTCTTTTTACATTTATAGTTTGTAGATGATAAATTGTAAAAAAAATGCATGCTGCTAATTTCATTACAAAAATCTGTTGTGGGTATTTTTTTTATAAAAATTTATTGCTGGTAATTTTACTATAAAAATGGATTTTTTAATGCATTTTGGTGTTGCGTTGATTGTCATTTTGCTATAAAAATTTACTGTTGATCATTTTACTATAAAATGTAATGTCGGTCATTTTACTATAAAAATGTATTGTTGGTCATTTTAGTATAAAAATTATTGTTGGTCATTTTACTATAAAAATGTATTGTTGATCATTTTGCTATAAAAATGTATTGTTGATCATTTTACTATAAAAATGTATTGTTGGACATTTTAGTATAAAAATGTATTGTTGAACATTTTACTATAAAAATCTATTGTTGGTCATTTTACTATAAAAATGTATTGTTGATCATTTTACTATAAAAATGTATTGTTGGTCATTTTAGTATAAAAATGTATTGTTGAACATTTTACTATAAAAATCTATTGTTGGTCATTTTACTATAAAAATGTATTGTTGGTCATTTTAGTATAAAAATGTATTATTGGGCATTTTAGTATAAAATTCATTGTCGGTCATTTTACTATAAAAATGTATTATTAGTCATTTTCCTATAAAAATGTATTGATGGTAATTTTATTTATAATGATGTATTACAGTTATTTTTACTATAAAAATGTATTTTTATACTTTCCTAATGTTTTACCTTTTGTTTGGAGATTCACTATTTGTCCATTACTGGGACCCTAACAGGTGCTACCACCCAAGCCCAGGGTAGACCTTGGAACAACAATAACTGAGAGGTGGTTACGTTCCTCAAAACCTCCAATCTCTCGATCAGAGGCCTTGCTGCCAGATGTAGTCTATCGTCATACCCAGGACTACCAGGAATGAGTAATAAGTATATGTCTAAGTCCGGGATATCCGTCTTCAAGGCAGTATTTATTTCGTTGCATAACAAGGGTTAGTGTCAGAAGACACCCTCTGGCGCCTGTAATAACTCTTTCTGGAACTGTTCAAATTTTTGTCATTAGCTGCTTAGGAAAGGGCACTTAAAACCAACACTGTCTCACATTTGCCCACATGAATAGAGGAAAATTAATACAGGTTGCGGCAGAAATACCTCCTACATATAACTTCCAGAAATACCTCCTACATTGGTTACATGAAGACACCGTTGCCACTAATGTCTTACCTTTCTGTAGAAGTTTTTACTTTTTATTAATTCGTTTTCTATGGTTTTTGAACCCATTGCAGGTTATTTAAAGCCAGAAAATATTTTTAAATTGTAAAAAAACTTTTTTGCTAGATAACAAGGATTTTGTGATATAAGTCTTACTAATTAACCCATAGCTGGGAGGAAAAACGGTGAATTCATACCTAATCAAAATTTGATAAACGAACAAAAAATTATAATGTGTATATAAAGTGAGAGATCGATGCTATATTACACGCAATATATAAACTGAACCCTCAAATTTTGGCCATGGCACGATCTTTACATTTATATTCCAGAGAATGTAAATAAATCTAAAATACATGCCTGTGTAGCTAATCAGTATTTCATTGATTGATTCGTTTTCTATGGTTTATCAAACCTTTGCAGGTTATTTAAAGCCAAAAAATATATTTAGAATGTATTTTTTTAGAGAATAATGATTTAGTGATACTGGTCTTACTAATTAACCCATAGCTGGTGGAGAATAGGTGGATTCATACCTTTACAAAGAGTATTTGTGCATAAGTGACTATAACGAACCTAACGGGAATTGGAACTTGACTCTCCGATTAACAATTTCGCGCCATCATCCATTACACCACCCGCACACCCAAGTTTACAACAACTGGTATTTTCAATCGCTCACTCATCTAAGTAACGACCAGGCTTAACTTGCTTAACTTTGGTGATCACATACATTGGGAAGTGGTGTTTCAATGTGATATGGCCGCACATCCTAGCTTACAGTACATGGTATTCCCAAGTGGTCACCCATCTAGATACTGACCACGAGGTTGCTTAACTTCGGTGATCATATACATTGGGAAGTGGTGTTTCATTGTGACATGGCCGTAAACCATACCACCCGCACATCCTACCTTACAGCACCTGGTATTCCTAATCGGTCACCCATCTAGGTAATGACAAGGCTCGATGTTGCTTAACTTCGGTGATCACATACATTAGGAAGTGGTGTATCAATGTGATATGGCCGTAAGCCATACCACCCGCACATCCTAGCTTAAAGCACCTGGTATTTCCAATCGGTCACTCATCTAGATACCGACCAGTCTCGACGTTGCTTAACTTCGGCGATCGTGCGGGAACCTTGTTTCAATGTGATATGGCCGTAAGTCTAATAATGACTTGCAGTCACATTTATTTTTTTTGTACTTGCCTGCAAAAAATAATTTTCATTGGATTTCTGTAGTAAAATCTAAAGTAATTGGTAGTACCCGTAAAAAATTGACGGTTTTCTTATTTTAATTTTCACCCATTACAATGCCCAAGAGCCACTCGAGCCATTATCCATTACACCACCCACACATCTAAGCTTACAGCAAATGGTATCCCCCCCCCCGTCAATGTAGGAGGTATTTCTGGGAGGTATATGTGGGAGTTATATCAGTGTCACCCGGTACCTACTTACTGACTATCCGATGTCATGAAATACCCCCCCCCCACACTTCTGGGAAACTCCTGCTTGTCTAGAAGCATCGAAGAAAAATCAGTTACTGACTCATCTTCATTCAGGGTCACGCCGGTGCGCTACCCCGTCCTTATATCCCTGTGATTGCATCACCTCCTTTCGTGCCTGCAGCGTCCAATTCTACGCCTCTTCCGCCTGGAGTGCGTCTCGTCTTTGTTTAATTCTCACTGACTTCCGATAACCATGAGAACTTCTGAAAATACGAAGTTCTCTGATTAACTTGGCCTCAAGATGTTTCAGTCAGACATCAACCGATTTAAATTCGTACCGTCTAGCATCGACATCGTGTGCTGAGGGACCGCGTCTATTCTCTTCTCAAAACCATTTTGTTGAAGTTTATCTAGAGTAATATTCAGTACATAATCTACTTAGTAGAAATTGATACATGTATCTATATATCTATATATGTGTGTGTGTCTGTGTGTGTGTATCCAAATGTAAAGAGAACGAAACGAATACAAATTCAAGCGTTCATAACATTAATTTAAAGGAGAGCTCAATACAAAAAGTAGAGAATTATTTATTATAAGTTATTATTACATTTGAAGATTTAAGTCACCACTTACATTTAAGTTATAACTCATGATAAATATATTTCACTCTCTCTATATATATATATGTGTTTGTGTGTGTGTGTGTGTATGTATATATATATATATATATATATATATATATATATATATATATATATATATATATATATATATATATATATATATATATAGGAATGGTTAGGATAAATAAATTAATGCAATCTTCACCTGAATCCACACCTGAAGATTGCATTAACTATATAACTTCGAGTAGTGTTATCGACGTCTGATATTATTATGTATATTCACTAATATATATATATATATATATATATATATAAGAGCCCAAATCGCCGGAAGATACCGAAAGGTTGAAACCAAGGTAACATTCATTTTTTTTTTTAAATTAATAGCTCTGCATGTTAAATTTTTATTTTCTTTATCCTTATATTTCAGGGCTACCCCCTCCCATTCAAATTGTTAACCCCTCCCATTTGGGGATGTGCCTCAGTTGCACCCAAATGTTACTAATATTGATTTTCATGTGGGCTGAGTTTAAACTTAAACTGCTCCAATTGAACGGCAAAACTTCTCAGTAATGAAAGACCCGGTCAAAGACGGGTACTGCTAGTACTTCGCTAAAAAAGAACATATCCTGATTAAAAAGGCCCCAAACTTGATAAACAAATTTCTTATCGTCTAAATGTTTATGTTACTTTTAATAGGAAAGACCAAAGTATTTTTTGATTATTTTTTTAATTTTTTAATCCTTCCTGGCACGTCCGAAATTTTAGTTAAAAATCTTGTCATCAAAATTTACATAAAATCGACCATGTCAGTTATTTTTGATAACTTTGTAAACAAAGGTGAAAAATCTTGTAAAATTCAGTTTTTCAAAAGTTATTTTAGGAAAATTAGAAAATTTAAAGTTTACTTAACGTAATTGGAAACAAACATTACTTAATTTTTAGCAGAAAATAATTAGTTGGAAATAAGAGAAGCGTGTCTAACCCTGGAGATTGGTTTTGGGGGTGTGAATTGACGTTTACAATTAACGTCAGGGCAATTTATTGGACAGAAGTGACAGTATTTTCGAATTTTAAGTGAACGAACTTATTTAACTATAAAGTAATTCTTAATGTCAAATACTTTCAAAAGTCTAATATTTTATTGATTTTTAGGTACATTTTTAAGGAAGATATGTCCAAAGCCTGCACTGTTTCCGTTCCTTAATTTGAACCTAAAAAAGAAAAAATTAATAATTGCAATATGTCTGTCACTGAAAAAGAAAAAAATGATTATATTTAAAAAATGAAAAGAAAATATTTAGTGAAATATGTAAAAAAAAGAAAATTTAAAATTTTGACGATGATAGTCAGAGAATTTGATATATGCTTGCCAGAACGAAAGCAACGGAATTTATAAAGCCGGATCCTCGCTATCAGGAGAAACAACTCTTAAAACACGTAACATTATTTCTGAATTGTGCCTCCGTAGTTTTCCTGGAAACGTTTATAATACATTTTTGGCATAATAAAAAATTATTTTAAAAATACAAATTCAGATTGTAATACGCTTTCAAATTTAAGATCTGTAAAAATAGATCTTTTTAATAAGAGATTTTCAAAAAGACACATATTCAAACTTAATTTTAAAATATGTAACAATTTTATCACATCTTGTATTTAAAATTGAAAAAAAAGAAAATTCTTGTAAAAATTCATTTTTCATCGGAAAAATATTTTAGCTTCAGTCAATAAGGTCCTTAACATATGTTATTCATAAAAGCCATTAAAAGCTTTTCTAATTAAATAATGTCTTAGTTTTATTGGGTTTTGTATTTTACAATTCAGGGTTAAATTTTGGGTAGAAACGCTTCTCGATTTACAAAAAAACTCGATGATTTATATTCTTCAAAGTTTTCTGGATTTAATTAAGATAATCACAAAAACGCCGTCGAATATTCGAGTTTTCAATAAAAAATAAGTAAGGTGAGGATAACAGATGTAAAAAAAAATTTTTATTATGACTTTCTAAAAACAAACATTTTTGAAATAATTTCTGAAAGTGTCATTAAAGACAAAAAAAAGCGCTAAAAAACTAATGCTAAATATTACGTGACCGCCGACGTAAAAAAAGATTTTTAACCAAAATTTCGAACGTACTAGAAAGGATTAAAATTTTTTTTTTAAATATTTAAAAATATTTTGGTCTTCCCTTTTAATAATAATATAAACATTTACATATAAACATATATATATTCATCCACAGACAGACTGTTTCGCTTCAAACTGTATCACAGCTCATCAGTGCGGCTTGACATTCGAACGCTTCAAGCGAAACCCGACCGATTTGGCATCAGTCGGCAGAGGGAAAGGCGAATTTTTGCGTATTTATTTTTCCATAAACACGCCAGTGACCTAGAAGACTCAAACCGTTGGGAGAGTCTTGCATTATTAGCAGTAATTGTCAGTGTTTACATATTCGCGCTTTTTCCCTACAGTGCTCAACCGAATTAATTTTTTTTCGGGAGCTAATATCGTCATCCACAAACAGACTGTTTCGCTGTATCACAGCTCATCAGAGTGGCTATATATATATATATATATATATATATATATATATATATATAGATAGATAGATAGATAGATAGATAGATAGATAGATAGATATATTCTTCGTGGTACTTGTTCCTCTATCCATTTGTGCAAATGTTTCCACTGGGTTCTCTCTATGTGTCATATCCATTGAAGACGCCGCAGGTCACGTTACTCTACAGTTTTCTGTCTGTTGTTGCTCTCAGTAATACTTCTTCTTCTTTGACTTCTCTGTTTTGTACGTCTAGGTCTTCCATCCATTTGCTCAAACCTGTTAAGTAGGTTCTCTTTCTCTTTCCATGTACCATGTCCCTGAAAGAGCTGGTCAATCGTGGCTCTCCACAACTTCTTTTAATTTGTTGTTGTACTTGCTTTTTTATGACTCCTCTTTATCTTCGTGGTACTTGTTCCACTGTCCATTTGCTCCAATTTTACAAGGTGGTGTCTCGCTTCTTTTCTTTGCTTATCCTGTCGGCGATGTGTCCAGTGCGCGTAAAATTATACAAGTCACATTTTGCTTCATTCAGAAACTCCAAACTGTTTATTTCTGACTGTGAGAAACATTTTTTTTTCCAGTCAAACTTGTTACATCCCTGCCGGAGAACGGGACGCAGGTTCAATCCTTGCCGGAGAACAGGACGCTATAGTTATAGTTTTTTTTGTAGTCAATATTTTTCTTAAAGCCTCTTTGTTTCTCATATACCCTTTCCATGGTACTCTACACAAATTATCCTTTCCATAAATAAATCAAATTCCTAAATCGATAATTAATGAAAATTTTATTTAAATGTTTTTTGATATTTTTTTTTAATTTAGATACAGTTTTAAAATGGGCTCGCAAGAAAAATAATCTAGGTGAAGAGGATGTGCTTTCGTTAACAGGGAAAAACAGAGCCTTGCGTATTCCGACGATCTTCGTGCCCGAGCGGTTAAGCACACCGGATCAAATGGAGGTTTTCTCTGCAAAGTTGGACGCAGCTTAGATCCCTGCCAGAAAACGTGATGCAGGTTCGATCCCTGCCGGAGAACGGGACGTAGGTTCGATCCCTGCCGGAGAACGGGACGCAGGTTCGATCCCTGCCGGAGAACGGGACGCAGGTTAGATTTCTGTCGGAGAACGGGACGCAGGTTCGATCTCTGCCGGAGAACGGGACGCAGGTTAGATCTCTGTCGGAGAACGGGACGCAGGTTCGATCCCTGCCGGAGAACTCATTTTCTTCACTTGGGTTTCTCGGATGCGCAAGCTGATAGACGTAACACACAAACACACACTGTTTAATAAATAAATAAAAAATGAGACGTCTATTTCAAATACGTAGTCTCCGTTATGAGAACGTTTGAAGTAATATCCACTGTTCACTTGTCTCCTGGCTGTCAAAATTGCGCCTACACGCACACGACGAGGTGGGGGACTAATTTAAGTGGCTTGCTTTTTGTATCTGGCCTATGAGACAACTTTTGGTTTTGGAGAATTTTTAAATTATTCGTATATCGTCGGAGATATACGCTATTGCGTAGGAAAATGAAAAAAGAACGAAAGGAAAAGAAATACGAGATGACCAAAGTTAGTGAAGCATCGTGAAAAGAAATTGACAAAATGGTTTTAAATTCTGCTTTGTGGTTATGAATATAAATTCCCAAATATCTTGGAAAAGAGGAGAAACCAAGTCTCTCTAAATTTGATCCAACCGCCACTAACGTTGAAAACGTCTACTTCCGGTTATATTACGATGAAACGGGAGGACGAGGCTATCTTGTAAAAGCCTTTCTTAATTTCTTTTTACATCTCACTTTCAACCCCCCCCCCCACAAAGTGTGGTAATATCTTACTCAAAAAATAAGCAGCATGTGTTTAATGTTTTATCTTCTAGACTACCAGCTGTTTTTTTGTTGTTGTTTTTTTCACAATGATGTCCGCTTCGTGTAAGCCCTATCAGCCACTCGAAGTAGATGATCGCATATTAAGAGACACAGTTTACAGGGATATGTAGGAAAGATAATGCTTAATCCCAGATTTGAACAGGTTAAGATTGTAATGATCGGGGAAGCAACCTCATGGGAGTCGGTTCCACAAAGCAGCGGTTCGTGCATATCTGTGTATCTGTAAGTATCTTACTCAAAAAAATAAGTAGCATGTGTTTAACATTTTTTTTATCTTCTAGACTACCAGCAGCTTTTTTGTTTTTTTACAATGATGTCTGCTTCGTACAAGCAGGATATTTTCCCGATCACAAGTCTAAGGTTAAACGTTATCTTACCAACATAGACCCATGAACTTCACTTCTTGGGGTTTTTTTTACGCTCATTCAACACCATACCTTGAGTGGCTCTTGTGTAGTGGCTGAACATTAGTATAAGAAACAGTGAGAAAAAAAGAATAGACGTTGGCGATCATGGCTCTCCACTATTTCCTGTTCTTTGTGGCTCTTAGTAAATTTTTGTCTTTTTCCTATCTCTCCTAAACCCTGTTCTGCCATCAATTTACACAAGCTGATTTTTCTTCTTCTACGTGTTGTGTCCTTTCAGGACATTCGTAATCATGGCTCTCCACAATTTCCTGTCCTTTGTGGCTCTTAGTAAATTTTTGTCTTTTTCCTATCTCTCCTAAACCCTGTTCTGCCATCAATTTACACAAGCTGATTTTTCTTCTTCTACGTTTTGTGTCCTTTCAGGACATTCGTAATCATGGCTCTCCACAATTTCCTGTCCTTTGTAGCTCTTAGTAAACTTTATGTTTTTGCTATCTCTCCTAAGCCCTGTTCTGCCATCCATTTACTCAAGCTCATTTTTCTTCTTCTACGTGTTGTATCCTTTCAGGACATTGGTGATCATGGCTCTCCACAATTTCCTGTCCTTTGTAGCTCTTAGTAAATTTTGTCTTTTTGCTATCTCTCTTGAACCCTGTTTTGCCAGCTATTTACACAAACTCGCTAGGTAGGTTATGCGTTGTTTTCCTCTTATATCTTTTTTTATGTGCCATGTCCGGTTGGCGAACATGGCTCTCCACAATTTCCTTATCTTTGCAGCTCTTAATATTTTTTCTTTTCGTTATCTATCCTAAATCTTGTTCCATCATCCATTTACTCAAACTCACTAAGTAGGTTACGCGCTGTTTTCCTCTGTTCCTCTTGCCTCAAATCTGCCGTGTGAGTATCAAATTTTCCAACCCCTCTTTCTCTATTATGTATCTTAGAAATTGCAACTATCTCTTCCTGATTTGTCCTTTTTGTTTCCATTTTCTCGAAATCTTCATTGTTGCTCACATGTTCGGTCTATGGTATTTTCAGCATCCTTGTAGAGAATCGCATTTCTGTTGCTTCATGTCTATCGACGAGATTGTCCAGCACTCGCTTTCATATAGGGGCACTGATATTACATAACATTTCAGTACTCTCTTTGTTTCTACCGTAATGTTTCCGTTCCTTAATACACCGCTTAGCTTTTGGAAAGCATCTTTCATTATCCTAATGAACCTTCGGATTTCGATGTCGCTCTTTCCATCATCTGTTAAAACACTTCCTAGATATTTAAATTGTTGTGCTTGTTTGATTTTGGTATTCAATTTGTAGTATGCGTATAGGGTTGATCCTTCTGCTGACAATCATGCATTATATCTTATTGCTTTATTCTCGTTTTCCTTCACAACCTCCTGTAGAAGTTATTGTGGTTGTTTTTCTGCGTTTGCTATCAGTGTTGTGTTATCTGCGTATATTGGGTTGTTAAGATTGTAGCCGCCAATAATTTATCCAGATAGGGTTAAATGGTGTTTCAGATAACTTGATTTTTTTTTTAATTCACTCCAAGCAAAGCGATAATGCTACTGAAAGAGTTACAAGGAACCGGAAGGCAAGTCCTAAACCGAAAACAAGGTATAAACCTCTACTCCTGTTCAAAAGATCGGGGAGGAGTGTAAACCGGGCGATAGGCGAAACTATCTAGTTCTGTTTAAGAAAAAGTAAATAAATATAAAATAAAAAGGATAAATTAAAAAAATACATAGTAAATAAACTGTAGGAGTTCAAGCAAAGACGATATAAGTGTTGGAGTTAGCTCCTCCTTAATTCCCGAATTATTCACTAGGCGTCGTCCTCCGTATACTACAAATACTGGGCGACTTCTTGCCTCGTTCTCTTTTTCATTTCTTCATTTCAGCGAACACCTCTACAATGTGAGCTCTCGCAAAAGATAGCGTTTCCCATTTGTGGAAGACGCCATGAACATTATACACACATACACCTACGTACGAACATTCACCAAAGAACAAACACAAATGTTCACACATACGCAAATGTCATTGTCTATGTCCATTGTAAAATTGTGTTGTTTAATACATATATTTGTTATATATATATATATATATATATATATATATATATATATATATATATATATATATAAACAGGAAACAAGGGATAAACTTCTACTGTTTAAAAGACTGGGGAGGAGTGTGAACCGGGCGATAGGTGAAGATATCTACTCCGATTACGGAAAAAATAAAAATAAAAGCTAAATAGCAAATATAATTTCGGAGTTTAGCCAGAGACGTTAAAAGTATAGAGTTGAACTAGACTTAGAAGGAAACCGAAACCTAATCTTAAAGAGGAAACAAAGGATAAACTTCTACTGTTTAAAAGACCGGGGAGGAGTGTGAACCGGGCGATGGGTGAAAATAAATACTCCGATTACGGATAAAGTCAATAAATAAAACATAAATATAAAAGATGAATAGTAAATGCAGTTTCGGTGTCTAGGCAGAGACCATAGATGTATAGAGTTGAACGAGACTTTAGAAGCAAGCCGATACCAAATCCTAAACAGGAAACAAGGGGTAAACCTCTACTGTTTAAAAGACGGGAAGGAGTGTAAACCGGGCGATAGGTGAAGATATCTTTTCGGATTACGGAAAAAGTAGATCAATTAAAAAATAAAAGCTAAATAGCAAATACAATTTCGGAGTTTAGCCAGAGACGTTAAAAGTATAGAGTTGAACTAGACTTAGAAGGAAGCCGAAACCCAATCCTAAACAGGAAACGGGATAAACCTCTACTGTTTGAAAGACCGGGGAGGAGTGTGAACCGGGCGATGGGTGAAAATAAATACTCCGATTACGGATAAAGTCAATAAATAAAACATAAATATAAAAGATGAATAGTAAATACAGTTTCGGTGTCTAGGCAGAGACCATAGATGTATAGAGTTCTTCTTCTTCTTCTTCTTCTTCTTCTTCTTCTTCTTCTTCTTCTTCTTCTTCTTCTTCTTCTTCTTCTTCTTCTTCTACGCGTCCTTGTGGTTGATGAATTATTTCCCACCTTAATATCCCCTTTCCCTTAGAATTCTCTCAGAATTGCCTCACTGTATAGGTTGAATTAAGTCCGGTGAGAAGACACATCCTTGTCTTACACCCTTTTCTATTTTTGTATATTTACTGAATTCATTTTCTATCCGTGTGCAGAGGAAAGTATATTAATATCTAAGCAACATTTATGTCTGAAAGGAATCGATATGAGTAAAGCAATTGTTATTGATCGAATATAGCAAGATGATGACTTCAAGTTCTTCCCTAATTGGATGTTTCATGAATATAACCTCGTGCCAAAATTGAAGTAGTCCTTTAAGTATCGAATAACAACGATATAAATGGCAAAAAACGGCTTATACATCAACCCTTTTGAGATATGGAATGAAAGAAAAGCCTAATAATTATTTTTCCACAGATTTCTAATATTAAGCATCAATTTTCATTTTAATTAAGGGATTATGATGTTCTTCTGCTTGCTTTTTTATCGACACTGATTAATTTCTGTCGATTGAGGGATTAGTTTTCTACGGCTTATCAACCCTTTACAAGTTATTTAAAGCCAGAAAATATATTTAGATTGTAAGATTTTTTGGAGATAATAATTTTAGATCGAATTTAACTCATGCAAGGCAGTAAAGCCGCTAAGACGTAAGGAGTTACTAGGGTGGTTGATTTTGTGTTACTGTATATCACCCTCTACGGATTATTTAATGCTGAAATCTAAATATTTTGCACACAATTTTATGGCTTCAACTAAATACGAGGGTCATTCAATAAATAAAGTGAATTTTTCGGTATAAGGACTTCTAATACAGATAGAAGCTTACTTTTTTTTAATTTTTCAACGTAGTCTCCCAGCACTGTCACACAATTTTCCCATCTGTGCACAAGCTTCCATATTCCCTCAGCGTAAAAATCTTTGGACTGATGTCTCAGCCAGTCGCTCACAACACTTTTGACTTCATCGTCACTTTTAAACTTCGTGCTTCTCATGAACGCTTTCGAGGGACCAAACAGGTGAAAGTCTGAAGGGGCAAGGTCTGGGCTGTAAGGATGAGGGAGCAGTTCCCAGCCCAGCTCGTTGATGGTCTGCACCGTTTGGGCTACTGTGCTGTTTGTGCTCTGCAGTAAGCATCTTGACACCCACCGGCAGCTGACCTTGTGTGCTGTCCAAACAGATAAGCTCAAAGTCCTTGCAATGTCATGCACTGTCACCCTTCTGTCAGACTGAATGAGGTCATTGACTGATTCGATCACCTCAGGAGACCTCACTTCTGTAGGCTGTCTATCTTCATCCTCAACACTGCTCCGTCCTTCTTTAAACAATTTAGCCCACTTGTAGACATTTTTTGGCTGAAACATGTGGCACCATACACAGTTGACATTCTCCTATGAATTTCAACTGGTTTGCACCCTTCAGCAACCAAAAACTTGATAACTGACCGCTGTTCAATCCTGGAGCATGCTTCTTGGACGGCCATCTTTGTTAATCGCCAAAACACTGAAAGTTTTTTTTAATCTGCAAAAGAAATTAAATCCATGTGAAAAAGAAGTAAAACAAAAACAAATTTTTAAAAAGTAAGCTTTTATCTGTATTAGAAGTCCTTATATCGAAAAATTCACCTTATTTATTGAATGATCCTCGTATATACAATAAATAGGCACTGATGATAATTTTACTATGAATATGTATTGTTGGCATTTTTTCATATAAAAATATACTTCTATACTTTCATAATGTTTTTTTAAACGGGGGTTTCACTATTTACTCATAGCTGGGACCCAAACAGGTACTACCACCCTAGGTCAGGGTGAACATGGGAACAACAGCAATTAAGAGGTGGTTCCAGTCGCCTCAAAACCATCCGTCCCCTTATCAGAGGCCTTGCTGCTGGAGGAGTTACTGGGTGTGGAAAAATTAGAAACATTACTAATGTGAGAGAACGCTAGAAGAGTGTAATCAGGGGGACAGTAGATAGCGATTGACATTGCATTTAAATTTTTGAAGATTAAAGTTGGCTGGAAAGCATGGAACCGGAAGCGAGTTTCACAAGCGATGTGCGAGAAAATAAACTGTTAGCATAGAACATACGATTACATTTAGCAAACTCAGTTGTAAATTGATTTAGAAATCTCTGTTGATTTCATATTGTCAACTGAAAATATACAATATGAATACAATACAATAGCGTTTTCTGAATTCTTCTAGCTGCTAAGGACATTTTGTTTGTTGTTAATAGTTACTTTGTTTTTAATAAATTCCTTTCGTTTTCGCCTTGAAAATTCCACATTGGATGAAACGCGTCGGCTAATAATACAGTTTTTATATTGTCTTTTACCTTTATACATATTGTCTTTTTCTACAGGTTAACTCTGAGAAAATTTTTCATATATATATATATATATATATATATATATATGGTTATCCCTAGACAGATTGTTTCGCTGTATCACAGCTCATCATTGTGGCTAGACAGGTGATTACTTCAAGCCGGGATCGAAACCCTTAGGTTATCAGCGCATGCAGCAGAGAAGTGGAATTTTTGACGCATTACATCCGAGATATAATCATTACCGGCCAACAGAGTGCTCAATTCATATCGAAGAGCTTTTAGCGTTAATTAAGAGCAGACGAAATTTCCCTTTCTTCCAAAGTGCTCAACCTACGAGATGGGGCGCATATATAAAGAGAGAGACAGGAGAAAATGATATTTTATCACTTTAAAAAAAATTTTTTTTCGTAGATACCCATTATTTATTAAACAGTATAATTATTTATTTTTCGTCTACCGACCGGAATATTCAAAATTTCTCATTAAAGAAATAAGATACGCCCACAGCCAGGATTCTAACCTACATCCCCCTATGCAAGAGACGTGATTTAGAGCGAGTCAGCCACGAACAGTCTTGCAGAACAAGCAAAACCGGAAAAAATTTCATATATATAAATGTCTATATTACGTAGAGGAGGCACGGTGGAGTAATGGATAGCGGTTTGGATCGAGGAACCGGAGAGCCGAGTTCGAATTCCAGTCGTGCTTGGGGAAAGGTATGAATCCTCTTCATCTACCGAAAGAAAGAAAGACCGGGTTCTATAGCCTTGGATGGCAACTGGTCTACCGCAGAAAGGAATGGCGACCTACTGCGGGAAAAAAATCTCCCTCGTCAGTCATATATTGAAAGATGCATGATCGCCTAAGCATGTATCATGCATGGCACATAACTGACTGACTGACCCTTGGGAAAGGTATGAATCCTCTTCTTCTCTCACCATCTATGGGTAAATAGTAGGACAGACGGATGGCAACTGATCTACCGCAGAAAGGAATGGCAACCTACTGCGGGAAAAAAATATGCCTCGTCAGTCATGTATCGAAAAAATATATCACGCATGGTACATAACTGACTGACTATATAAGGTGGTCTATCTTTTACGAAGATATTTAGGAGATATTTGGAAGAATATTAAATTAAAACTATATCCAAAACTGTTGTAGATTTGATAACAACCGGACTAAATGGAGATTTCTGCGTGTGTGATTTTGGTATCTCCGATTTGTAATTTGCTTTTTGGGGCTCATCCTTCTATTATGTGGGGAACACCGTAAACATACGTATGCATATGGGCAAAGGACAATGATTTTACCCAATCCCCGCGACCACTTTCCCGCTGGCATCGATATTACACCGACCCTACCTCTCTTACTGAAGAAGAAGGAAGGTGCTGCCGCAGGGTTAGAATCCCCGGCGCCAAGCGAAGGAAACAGGAAGAGAGAAAGAAGAAAATTTACACTTTTTAAGCCAGCCAAAATTATCTGCTCTATCTGTACATATTTCTTCTTGTGTGTCGCTCTGGGTATGACGTTAAACTACATCCAGCAGCAATGCCTCTGATCGGAAGATTGGAGGTTTTGAGGTTTTTAGGTACGGAGAAAGAACTCTTAACCGCTGATGTTACCAGGTCCACATTGACCCGGTGTGGTAGCGCCTTTTAGGACCCCAGTTATAGTGACACCCCCCCCCGTCCAAACAAAAATCAACAGTATATTTTGATCATAAAATGATCAACAATACATTTTTATAGTAAAATGACAATAAATCTGTTTAGTTTAGTTTTTCCTTCCGCTTGTGCTGTTAGGCGTCGCAGGGAAACAGTCGTCTCTCAGAGGCAAGGCGAGCGGCCTGGAGGAGAGATATCTCGCTGGCTCGGAGAGTGTCTGCCACTGAGTCGCTCCAGCGTCTTCTTGGTCTGCCTCTCGCTCTCCAGCCAGAGTACATGAGGGTGTATACTCGTCTGACTGGTTGGTTGATAGGCATACGAATGTCCGGACCACTTGATCCACTGTCGTTCGGTGTGTTGTATGATTGGTATTGCTCCTACCATATCACTTACTGCCTTATTCGGGAATTTTGCTAGGGGCCATGTCTGGCACTGGTATGTCAGCGTTGGTAGGAAAATGGCGTCATGGGAGGCGGAAACAGGTAATGCTGGCTAACGGGGCAGTGGTGTAACTGTAACTAGCTTAGCAGGTCGACAGTGGATCAAAATTGCTGAAGGAAACAAAAACAAAAGAACAATCAATAAAACACTAAAAAATATAAAAAAATATATCTTTCTTTATGTGCTATGTCCGGTGGACGAACATGGGTCTCCACAATTGCCTTTCCTTTGTAGCTCTTAATAATTTTTTCTTTTCGTTATCTAACCTAAACCTTGCTCCATTCGTTTACACAAGCTCACTTGTTAGGCTATGGGTTTTCTCTGTCCCTCTTGCCTTCAATCTATCCTGTGAGTATCAAATGTTCCAAGCCCCTTTTCCTCATTATGTGCCCTAGATATTTCAACTGATGCTAAGTATAAGTATCCTTTTCCTTTTCATTTTCTCTAAAACTTCGTCGTTGCTCACATATTCGGTCTATGGTATTCTCAGCATCCTTTTGTAGAACCACATCTCTGAAGATTCTAATCTCATTTTCATCTGTGAGCAGATTGTCCGGCATTTACTGTCATATAGAACTGATATTACATAGCATTTTAGTAATGTTTTCTCTGTTTCTGACGAAAGCATATCTATACCCCAAAATGCAAATATTATTTTCAATTGTAAAATAAAGTTAATAATAAATACCGCAACTTTTCCTTATATATATATATATATATATATATATATATATATATATATAAGTGAACATTGAAGTCAACGCTTAGAGGCGACAGGCTGTTTCGTGCTAGACGCAATCTTTAGGCCATGAGTGTTCGTTTTTTTTCTCGGCTATTTATATATACGGGTCAGTGGTGCATTGTGGGTAGTCTATTTTGGCGGTTATTTTGCCGGAAATCGTTTATTTGTTTATTTATTTATGAAACAGCCTGTCACCTCGAAGTGTTGACTTCAATGTTCAATTTTATATTTACACACGCTCTATCTCTGATATTCAGCACTTTATCCCATAAATATAGTACACCATAAGAGTATATTTCTTTATATATATATATATATATATATATATATATATATATATATATATGCAAAAGAAATTTTTTCCTAAACGACGAATTTCGTCTTCTGATGGACATTATCAAAGCAAATGTAAGGATTTTACATTGCAACAATATTTCTAAACAGAAGTTAAAATATCGTCCCTACATGATCCTGGCTCTTCATAACTTCCTATTTCGTGTGGCTCCTAGTAGTTTTTTATCCCTAGCCTACCACTCTACTTCCACCATCCATTCATACATGTTGTCTTATTGCCCTCAATATGCCCCGTAATTGTTAAGTTTTCCAAGCCCTCCTTTCTCATTTGCGTCCAAGGAATTTCAGTTATATATCTCTGATTCTGAGTAAAAGTTTTCTTTCTGTTGCCATTTTAAGACTTGCCCTCAATATGCCCAGTGGGGATTAAGTTTTCCACGCCCTCCTTTCTCGTTATGGGGCCAAGGAATTTCAGCTGTCTCTTTCTGATTCTGAGTAGAAGTGTTCTTTCTGTTGCCATTTTAAGACTTGCTCTTAATATGCCCCGTGAGGGTTAAGTTATCCAAGCCCTCCTTCCTCATTATGGGTCCAAGGAATTTCAGCTGTCTCTTTCTGATTCTGAGTAGAAGTGTTCTTTCTGTTGCCATTTTAAGACTGGTCCTCAATATGCCCCGTGAGGAATAAGTTTTCCAAGCCCTCCTTCCTCATTATGTGTTCAAGGAATTTCAGCTGAAACTTCCTGAATCTGAGTAGAAGTGTTCTTTCTATTGCCATTTTAAGTCTTGCCCTCAATATGCCCCATGTGTGGTAAAGTTTTCCAAGCCCTCCTTCCTCATTATGGGTCCAAGGAATTTCAGCTGTCTCTTGCTGATTCTGTGTAGAGGAGTCCTTTCTTTTGCCATTTTAAGACTTGCTCTCAATATGCCCCGTGTGGGTTAAGTTTTCCAAGCCCTCCTTCCTCATTAGGGCTCCAAGGAATTTCAGCTTTGTCTTCCTGATTCTGAGTAGAAGTGTTCTTTCTGTTGCAATTTTCTGTCACACTTTCTTATTGCTTACTCGCTCTGTCCATGGAATTTTCAGTATCCTTCTGTAGAAACACATTTCTGCTGCGTTTAGTTTCCTTCGAATCTGTGGGGAAATTTTCCAACATTCACTACCAGATAAGAGGATGGATATCGCATAGAAATCCAATACTCTTTTCTATGTTTCTAAACAATTTTTTCCGTTTCTCAGTGCTGGCTTAGCTTTTGGAATGCTTCTTTCGCTAGCCCAATGTGTGCTCGGATCACGGTGTCACATTTTACATCCTCTGTGTTTTCTTTTAATCATTTCACTCCAAGAAAGGCAATAAAACCAATAAGACGCAAGGGGGTTACTGAGTGCAAGAGATTATAAGAAAAAACATTAAGGAGCGTGAATAATCAAAGGACAGGAATTGTTATGGGAACTTACCCATAATGATAATATTGGACTATTCATTACATTATAAATACTGCACCTCAAGAGGAAGGACAGAGGATAATTGTAAGAACATTGGAATAGTGATACTTGTCGAGACAACATAGTTCACTCTAACCAAATCTGATAGTCATTACTAATACTTCTACTTCTTTGTATATATTTCTGTTTGCAATATATCTTGTTATCCCATACCTGTGTTCGAGTTATTTCTTCATTGGTTCTAACCTTGGACCATCACCGTGGTACAAGGAACTTAGACCATAACAGGAATTATGAAGACAGAAGAGAATGATTGGCATTGCATTTAAATTTTGAATGTTGAAGAATCTTAAATATTGAATAAACACCAATTTGTCTGAGCAGGCACTCGCTGTAGGGATTTTAGTTATCCTAATATATTCTATAGTCTCCTGAGATTTATAAATATTCACTCATAATTATCGTTTAGACGATGGCTCTAGTTAAATTGCAAAGGCTTCTCATCGCTTTTTAAAATACTTCTTTACGTCACATCAACCTTTACCACAATCTCCCGTATTTTCTCTGTACTTTTATAATCTAACGTTTGTACTTCTCGCGGGTTAATTTATATGACAGTTTGACCAATTTAAATCTAGCGTAATTTGTTTATTTTTTCTCTCTCCTCCGAAGTCTGTAAATTTCTCCGCCACTTCTGCGTGCCACGAAGACGTATATTTATTCCGACATCTTCGTAATATACATCTACAATAGCAAGTATGTAACAACATTCCAGGAGATGAATTATTTGCGTATTTGTTTACAATTTCAAATTATATAAGAAGGTGTGTGTTTCCTTTGCGATCGAGAAAGTTGCTGGGCTGCTTGCGCGTTCCTAAACATGCAGCCTATCAAGAAAATTACAACTAACGTTAGCAGAAACGACGGAACTGATGGGCGGAAGCAGATGTCAATTGTCAAAAGGAGTTAATTCTTATTTCAAGTAAAACCCAGTTGGGTTTTTCGGGTTAACAGCTGAACAATAAACTGGAAAGTTTTATAGTATGTCCTACAAAGTGTTGCTTTTTCTTCGAGTTCCCTAAAATGGAAACGCTGTGTCTTAAGACAGTAGTTCCCAAACTTTTTTGTTTCTGGGCCGCATATTCAGAATGAAAATTTACTTGTACCCCGCCAAATTTCATGTGATAAAAAGTACGGTTAAAAGTTTTTTTTTAAAAACAGAGAAAAGGTTAAAGAGAGATAACTGCGGATTCGAAGTCAGAACATTATCATTGATAACTCTCTCCTCCAATTTGCGGAACGTAGTTTATATAATCTTAATACTTGATATAATGCAAAAATATCACAATGATAAAATCGGTCAATAATTATTTATAACTATTTATACTGAGATTCTTGCAGGAATTACAAGTAATCCGTAATAATATTTTAATTTTTTAAATCGTATTTTTGGCATATGAATTTTTAAAAAACTGTTTCTAAATCTTTGATTGTCATTCAATCATTCACCTCACCTGCTATCCTCTTCCGCCTCACTTGCTATCTTCTTCCGCCTCACTTGCTATCCTCTTCCGCCTCACTTGCTATCTTCTTCCGCCTCACTTGCTATCCTCTCCAGCCTCACCTGCTATCCTCTTCCGCCTCACTTGCTATCTTCTTCCGCCTCACCTGCTATCCTCTTCCGCCTCACTTGCTATCCTCCCCCGCCTCACTTGCTATCTTCTTCCGCCTCACTTGCTATCCTCTCCCGCCTCACCTGCTATCCTCTTCCGCCTCACTTGCTATCTTCTTCCGCCTGACCTGCTATCCTCTTCCGCCTCACCTGCTATCCTCTTCCGCCTCACTTGCTATCCTCTCCCGCCTTACCTGCTATCCTCTTCCGCCTCACTTGCTATCTTCTTCCGCCTCACCTGCTATACTCTCCCGCCTCACCTGCTATCCAATTCTGCCTCACTTGGTATCTTCTTCCGCCTCACCTGCTATCCTCTTCCACCGCATCTGTGAGGCGCGCCGCGTCTTTTGGGAACCGCTGGGTTAAGGCATCAGTGTATATGTTTGTATATACGCATCTATGTATATTGTGAGAGCCGGGTTCGAATTTCACCATGGTCGATTTGTCAGGAAGGCGACTTCCTGATGTTATCTGACTGCATCGAGGTCGATCCCAGCGTGCGGCACCTTTGGAAAGTGCCTTAAAACCATACCACGGGTTGACCCAAGCCTTGTGAGTGAAATTGGGTAGACGGAACCCTTGTGGGCCGTCGATAGCTGTGCTAGCACGAAGCCACAAGCCATCGAGGCCGAAGGCTTGAGCGTGCTGACTTTGTTCAAATTGTTGATCACGCTAGATAGCAGGCTCTCCCCCAGAAACTGCAACTGCTATCCTCTTCCGTCACATCTATGAGGCGCGCCACACCGTTTGGGAACCACTGTTTTAAGCAAAGCACTTTTTTTAAAAGTAATGTTTGAGTTAAAAGATCGATAACTCGTGTGGGTGTATACTTTTTACCTTTTCTATTTACAAAGTTCCACATGCATTTCTCGCCATCCGTTCAGCATCTATTAAGATACAGTCGTCTTCTGTCATATGCGTAGAACAAATTAAATATAGCTTTAAAAACATAATCTCAGATACAAAATTACGTTAAAAGACCAGGAAGCGTTGCCGACAGTGTTTCATGTTTCAACAGGACATAAGCAATCATGGCTATCCACAGTTTTTTTTACTTTATTATCTATAAATTGCCATAATTTTTTTTTTAAGCAATTCACCCCAAGCAAGGCGGGAGAGCCACTAGCACACAAGAGGTTACATATGATTGAGAACAAGAAAAGAGGCGTGTTTGAGGAAAGGATACAGAGAAGGACGGGGAAAAAAGCTCAGGGTGCCAGATGTCGATTGACATTACATTTGAATATTTGAAGATTACAATCATCAGGGAAGCAAGTAAGGAGAAGGGAGTTCCGCAGACAGGATGTGCAGAAGAAGCTGTTTGAGAGGAAGAGACGGTTACATTTAACCATTTTGACAGTGAAAAGGTGGGACCGAGATGCCAGCCTGTTAGCTCACTTAAATTCATGAAGTCCGGGAACTAACGAAAGTAGCTCGTCGGCTTGAGAATTATAGTGGAGTAGTTTGCCGTTTAATGGCATGCTCCAACAGGGTGTAAGCGGTCATGACACTCCACAGGTTAATTTTCTTTATAATCTATAGTTCATCAAGATTTCCTGGGAATAATAACAGAGCATTTTGCCATGACTTCCTCCACAGTTTTGATTACAGAGCTGTTTAATCTCCTAGACTAGCCGCCATTCAAGGCTGTGAAGCCCAGTTTACTCTGGCGAGAGGAAATTAATTCATTCCTGTCAAAAGGACATTAATACGAAATGAACACAACAGACTAGACCGGAATTTGAACACAGTTCATCAGTTCCAAATATAAATACATCTAAAGCCATTCGACGAGAAACATATATTTTAAATGATTTTACAAAAGAATGCATTAAAATCATGAAAAAAGTTATTGTAAATTGTGATGGGTTAACGCAAACGCCGCTGGCAGAAAGAGCCTTTAACGTGCATAAGTAGCATAGTACCCGTCATAAATGACAGGATATATTTGTATATGAATCGGCACTTCCGTCAAAGATCAGAGGATCGCTACCTGAGATCAAAGGGCCGCTCCCCGGTACTTCGGAACAATTTTTATTCTTCTTGATCTATATGTATGTGCATGCTCTGTGTGTGTGTGTGTGTGTGTGTGTGTGTGTGTGTGTGTGTGTGTGTGTGTGTGTGTGTGTGTGTGTGTGCGTGCGCGCGCGCACCCCGTCGTGAAACCGATCCTATGTTAGGTCGTAGCACCATATAAAGGGTGTAGGCAAATAGCGTAGGCAAATAGCGTATCAGAGTGTAATATCTGTGTGCACTGTGAAAAATACTACATACACAAGATACATTGACAGACAGATATTAACAGAGCTATCTATATAGATGAGAAAGGATTTAGATAGATAGATAGATAGATAGATAGATAGATAGATAGATAGATATTAATAAAGCTATATATAGGGTTCAAAAAAGATTGAGATAGATAGATAGATAGATAGATAGATAGATAGATAGATAGATACTCCATTTTATATCTGTACAAGTTTAAGCGTGCCATCAAAAAATGACGACTACATTTAAGTAATGTTGCCATTGTATTGCTCGTATTTTCAAGTAGTTCTATTTTTACACTTAACTCTATAGTTGCATATAAGAAAAAAATTTGCTTTTTTAAAATCCTAAAAGGTAAACGTATCCAAAAAACCTAACACATGTGCCATAAAAAAATGTCGGCCATACTTAAGCAATTTTGAAATTGTATATTCTCTAGTTTCTATACAATACACTATTGTCGCATGTAAGAAAGAATTATGTTTCCCGAGTCATTAAAGTGAAATATATCCAAAGAAAGCTAACACGTTCCGTCAAAAACTGGTTTAAATAATTTTGAAATTCTATTTTCTCCATGAGAAATCTAAGATTTTAATCTACAGGGTGGTCGAAAGTCGTATCACCTGCTACCGAAAAGTAATGAGAACAATAGAAGAACAAGTAATACAAAGCACGTGTACTGGATTCAGTTTATTCACTTTCATTGACGCTGTCACACATCGAGAAGGTCTATATGAACACCATCATCTTCGTGGCAAAAAATGATGCGGCGCCATGTCCTCTGTGGTTCATTGTGTCGTGCTACACAGTTTTTGTCTCCATAATCTATCTTACCTATCTATAAGTCTACCATTCGTTCATGATGAGACTATTGCTACCACGTTTGTTCCGGTGCTGTTGCTATTTAACTAAATCTCCTTGAGAAGTAGCTAAATAGCAACAGCGCCGGAACTTTGCGCATAAGAAACTGGGATATGTCATAGATATCCCAATTTCTTAGGCACACAGTGGTCCGAAAGTCTTGTCACTCTCCTACCGAAAAGGAATGAGAACAATAGAACAACAAGTAATACAATAATACAAAGCACATGTACTAGATTTAGTTTATTCACTTACATTGACGCTGTCACACATCGAGAAGGTCTGTATGAACGTCATCATATTCGTGTCAGCCATCTGAAATAGAAATTTATACTATGTAGGGAGTGACACGACTTTTGGACCACATTGTATATATTTTTATCGCATGTAAGAAAGAATTCTGATTTTAAAATCATTAAATATATATATATATATATATATATATATATATATACATATACATATATATATATATAAAGAATGAACAGTAAGATATATAATCCGGTGTTCTTGTACATATTTTTATTTTTACAAAATAGTGCTCAATGTAAGTTTACAGAGCATTAATATATATATATATCTATATATAAATATATATATATATATATAAGTGAACACTGAAGTCAACACTCAGAGGCGACAGGCTGCTTCATGCTAGACGCAATCGTCAGGACCATTGCGTCTAGCATGAAACAGCCTGTCGCCTCTAAGTGTTGACTTCTATGTTCACTTTTATATTTACACACGCTCTATCTCTGATATTGAGCACTTTATCCCATAAATATAGCACACCTTAAGAATATATTTCTTCATATATATATATATATATATATTTCGTTGGACTGATGTGAGTTTGCGACCCTGGGATTCACGCTTTTGCGATCGTCAGACAAACTAATTAATTTTTTTTAATTTTTTTTCAATTTTGGATTTATGTAGGTTGCGTGTATTGGTGTTTTTATGGAAGTGGGAGGGAAATCGTCGTCGTGATGTCACTCATGCTAACGCAACCTACATAAATTCAAAATTTAAAAAAATTAATCAGTTTGTCTGACGATCGCAAAAACGTGAAACCCAGGGTCACAAACTCACATCAATCCAACCAAATATGTTAGCTCTATCTCTGATATTGAGCGCTTTCTAATAATTACCGCGCATATAATATATAAATAATAATATAATATATCACACACACACACACACACACACACACACGCACACACACACACATATATATATATTTATATTTATATACACACTTTCATATATATGTGTGTGTGTGTGTGTGTGTGTGTGTGTGTGTGTGTACAAGTAAAATTGTCCAAATCGTGTAACAGCATAATTGTCCATCCCACAAAATGTTTAATATCTAAATAAGCTAATTGATTTTCTTTTTTCCAGGTTTTCAGATAAGACGTTTAACCATCTTGACATCATTTGTCGTAAGAAGTACTGAAAAACCCTTTGAAAGAGAATAGTTTAAAATTGTTTTGCGTCAGCTCCGCTATGTCTTCCGAAATGGTGAGAGAGAAAAAAAAAGAACATTTGTGCCTCCAGTAATGGTACCAACATTCATACTCTGGCTCCCATCTTCAACGTCCAATCAAGAACCATGACGAGAACAGTCAATAAGTTTAAAAAAGGGGGAACAGTAGAGAGGAAAACTGGATCAGGAGGTCACTAAAGGAAGAGGGGTAATCATTTCAACTTACAGCTAAAGAGACCAATTAGAAAAGATCCAAGTGAATTCATAAGACGTTTGGCACTGGAGAAAGAAGTTTCAACTATGGCAGTACAAAAATCAGTGAAAAAAGACTTGAAAATGAAATCGTACGTGAATCTTGTTACTCTAGGGCAGAATGTTAGAAGATTAGAGAGAGCGAAGATCATCTTGAATAAGTTTGAAAATGATCCTGGAATAATATATATATATATATATATATATATATATATATATATATATATATATATATATGAACTCTATTTCAATCCTTCATGAGCTTCCGATCCTTAACTATGATTTATTAACGATGAACATATTTCGTTTATGATCGATTTCACCATGATATTTCTGTTGAGCTTGGAGAATGATTATACATTCTTATTGCTCAAAGTAGAGTTCAATAGTGTTATAAAAACCTCGGAGAATTCCAGTAAGATATCTTTAATCATTTCTAAGATACAACGGTCCAAAGCTGAATCTGACAAATGAACAATTTTGCTTTTACACGATTTGGACAATTTTGTTGTTACGCCCGGTGTATACATATATATATATATATATATATATATATATATATATATATATATATATATATATATATATATATATATACGGCTTGTACAGTTAAAAAATTACTGCAGTATTGCTTTGGTTATCCTAGGTTGTCTAGAAAGTCCTGACTCACTTAGGAAGCGGAAAGAAAACAACAAAATTTTATGGAGTAACACCAACATTAGGTTTCAGCCATTCTGTTCCGTCCGTAGGGTTTTATTATACCACGGGTATAATAATGCTCATAATGGGGGAAATCAAATGGAAAAATAAATCTTTATTCCATAACTCTCTCCCCTTACAGTGATATCAACACTACCGTAGGAGTATAGGAGATCATTTTACAGGATGGGGACGGAAGGAACTTGCTCTGAGAATATACAATTCGTTTACCCTATAAAGGGCAGCCTCCGCCAGGTCTCTCCCCTCATACGCCTATGATATCTACTAAAATGTCAAACCTAACGACTGGATCCAATGTTTTCCGGATGTTTCACTAGCCCGAATGCCTGATAAGAGTCCTTTGTTATGCTATGATCACTGACCACTCTCGGCGACCCAAGTAATTAAAAAAGATATTAAGTTTATCGGCCAGAGCTTGCATTCGGTGTAAAATCATACTGCTGGGTCCATAACTAGCTATATCCTAACACATATATTCGGAGCTAATCTCCGTAACTTTATTTACTATTTATTGACGTTTTCCTGCTTGGAATGAGTTTCCGGTTCCTTCTAATGGCGACTTCAAGTATCTATGTCTGCGCCTGAATTCCGAAATTTTATTCACTTATCATTTTTCCTCTCCCAAGTAGGAGTAAATAGGTTTGCCTATCGGCCAATTCACAGTCCTTCCTAGTTAAAATCTATACGTTTAGCGTCTCCGCCAAAAATCTTATTCAATAGTTATTTATTTCCTTTCCTTCTTTCCCAATAGGTGTAGATAAGTTCGAATATTGCCCAGTTCACACTCCACCCAAGTTTTTTGAACAGGAGTAGAGGTTTATCTCTTGTTTCCAGTTTAGGATTGGGTTTCTGGTTTATTCTAAAGTCTATTGTCACACTATACTGCTAATGAGTCCGAAAGAATTTTGAAATGTTATTCACTAATTAAATCTTGACTTCTTAGAGTCTAGAATTAGCCGTTATCTTTCCTGCATAGCCCCAAGAACTTCACTTCTTACCCTTTGTTATGCTCACACACAGTAACCTTCTACCTTGAGTAGCTCTTCGGGCTTGTATTGAGTGAACATTAGTAAAAAAAATTTTAAAAAAAACAAGAAAGAAACTTATCTTGAATTCGGCTTTGTTAAACTATTACTGGGTTTTTGGCAAATCGACATGCCTTCCAAAAGCTAAGCAGAGTATTAAGAAACAGAAAAATTTCGTTCAAAAAAAAAAAGAAAATCAGTCCTTCTACATGACAGCGAATGCTAGACAATTTCATCAAAGATGAAGAAGAGGCTTGAAGCAATAGAAATGTGGTTCTACTGAAGGATGCTGAGGATACCATGAACTTATCATGTCATTTAGAGTAGAGGAAAACAAAATGGACACTTTTACTTAATATCTGGAGCGATACTTGAAATTTCTAGGGTACATGAGGAAAGAGGGCTTGGAAAAGTCGATACTCACGGGACAGATTGTAGAAAAGAGGGACAGAGGAAAACAACGGATAACCTACCGGGCGAGCTTGAGTAAATGGATGGCGGAACAAGATTTAGAAAAGATAACAAAAAACAAAATTCATTAAGAGCTACAAAGGAGAGAAAAATGTGGAGAGCCATGATCGTCAACGTCCTGAAGAGACACGACACATAGAAGACGAAGAATGAGCTTGAGTAAATGGATAGCAGAACAGGGTTTAGGAGAGATAACAAAATGACAAGTGTTATTAAGAGCTACAAATGACAGGAAATTGTGGAGAGCCATGATCGCCAACGTCCTGAAGAGACACGGCACATAGAAGACGAAGAATGAGCTTGAGTAAGTGGATAGCGGAATAGGGTTTAGGAGAAATAAGAAAAAGACAAAATTTATTAAGAGCTACAAAGGAGAGGAAATTGTGGAGAGCCGTATTCGCCAACATCCTGAAGAGACACGGCACATAGAAGACGAAGAATGAGCTTGAGTAAGTGGATAGCGGAACAGGGTTTAGGAGAAATAAGAAAAAGACAAAATTCATTAAGGGCTACAAAGGACAGAAAATTGTGGAGAGCCATGATTGCCAACATCCTGAACGGACATAGAAGATGATATATATAATTTTAAATTCTCAAAGCTGTCATATCTAACTTCACATGTAATATCAAATCTCCCCTAAAGGAAGTGAACACTGGACAATCTCCTCACAGATGTAGAAGAGACTTGATCAACAGAAATCTAGTTCTACAGAAGGAAGCTGAGAATACAATGAACAGAATATGTGAGCAACGACGAAGTTTTAGAGAAAATGGAAACAAAAAGGAAGCTTATATTTCACATCAGGAAGAACAGTTGACATTTCTAGGGTGTATAATTAGGAAAGAGGGCTTGGAAAACTTGATACTCACAGGACAGATTGAGGGAAAGAGGAAAATAATACATGACCTAATTAGAGAGCTTGAGTAAATGGATGGCGGAACAGGGTTTAGAAGAGATAACAAAAAGACTAAATTTATTAAGAGCTACAAAGGATAGGAAATTGTGGAGAGCCATGGTCGCCAACGTCCTGAAGGGACACGGCACATAGAAGACAAAGAATGAGCTTGAGGAAATGGACTTTTCGTGTAGCTTCTAATATTTTTTCAAAAATGTACAGCTGGCAACATTATTTATTCAAAAACATTATTAGGTTGGTGCAAAAATAATGTCGTTTTTTGACGTTCAACTTCATGTGAGAAAACGACATTATTTTTGCACCAACCTAATATCACAGACCTTTCTGTTGGACGTAGCTTATCGTCATACCCAGGACGCGGATGTAGTTTATCGTCATACCCAGAGCACGGATGTAGTTTATCGTTATACCCAGAACGATATCTCATCAGTACATATCTATTTCAGTGTCTTCGCGATCACTGATAAGCCAAAACATTAGGACAAGCGACATGTTACAAAAATGACAGCTAGTGTCTTGTAACAGCTGAGCATGTCGAGATCAGAGGCACATAAGCCGATAAGCTGGCTTTGAGTAATTCCCTTCGTCGTGTTGAATGTTGTAGTTATGAGAAAGAATAATACGCAGAGTGAATTTAATAAATACCAAATTGTTATGACCAGTAAACGTGCGGTGGGGTGCATTTTTTAAAAACGGCATCGCTTGCGGGGCTTATGTCAGGTATATATCGAAATGAAAATTGCGGGACGTAAGGAGGCTGAGGTTTCTCAGGCAGGCGACCTAAATAAGAAACAATAAAAACCTCTACTCCTGCTAAAAAAAAAACGGGAAGGAGTATGAACCGAGCAATATATATATATATATATATATATACATACATATATATATATATAAATTTATATATATATATATATATATATATATATATATATATATATATATATATATATGGTCGCGTAGTCAAGTGATTAGAACGTTAGCTTTCTGAACATGAGACCCGTGTTGATTCGTCAGGAAGGAGACTTCCTGATGTTATCTGACTGGAGGAGCACGATCCCAGCGTGCGGCACCTTTGGAAAGTGCCTGAAAACCATAACACCGGTTGACCCAAGCCTTGAGAGTGAAATTGGATTGACGGAACACGTGGGGGGGGGGGCGTCGATAGCTGTGCTAGCACGACGTCACAGGTCATCGTGACTGAGGGTTTGGGCGTGCTGACCTTGTTTTGATTGTTGATCACGCTAGATAACACGCACTCTCCCAGAAACTGTAACTAAGGTCTGCTCAGCATAGTTGCAGTATAAAACGCGGGTGGGCACTGTGGGTGTTGAACAAACACGAATGTGCCTGAGCAAGCGTCTGCAATAGGGATTGGCTCGCCGCCCTAGTAGACGGGTATTACCGGTTTGTGACTGGTAGGGATAATTCCAAGGAGAATATTAATCCAGGGAGAGCTCAATGTAGACTACAGAGCATTATAACAATAATAATAATATGAATATTTATGAATATTTAACGTTTTCTTCTTTATTATATATACATGTGTGTGTGTGTGTGTGTGTGTGTGTGTGTGTGTGTGTGTGTGTGTGTGTGTGTGTGTGTGTGTGTGTGTGTGTGTGTGTGTGTGTGTGTGTGTGTGTGTGTGTGTGTGTGTGTGTGTGTGTGTGTGTGTGTGTGTGTGTGTGTGTGAAACGGAATTTTACAGTGAAGCTGGGATTATATTGTTCACTAAAATAAATTTAATATATGAAATATACGTGCAAATCTGAAGAAATCATCTCTCCATCCCATAATACTTTTTGTATTATGGGATGGAGAGATGATTTCTTCAGTGACTGAGAAGAAGAAGGAGCATTTGTAAATTGTTGGCAGAACAGGGATTAAGAGAGATAGCCAAAAGGCAAATTTTACTAAGAGCTATAAAGGATAGGAAATAGTGGAGAGCCATGATCACCCACATTCTGAAGGGACATGGCACATAGAACGTTGTGTCAAGGGTTAGTAGTTTTTTTTTTAATTGTTTTCTGCGGCTTATCAAACTTTTGCAGGTTATTTAAAACCAGAAAATATTTTTAGGTTATAAGAATTCTTTTGGCGATAATAATGATTTAGTGACACAAGTCGTGCTAATTAACCCATAGCTGGGGAGATAAGAGGTGGATTCATACCTTTCCCAAGAGTATTTGCGTGTATGTGAATCTAACGAACGCGACTTGAATAAGAACTCGCCACTAAATAAAAATTAACAATTCCGAGTCGTTATCAATTACACCACCCGCACATCCAAACTTACAGCACTTGGTATTCCCAAGGATAATGACCAGGTACTATGTTGCTTAACTTCAGTGATCATATGGTAACCGATGTTTCAACGTCATATGGCCGTAAGACTAAATGGTTGGAAAAAGATAGATAGATAGATAGATAGATAGATAGATAGATAGATAGATAGATATGAATAGACCGAGATAAATAGATATGAATAGACCGAGATAGATAGATAGATAGATAGATAGATAGATAGATAGATAGATAGAAACATGCGGAGATAGATAGATAGATAGATAGATAGATAGATAGATAGATAGATAGATAGATAGATAGAAACATGCGGAGATAGATAGATAGATAGATAGATAGATAGATAGATAGATAGATAGATATGAATAGACCGAGATAAATAGATATGAATAGACCGAGATAGATAGATAGATAGATAGATAGATAGATAGATAGATAGATAGATAGATAGATAGATAGATATGAATAGACCGAGATAAATAGATATGAATAGACCGAGATAAATAGATATGAATATACCGAGATAGATAGATAGATAGATAGATAGATAGAAGAAGAAGAAGAAGAAGAAGAAGAAGAAGAAGAAGAAGAAGAAGAAGAAGAAGAATCTGGATTGCTACTCGACGTATTATTGGAGATGGTTAACGGTAATAATGCTACAGGTAATAATAGCACAAGTGAAATAATATGAAAAAATGGCACAAGTGAAAAACAGGCTCTTTAAACAGTTTAAAATTAAACACCAGTAGCTGTTTAATTTTAAGCTATTTAAAGGTAAATTTCTAATCTGAGGACTGTTGTTGTCTGTTTATTTACTTCTGGTTCAGTTCTCTGGGAACCGACAAGTACACACCATTGACCTCAGTGTCTCTATCACAACCCCGTGATGGAAGTCATATAAAGCAATAAAGGAAAAGAAAAGATTTACGTCCTTGGATACATGTATACAAAACTGATTATAAGGTCAACTACTATCAGATGGAGATATGATAAGAGAACATCTTTTTGCAAAGGTATCATGACCACCAATCTTAAAAATAAAAAATAAAAATCACAGAGGGTTAGGTTCAATTCCTGATATCTGAGGCATCCCCAAAAAAGTGAAGTGCTGAGAAAGTTGAACAAGTCTGGCACCCCAGGAAGTAAATAAATAGTTGCCATGAAAATATTTGTAGAGAAGACAAAGGGAAGTCACATCACGTCTGTGAAAAAGTGACTATAGACGAGATGCCAGATCAGGGCCTATCACATTGCATATCCGTCTCTGGATATTGTCGAGGACCTCGAGATGAACAATGGGGGCACCAGACTATATATGGCAATAGTATTCAATGCAAGGACGAATGGTTAATTTGTAGATTTGAAGGATGGATTCAGGCGAGAAAAACCTTCTGGAGTGACACAGCCTGGAATGAAAGCTATAGAAATTTTTCAGTATATAAGACTTATGGTGAAGGTTAATAAATGTGTAGGTAATAATAGAACAGTAAAAATGGTACAAGTGAAAAACAAACTCTTTAAACAGCTTAAAATTAAACACCAGTAGATGTTTAATTTTATGCTATTTAAAGATACATTTCTAATCAGAGGACAGGTGTTGTCTGTTTACTTCAGGTTCAGATGTCCGGGAACCGTCAAGTACACACCATTGATCTCAGTGGCTCTACCACAACCCCATAATTTAAACCATATCTATATAATAAATACAAATGTCAGTGTGTCACTGTGTCACACTTTTTCAACTTTACTCCTAGAGGTCGTAGCCCAACATGTCATACCATTTTGGAATCAGGCCGACTCCGTGAGCAAATTAAAAACATTCCGAGTTGGATCCGGACCCGCAATCCTGAAATTTTGGATTCTCAACTTTTCATTACTACGATTGTTTTCGGATTCCGCCATCTTGCTTCTACTGATAAAAACAATTAAAGGGACACAACTCTCTAAATTTCAATAGCTTATGTTCAAATGAAAAAAACTAGTTCTCAGATTACAATGTTTCAAAATAAAATTGTCCGCGTTTTCAACTTTACTTCTTCTAGAGGCCGTAGTCCAACATATTATACCATTTCGGAAACAGGCCGACTCTGTGAGCAAATTAAAAACATTCCCAATGGATCCAGACCCGTAATCCTGAAATTCTGGATTTCCAAGTTTTCATTACTGCGATTGTTTTCGCGATATTTTTACGTGATTTTTTGCGTGATTCCTTAAATTACGTGGCGACAGAAGAATTATCGTTGAACTTTTAAAATGTAGGCTTAAATATTAATGCAATACTTAAATGCAGCGATCAATTTTGAGTTCTTCTGTTGTTTATTGTTGCCTATCGCATCTACTTGTTCCTACCTATTGTGATTAAGACCCAGTCAAGAGCCCTATAAGGCCGGCTTTTTAGTTATGGATACATGTATACAAAACATAAATCCTTATCTGTTTTCATCTTTTGTATAGCAAATCCTTTTCAGGGCGTGGTCGACCATGGCTCTCCATAATTTCCTGTCTTTTTTTACTCAAAGTAATTTTTTTTTACCCTTTACCATACCTCATTATTCTAGTCATACATGGATACATGTATACAAAACAGATTCAGATCAACTACTATCTGATGGAGATTTTTGTCCTGTTTTCCACTTGTGCCATCTTTTATTGGATCCCTTATTACCTAAATTCACTGCAGAATACATCAATTGGCTACGAGTAAACTTATCAACACATTACTTTTATTTTTAATCATTCTTTTATTAAAATGTCGAGCCTACTGACTCCAGTATTATGACGAAGCCAATGCCAATAACAGGTCGATCCTTAAAAAAAAAAAATTAAGCATGAAAAAAGGAAGCAAGTAAGTTCAAATTTCAATCCTGGGGTCAGTAACTGGAACCAAACTAGTTTGTCACGAAACTGGGAAATAAAATGGAGTATTGTATACAAACTGTTAAGTATTCACAATGGGTTGTTATGAACATATAAAAACAACAATGAACTGATCTCACAAAAAGATTGCATTATACATTTTCCTTGTATCATGTATTAGCGCTGTGTAGTAATTCGAATATTACACAACTCCTTTTATCAAAGGCCACCTGGTGGATACAATCTTTTTGGCTGGTTAAAATTAATTTCCTTCCCATGAGCGTCCACCCATTCGTCTACTTCCGGCGATATTTTTCCTGACATAAATCCTTATCTGTTTTCATCTTTTGTATACCAAATCCTTTTCAGGGCGTGGGCGATTATGACTCTCCATAGTTTCCTGTCTTTTGTTACTCTAAGTAATTTTTTTACCCTTTACCATACCTGATTATTCCAGTCATATTCATTCAATATGCCCTATGAGTATTAGATTCTCCGAGCCTTTTTCCTCGTTATGCGTTCCAGAAACTTCAGCTACTTCTTTCTGGTTCTAATTTTTGTCTTTGTAATTCCTATTTTCATTAAGACAGTAAATGTGTGTCCAGGTTCTTACAACGTTTCACCTTTCTTGGCAGATCTTCTCTTATCCCAATGTAGAATGTAGATAGATAGATAGATAGATAGATAGATAGATAGATAGATAGATAGATAGATAGATAGATATGAATAGACCGAGATAAATAGATATGAATAGACCGAGATAGATATATAGATAGATAGATAGATAGATAGAGAGATCAAGATAGATAGATAGATAGATAGATAGATAGATAGATAGATATGAATAGACCGTGATAGATAAAAAAGACTTATATAGATAGAAAAAGAAACTTATATATCTATCTTTTATGAAACAACAGACTAAATGCATTACTTGTTCACCGTTATGAGATTGACCATAATTTTGATTTAAAAAAAATGCTATTCTAATTAAAAAGGAAAGCAAGTTATTAAGACGAAAGTGTTTAGAAAGTGATTTAATTATCTTGGGTAAATTTGCGTCTAGGTTCTTGCAACGTTTCGCCTTTCTTGGCAGATTTTCTCTTATCACAATGTAAAATATTTAATAACAAAAGTGATGGAAACATAGAAAAATATTTAAAGACATTTTTATGTTTAACATTCTTTTTATAGATACAAGTATTTAAGTAAATGCTCTGTTTATAATAAACAGTATTAAATAACATTTACCGGCCTGAATGTCCGAGAAAGTTTCATAGAAAATATTCTTCCTCCGACAGGATTCGAACCTGTATCCTATACGGAACCGTCATATAGCCTGACGTGCTTTAACCGATTCGGCCACTGAGGACCGTTCGGTTGGCAAGGTCGAATTTACTGCTTATAAACTTCAATCTTCCATGAATCTTTCACGTACATTCATATCTGCTCTTGGCGTATCAAATGTAAACAAATAACGTCACACATTATGAAATGGACAAAATCAGCCAATTATTTAAAGGCATTTTTATAAAATGTTTAAAAAATTTTATAACAAGAATATTAAACATAAAAATGCCAATTTCATAATGTGTATAGACAAATATATAAAGAAACTGAAAGTGCCATTAGCTAGAATATATACTAAAAACACATCTAAAAGTTTAAAATTTCATATCTATGCATAATTATAAACAAAGTTTGCGTTTTTTATATCCCCCTCCTCGACAAACGCATATATAATTAAAACAAAAACTATACTTTAGTCCGATTAAGTCAAAAAGAACAAAACGTATCAAAACATTCAAATTTTTTAAAATTTTGTTATTAATTTTCCTAACATTGTTCTGATATATAAAAATGTATATATCATTTTCTCCCATACATATATATATATATATGTTTTTTGTGTGTGTGTGTGTGTGTGTGTGTGTGTGTGTGTGTGTGCGTATTTAGGTAGCATTTTTTCATTAATGCATGATTCATTAAATAATATAGACAAGTAAATTCCTTTCATATTGTCGAATAAGCTATTTTATCATAACTTAAACACGAAAGAAAATCATGTTGATATATATATATATATATATATATATATATATATATATATATATATATATATATATATATATATATAGGATTAATACAAATATAAAATTTGTCACTTAGCTTTGATGTTATCATTAGCATCTCAGCCCTAGATTTTCCATCAATCGCTCCGTCCACTCCTCAGGATAATATATATATATATATATATATATATATATATATATATATATATATATATATATATATAACATTGAAGTCAACACTCAGAAGCAACAGACTGTTTCATGCCAAACGCAATCGTCAGGCCACACACACACACGCACATACATACACACACACACACACACACACATATATATATATATATATATATATATATATATATATATATATATATGTGTGTGTGTGTGTGTGTATGTATGTATTTGTGCTTTGTCATGCTATTTTGGCCAAGAAACACCACCTCTACTGCAGCTGCAGTACATGTGCTATCCCTACGACTTTATATATATATATATATATATATATATATATATATATATATATATATATATATATTCACACACGCAAAAGAACGCAGGTTAAAATCCTACCGGAGAGCGCATATTTTTCTCTAATAAGATTTCTATAGCAAGCCTATCACTTCTCTATCGCTACTTCCATGGAAAGTGCTCAGATGAACTACATTCCTTGGTTCCGCCATTTCTAACCTTTACGGCTATAACCCGCCATGCCACACAAATTAAGATTTAAATGCAATGTCAATCGCTATCTACTCTCCTCCTGATTACTCTTTCCTCTTCCAACTCATTATTAATGTTTCTGTTCCTAATTCTTCCACGCTCTGTAACACCTTGTCCCGCGCGAATATGTGTAATATATAATATTGCAGGTTCGGGTAATTAATCAGTAGTCAAGATTAATCAAACAGAAAATATAACGAAGACGCTAATTGGCTGAAGAAAGGACCAATCACTGTAATGATAACGTAACATTGGTTATATAAGTGCCAAATTCAAAAAACCCTCTTTTTTATTCCACCGTCGTACTCGGGGTGTACGAAGCAAGACTACTTCCATCATTATAAGTCAATGGCTTCAGGTAACGGAAAAATGGAACCGGCAACCTCAAGAGAAATTATGCATCTTTCCTGCTAATTCTCCCCAAAATATTAATTCACGCCAACATTTGCTAAAATTCACACCAAATTCTTCCAGAGCGAAGCAATTCCATTGCGCTCTGATTGAGTTGACCTTTGCGATCGCCCCAAATGTGGGCGATTGGGATGCGCTTATTTTAAGTGTTGGGTTGATTTTCGCTCTCACCCCGATAAACAAGCCAAAACATTTTTTTGATTGCAAAATATCTCTTGTAAATACCTTGAATATCATCCACAGTTACGAAATGTGAATAAATCTTTGATTTTTGGTAATTTTTCATTCTGTGGTTGTTGTTGCGAGGCAACTTAAACCAATTTTGATTTAAAGTTTATAATTTCAAAATTATAAAAAAACTTTGATTTAAAATTTATAATTTCTTGGGGTGAATTAATATTTGCGATAAGCAACTGTATTGTGATTTAACAGAAAATATCTGAAATTACTAAAGCTAGCCTAAAAATGAGAGATTTCTTCAACGAGGACTGTTGACAGATACCCGGACACCTTTTTATCCTAAGCTAAGTCTGCAGACGCACATTGTCTAGAAACACTTCTTTTGCTTTATTTCACTTTTTTTCCTATTTGGATATTGAATTTATTTAAATAGTGCTGGTTGTTTTTCTTTCTCTTCAAAAGTTGTCGCCCTGTTCGTCTGAACTCACGGGGCTTAACACTAATCCTCTTTAAACTTGAGGTTGTATCCCGGCGTATTATCGTGGATATAATCACCACAAGAGCGCGCAAATATCGTACACAGAAGTGCTCACATATATAAGCATATACACATGCCATGTTTACTTCCCTCTATTCTGGAAACACTTTGGCTAATCTCGACGCTTAAACTGATCTAAACTAATCAAGAATGCTTTTTTGTTTTTACTTTTCAGACGTACACTTTTAGCTTTATCGTTTTTGCCACAACATTTCTTCCGGCGTAAACTGTAGCCTCTTGAGGTTGCACTTGTTAACAACATACTTCATTGGACAAAATAAAAGGTTTAGTTGCTTTTTTCTTTCTTAATTCTTTGTTTCTTTTTCTTTTTTGCGTTATTTAATTCTTCCCTTTCATCTTCCATTCATTCATTCTTTCGTTCTTTCTGTTATTTTAATTCTTCAGCATTCATTTTTACTTTTGTTATTCTTTTGTTATTTGATACTTTCGCTCGCGTTATTGGATATTTTACTTCGTCTTATTTGTTTCTTCTTTATTTTCTTTCTTTCTTTTTTGCATTTTCTCTTTACTTGAAGCTTCCTTTTTTAGTATTGTTTTTCTCACTTTTTGTACTTTTTGTTGCTTTGTTTGATATTTCTTTTTTCTTTCTTTTATTTTATTTTCTTATATCTTTTTTATTTGCTCTATTTGATATTTCCTTCCTTTCTTTTGTGTCCCCCTTTCTTTCTTTCATTTGCTTTATTTTCTATTTCCTATCTCTTTCTTTATTTCTTTCGCTTTATTTGACACATTACGACTTTCTTTCTTCTGCTTTATTTATAATTCCTTTTTGTTCTTCTCTTTTCTTTCTTTCGCATTATTTCGTACTTCCTTTTTTCTTCTTTATTACTTTCTTTGATTTTTTCTTTTGTTTTATTTTATACTTTCTATTAATTTTCTTTTTCTTTCTTTCTTTCATTTGTTTTATTTTAAATTTACTCTTTTTCTTTCTTTCTTTCTTTCGTTCTTTCTTTTTCTCCCTTTCTTTTTCGTCCTTTTCTTTTTTCTTTCTTTCTTTCTTTCTTTGTTTCTTTCTTTTGCTTTACTTTAAATTTATTATCCTCCTTTCTTTCTCTCTTTTTCGTTCGTTCTTTCGCCTTATTTGGCATAGTCGTTTGTGACAGTCTTTCTTTCGTTCTTTCTTTCTTTTTCTCCCTATCTTTTTCGTTCTTTTTTCTTTCTTTCATGTGCTTTATTTTAAATTTACCCTCTCTTTTTCTTTTTTCGCTCTTTCTTTCACTTTATTTGTCATATTCATCTGTGACTTTCTCCCTTTTTTCTTTCTTTATTGTTCTTTCTTATTTTTCTCTTTCATTTTTTTCTTTATTTAGTATTTCCTTTTTTCTTACTTTCTTTGATACTTTCTTTTTCTTTTCTTTTATACTTTCTATTAATTTTCCTTCTTTTGTCCTTTCCTTTCCTTTACTTGATACTGCCTGTCATTCTTCCCATTTCTTTCTCTCTTCCTTCTTTCTTTCTTTCTTTCTTTCTTTCTTTTGTCCTTTCTTTTGTCCTTTCCTTTCCTTTACTTGATACTGCCTGTCATTCTTCCCATTTCTTTCTCCCTTCCTTCTTTCTTTCTTTCTTTCTTTTGTCCTTTCTTTTGTCCTTTCCTTTCCTTTACTTGATACTCCCTGTCATTCTTCCCATTTCTATCTCTCTTCCTTTTTCTTTCTATCTTTCTTTTGTCCTTTCTTTTGTCCTTTCCTTTCCTTTACTTGATACTGCCTGTCATTCTTCCCATTTCTTTCTCTCTCCCATTTTCTTTCTTTCTTTCTTTTGTCCTTTCTTTTGTCCTTTCCTTTCCTTTACTTGATACTGCCTGTCATTCTTCCCATTTCTATCTCTCTTTCTTTTTTCTTTCTTTCTTTCTTTTGTCCTTTCCTTTCCTTTACTTGATACTGCCTGTCATTCTTCCCATTTCTTTCTCTCTTCTATTTTCTTTCTTTCTTTCTTTTGTCCTTTCCTTTCCTTTATCTGCTACTGCCTGTCATTCTTCCCATTTCTTTCTCTCTTCCTTCTTTCTTTCTTTCTTTCTTTCTTTTGTCCTTTCCTTTCCTTTATCTGATACTACCTGTCATTCTTCCCATTTCTTTCTCTCTTTCATTTTTCTTTCTTTCTTTCTTTTGTCCTTTCTTTTGTCCTTTCCTTTCCTTTACTTGATACTGCCTGTCATTCTTCCCATTTCTTTCTCCCTTCCTTCTTTCTTTCTTTCTTTCTTTCTTTTGTCCTTTCTTTTGTCCTTTCCTTTCCTTTACTTGATACTGCCTGTCATTCTTCCCATTTCTTTCTCCCTTCCTTCTTTCTTTCTTTCTTTCTTTCTTTTGTCCTTTCTTTTGTCCTTTCCTTTCCTTTACTTGACACTGCCTGTCATTCTTCCCATTTCTTTCTCCCTTCCTTCTTTCTTTCTTTCTTTCTTTCTTTTGTCCTTTCTTTTGTCCTTTCCTTTCCTTTACTTGATACTGCCTGTCATTCTTCCCATTTCTTTCTCCCTTCCTTCTTTCTTTCTTTCTTTCTTTTGTCCTTTCTTTTGTCCTTTCCTTTCCTTTACTTGACACTGCCTGTCATTCTTCCCATTTCTTTCTCCCTTCCTTCTTTCTTTCTTTCTTTCTTTTGTCCTTTCTTTTGTCCTTTCCTTTCCTTTACTTGATACTGCCTGTCATTCTTCCCATTTCTTTCTCTCTTCCTTTTCTTTCTTTCTTTCAAATCCATGAATTACTTTGTCATGAAACATGGCTTTCAACTTTAGCAATTAATATTTCTTTAGAGAACCTCCATAAAATAAGTCTTAAATAGTTTTCCTTATGCTGCAAAGTCGTTTCAAATCAAAGAGTAAATACGTTCCGGATTACACAGAAAACCGTTTAAAGTGTTTCTCATCAAAAGAATAATCATTAATTTATTACCAGTTTATTTTGTTGTTGTTGTTATAACTGGAGGTGTCGTTCAACGAGAATAAGCGGACATAATAACGAAATAGAGCATAAGTAAGTTGGGGAGACCAGGCTGCTAATATGCTGTTGTTTTTTTTTTCTTTTATGTTTGTTTTTTGGGGATATTTTATATTTAAAGATTTAAAATCTAGAAATCCTTGTTATATGTAACAACAGCATTAATTGTATAAATACAAATCCGAGATTACACGTGAAAAAAATATAAACAATATAACTGTATTTTTTTATGGGTAGGGGCGGTATGGGTCATGTTTTATTCTTTAATAATTTTTTCATTTCACCCCAATCAAGGCTATAATGCCATTAAGACGCAAAGGGTTTAAAAGAAATTGTGAGAAAAAAAAAATAAAAGAACAGTTATTAAAAAAAAGACAAAAAATAGCGATTGACGTTTCATTTACATTTTGAAGGTTGTATGTGTAGCGGGTGGAATGAAACCGGAAGAGGGTTCTACAGGCGAGAAGTACGAGAAAAGTAACTATAGATTAAATCTTACAGTTACATTCAACTATTTCAGTAACGGTAAAACGGTGAGACCTAATTGCCAATCTAGTTAATCAGTTACTCCCGTTCCTGATAGAACATTGGGCTACTTTTAATGCCGCATTCGAAGATGCGCTAGTTTCGATGGAAATTTGGATTCGCAAACGGTCCCCAGCCGCATGTATACACACTTTTAGGATTGTGCAATCCAGGGTGTCTGCAGAGTGTCCTTCTCCTAGACTGGTTGCCCCCCAAAGCTATATGACCCATTCAGTCTTGTCATTTTACCCATAGCTGAGGAGAGAAGAGATGGATTCATACCTTTTACGTAAGTGATTGTAATGAACTCGACTGGAATTCGAAATCGGCTCTCCGATTCATCAATTCGAGCTGCTAACCATTATTGGTTACCTTGCTTGGAATGAACTCGTTAAAAAAAAATCTTAAAAGCTTAGAGACATGGCTGATGATGGCCTCCGGGAGAGTGACTTGTTGGGCTAACATTCTCAGCGTACATGAAAAGGAAAGACTACATTGAATCCATTACTAGGTCAGCTATAAAGAAAATTGGCTGTGTCGTACGAGACATTTTTTCTCTCCAGAATCTATCTTGCATATCTATAAGTCTACCATTCACCTATGGTTAGAATATTGCTACCACTTATTGTCCGGTGCCCCTGCTATTTACCTTGAGCTCCTTGATAAGATCCGAAGAAGAATCAGCAATATTATTGGTCTTGATCTGGCTCCTCGGCTTCAGTCGCTTTCCCATCGCCTTAAGATTGCCTCTCTGTGCCTTTTCTATAAATACTTTCATGGTAATTGTCCAAATGAGCTCTTCGCTAGGGTAACTAGACCATTTGAATTTAAGCGCAGTACTAAACTGGCGATCTCATCAGTTTACAATTGAGCTGGCTAGATGTAGCCGTAAATTCTATGCTGACAGTTTCTTTTCTCGCACTTCTGGTTTGTGGAACTCCCTTCCGGCTCTATGCCAACTTTAATCTGCAAAAATTTAAACGCAATGTCAATTGCTATATACTCTCCTCCTGATTACTCTTTCCTCTTCCGCTCATTATTGATATCTCTGTTCCTAATTCTTCCACACCCTGTAACTCCCTGGGTCTTAGTGGCTTTACTGTCTTGCATGGGGGTGATACTGATTTAAAAAATAATAAATAAATACATTAGTCTTCCAAGAATTATTAAACGTCATAATAATTGGAAAAATATATTCAAAACTCAATAAATTATTCTAATTATAGTAGATTTAACCAGTATAAATAATAATAATAATAATAATAATAATAATGTACAAATAATAACATTTATTGAACATTGTGATTGGTCGGTTTTCTATTATCATTAAGTAATAAAGTAATCCCGCAAGAAATACTATATATTAATATTAGTTCACCACACATGAAATGACGCACTTTTGGTTGGTTGTTTATCCAATTGTCTAACGAAGTAACCTCCTTAGTATATATAAAAAAAAAATTTGACTTATTCTTGACTCTTTTTCTTTCCAGATAATTTCTCTTTCAATATATTGTTACTCATAAGCCCAATAATTACAATGAAACTACGTCAAGTAATCTTATTGTATACAAACTTGAAAAAAGAACCATTTATGCATCGAATGAAAAATGGTTACTCTTAGACAACAGTAAGAGAGTAGACCAGTGGTTAGATGCAAGTAAATCACTAAAACAACACCCAAAACCTTCATTGCACCCTAAAAGGTAAATGGTTACGGTATGGTGATCCTTCAAAGGGGTTATTCATTATTCATTTTTACTCATAAGCCCATTGAAAATGATTATAATGAAACAATGTCAAGTAATCTTACTGTATGAGTAAAAACTGGAAAAAAGAATCATTTATACATCGAATCATTAGATGAGATGAGAAATGGTTACTCTTAGACAACAGTAAGACAGTAGGCCAGTGGTTAGATGCAAGTAAATCACTAAAACAATACCCAAAACCTCCACTGCGCCCTAAAAAGTAAATGGTTACTGGACGGTGATCTTTCAAAGGGGTTATTCATTATTCATTCTAGCCTCAAGAGAAAACAATAGTAACCTCATATTGTGTAGAAATTGAGTGGATGCATGAAAAATTGAAAAACAAAAATCCTAGACTTGTGAATAGGGAGAGAGGGCCCAATTTTGCTGTACGACAATGCATGGCCACACGCTTCTCAATCAACTGTCCAAATGCTGCATAGGCTGAATTATGAAATTTCGCATAATCCTCCATATTCGTCTGATATCTTTCCTACTGATTATCACTTATTTAAGCATTTTGAGCTCTTCATACACAATAATGCATTCTCCAACTACCAAAGTGGCAATCGAAGCATTTGAACTCTTTATCTCATCAAACGATGAGAATATTTTTAAAGATGGGATCAGAGAATTTAAAGGTACGTTGGAGAACAGTCATTCGTCACCATGGTGGCTATTTCAACTAAATAAATTAGTTATTTAACATTTCAGAAGCGTTTCTTCACTTTCTATAAAGTACGTCATTTCATGTGTAACAACCGAATATAATAATAAAGATTTAACCAGTTTCAATAAATGCTTTGCCCCAAGATAAAATATGTCGTCATATTTTGGCAGCATGGGTAAAACAAGTAAATTAATATTACGCATACATGCCAAATTAATTATGGCAGCTACTTCAAGGTTCTTCAAGGTTACATGACGCTAAATTTTATGCCGAGTGGGGTGAGGGGACAGATGTCTTTAAGAACATTACTCTTTTTTCGATTGTTCCGATATGCTAACCCTATTTTTATGCGATGTAAGCATTACTGCGTAACTTTATGCTTTTGATACAAATTTGTTTTATCATTTACTCGAAAATGTTTGGTTAATTGGGCCGCCTAAACAGAACATCTGTTATTTAATCTTCGAGAACTTTCCAAAGTTTGATTTGATTCTTTACACGATGCGAATATAAGGTAACGGAATTGCCCTATTTCTCAAGCAACAGGTGAAGAAGAAACTAATAATTGTCGGAGTTAGCTCCTCCTTAATTCCAAAATTCTTCACCAGGGGTCTCTCTCCCTATACTATAAATACTGGGAAACTTCTTGCCTCTTTCTCTTCATTTCAGCGAACACCGCTACTATGTGACCTCTAGCAAAAGACAGCGTTTCCCACTTCTAGGAAGACGCTATGAACATTACAAACATACACGTACGTACGAACATTCACCAAAGAACAAACACCAATGTTACACACACAAATGTTATTGTCCATGGTAAAATTGTTTTGTTTAATACATATATTTGTTTATATATATATATATCGGTCTTGTTTGTTTGTCTTCTTTATCTTAAGTTGGACTTAATTCAAGTCCGCCAATTTTCTTGTAGATGGACCTTCTTCTAGCAGCTAGAAGAAAATTGGCGGGCTTGAATTAAGTCCAACTGAAGATAAAGAAGACAAACAAACAAGACCGATATATATAGAGACAAAAATCAACATCCTCTATCAAGTGTTTGCCAAAACAGAAACTATAATCCAGAATTGAAATAAAACCAGTGATGGTATCTACCCTGAATCCGTCATTAAGATTCAGGATGTTTAATTAGTAAATATTTCAAATACCTCGGTGTATTAGGCCAATTATAACAAATTTAGTATAAAAGATAAGCAGGTATTTTCAAAATCTTTTCAAAGAATATTTTTTGAAATAATTTTTTTTTCTCAATCTAGCCGAAATCATCTGTATTCTTTTTCTTTTATGTCTCCACCATCTTTATTCCTGATTATCCCAATCTACCAAGAAGGGCACCTCGAGGCGGTGTAATGGTTAGCAAGCTTGTCTCGCAAGAACAATTACGATCCTCACTGGGTGCCTCCAACTTTCGGCCTTGTGCCACATCTAAACTACGCTTGAAAAATCACTATAAAATCTACCAAGAATGGTGATATATTGTGAGAGCCTGGATGCAAATTTATTGTCGTTGAACCAGCGATCAAGGCACTTTCCAGACATTTTCGTCTCAGTAGATTATTTTTCTTTTTTAATCAAAGTAGCGTTGATTATGTCAAAACTATGGTCCGTTTTGTTACGGTGAACAACCAATGCGATTTGTTTGTTGTTATTTAAAATGTCCCTTTTCTGTTCATATATTCTTTTGTTTAAACTTCTTGAGGTTTCACCAATGTATTCCTTCAGGCAATTCCTGCATTTGAAACGCGTCAAAAAAAACTTTCCAGTTTGCCATATTTTTCTAAATACTGTTTCTTGATATATAGAATTATACAAAATTATACATCGTTATATCATACAGGAGATAAGGAAACTGAACATAGAATAAGGGGTAGTTTCACATAACACCACAAGTTGCTACAAAACCAAAACTTTATCCTAAAAAATTCAAATCGTGTTCTTCAATTGCCTCGTCAGTTCAAAACTTTCATATGGATGTCATAAATAATGCCAAAACTCGTTCAGAAATATCTAAACTGTCAACTGTATGCAAACGCTTCAAGCGATTGACGTCTGTAGGTCATAGAAACGAACCCTACTTCAAGCCTCGCGGAACGGCGCTACAGAATCGCAAAAAAGAACCAAATGACAGAAAGCATATCTGCATAGTTTTATTACATTTTTTATTTTACGACTTAGAGCGGATTTTCGGTAACTAGGTTCCTGTTTTACGAAAAGAAATTAATGATTTAAATTTACTTTTAACTAATATAACCAATAAGCGTGTCAAAATTTAATTTCTCGAAATTTCATAAAATTAAATAAGTAGGGGCATAACAAACGTAAAAAAATATATTTTTACTGTGATTTTTTAAAAACACATTTCCAAAATAATTTCATTCATTTGTGAATCATTAAAATACAAGAATTATTTGAATTTTGAAAGAATTTCCAAATCAATATGTTTTCATCGCGAAAAAGACGCTAAAACTTTTTATACTAATCTTTGGCAAACTACTGACGCGGTAAAAAAAACAAGAGCTTTAACCAAAATTTTGAACGTTCTTAAAATAATTAAAGGGAATAATAAAAAATTCCTTTCGTCTTTCCTCTTAATAATAATATAGTTGACGATAAAATTTTGTTTTTATTAAATTTCGGATATTATATTTGTCGGAGTTAGCTCCTCCTTAATTCCCAAATTGTCACTAGGAGTCATTCTCACTATATTATAAATATTGGGCGACTTCTCGCCTCGTTCTCTTTTTCATTTCTTCATTTCAGCGACTACAATGTAAGCTCTCTTAGAAAATCCACGTCTTCCCATTTGTGGGAGATGCCATGAACATTATACATACATTCACGTCCGTACGAACATTCGCCAAAATACAAACATTCACCGAAAAACAGACACTAATGTTTACACACACACAAATGTTATTGTCCATTGTAAAATTGATTTGTTTAATACATATATTTGTTTATATATATATATATATATATATATATATACATATATATATATATATATATATATATATATATATATATATATATATATCGGTTTTGTTTGTCTTCCTTTATCTTCAGTTGGACTTAATTCAAGTCCGGCCATTTTCTTGTAGTTGGACTTTTTAATATTCTACCAGGAGTTACACACGTGTTTCTAATACAACAACACACAAACACACACGGTCCTCTACAGTCTTCTTTATCTTCAGTTGGACTTAATTCAAGTCCGGCCATTTTCTTGTAGTTGAACCTTTCTAGCAAGAAATAAACGCACGTGTTCCCAGTACAACAACACGCAAACTCACACCGTCCTCAACATATTCATTATAGCAGGCTAATCTTTTAGCGAATCAGTGGAGATACCTACTCTAAACAGATCTTAAAACAAACAAATTTTGAATCCATCAAGAATGCTTGAAAATACTTTAAATAAGCCCGAAATGCAATTTTCGGGTCGGGAACACTAGAATCAAGCAGACTCGGTAGTTTAAATATCTGGGAATCGTTCTGACAGAGGACGGTAAATGCGACACTGAGATCCGTAAACATAGTGGGGTGGCCAAGGACGCATTCCAAAAGCTGGGCAGAGTATTGCGAGACAGGAGGATTTCTTTGGTAACAAAAAGAATACTGATCTGTTACGTGACATCTGTCCTTCTTTACGGCAGCGAATGCTGGACAATTTCCTCAAAGATGAAGAAGAGACTCGAGGCGAATGAGATGTGGTTCTACAGAAGGATGCTAAGCATATCATGGACTGAACATGTGAGCAACGGTGAGGTTTTAGAGAGGATGCAAACAAGAAGGCTTATATTTAATATCAGGAAGAGGCAGCTGAAGTATCTGGGACAAATAGTGAGGAAGAAGGGCCTGGAGAATCTGATACTCACGGGTCGAATAGAGGTAAAAAAAAAAAAGAGAGAGACGGGGTAAAACAACGCAAGACATACATAGCGGCTTTAAGCAAGTGGATGACAGAACATGGTCTGTGGGAGGTGGCAGAGGGAGGGAACTTGTTGAGAGCTGCAAGGGATAGGAAGAGGTGGAGAGCCATGATCGCCTACGTCCTGAAAGGACACGGCACATAAAAAGAAAGAATACTGATTCGGACAGAAAACCAAAGAACATCAAAAAAAAAATAAATGTACTCTCTCGATTAAAATGAATTACTAAACCAGTTATGGGCAAATATGCGGCCCGTTTGCCCTTTTGAATGACACACCTTATATAATGAGAAAAATAACCTTTATTAAAAATTTGGGATGTTTCATTCCCACTTGTTCAATCACATTCTCTCTCACGGAAAGAAGTTGAGCGAAGCAGGTGTCAAAGGGAAATAACTATTAAATATCCGAGTAACCTCCCTTACTTATTAATACCTGTACCGTTAACGGTAGATTTCGACTAAACTACGTATATAAAAATGATTATGCATTATGTTTCTGGAATTTTATAACCTTTCGTTGAAGGTAAGGTTCTCAGCATTTTAAACCATTGGCGATTTTGATTAAGGGAGATCATACGTGTAAAAATAGTTTGCTTTAGAAACGAGAAATGTTAATATGAATTTTTTCTCGGTATGTGTTAATCACAGGTGTCATCAGTGATAATAGTATATACTAAATGTTGTACGGAACGAACTAAATTAAATGACCGTTCCAGTAGGAATATAATCATCTAAGGTGTTAGTCTCATTTGCTTAGCAAGCATCAAGACGAACGAACTCTGCCTTCGTGCAGAGAGGAACCCAGACGAGGCTATGCCGAAGGGCAGAGACTCGACTGGGAAGGTAGACGAACCCGACCTCGTGTATGCAGGGTCTACGGGAAATTTTTGCCCGGGCTTACGGGCTCGGATCACCCTACATAAAAATCGGCCTTGTGACACATCTTGCCTCGTGGAGAGATCGGGTAAATACCAGTTTGCTTTCTCGCTTCAGACGAACTTGTAAATATCTACTTGTATTGTTCTTGTTTAAAGTAAACCATTATACTTTTCAAGTTGCCGTTCTACTTATTATTTCAGTAACGACCCCGGATAACATTACAAAACTAAATCTTCTATTTTTAAATTGTAGGGAAAATCTTTTATTCAAATAAAAGATATCTATCCTTTCCTTATTTCTAAGACAGATCAGTCCATGTGCCATGCATGATACACGCTTAGGCGATCATGTATCTTTCGATACATGACTGACGAGGCAGATTTTTTCCCGCAGTAGGTTGCCATTTCTTTCTGCGGTAGACCAGTTGCCATCCAAGACTATAGAATCCAGTCTGTCCTGCTATTTACCCATAGCTGCGGAGGGCGGGGAGAAGAGGATTCATACCTTTCCCAAGGGAATTAGCACGTAAGTGAATGTAATGGATTCGACTGAGATTCGAACCCGGCTCTACAGATGCTTATGCGTATTATCTTCTCTAGCGAAAATGGCCGCTTTACTTTCAACGAAAAATTGCTTTGATTTTCCTATTAGCGCTGTCCGCCTTATGATGTGCCATATCTCATACGACCCACTCGTCGAAAAGTTTTTCCATGCCTATACTAGACCAACACGTAAACATATCTCTAAAACCAAAAAACATCTTTGATAGGTCCTGAATTAAATATATAAATGATTAAATTATTTTTACAAATCAAAATTATATTTTTGAAGATAGATGTTGAAAATGAAGAATTACTGTAGGCTCTTTAACACACCGACATTCACCAACACACCATCAGCTGCCAAGAACAATCCTCTAACAAACTTAAATGATAGCGCGAATAAGTATTCACACCGAGGGTCCACAAGCCAACTCAGCGACAGCCTTTTTTTCCTATCGGCTGCAAATCAAAACAAACCCTAGTTTCATCTCAGATGCCGCCAATTTTTTGTCGGCTACTTCCGCCGCTTGTCGGAATAAACACACGTCAATCGCGACCATTGTTCCTCCCTACACATACCCTGCTGATTTTTGTTCATTATTGCTTACGGCCATATCACGTTGAAACTACCGGTTCCCGTACGATCACCGAAGTTAAGCAACGTCGTGCTTGGTCAGTACCTAGATAGGTGACCGCTTGAGAATACCATTTTGTGCGGGTGGTACAATGGATAATGGCTCAGAATTTTTAATCCGAGGGCCGAGTTCCAATACCCGTTGAGTTCGTTATACTTACACGCAAATACCTTTGGGAAAGGTATGAATCTATCTGTTCTGCCTCCCAGCTATGGGTTAATTAGTAAAACTTTTATCACTAAACTATTATCTTCTCAAAAACAAATTACTTACAATCTAAAAATATTTTCTGGGTTAAATAACCTGCAAAGGTTTGATAAGCTGTAGAAAACAAATCAAACAAATTTTCTTTTAACAACATAATATGTGAAGAATAGAATATATGAAGAATAGAATATGTGAAGAATAGAATATGTGAACAACAGAATATGAGAAGAATAGAATATGTTAACAACAGAATATGTGAGGTACCCAACATTATCACCGCCTCTGCCTCTTATCTCCGCCTCGAAAGAATCTCCGCTTGAGGTTGTCTGGTAGATCAGATTTCCCGCTTACATCCATTTTACTTAAGGCTTTAGCTATGCGAATTTTCACATCTTTTCTTCAGTAGAATTTACCTCACTTCCTAGGTATGTAAAAGATTCGACAGATTTTATTGATTCACCTGAGACAGTTTGTATTGAGCTTTGCTGGTTGAAGCCTATAAGTTCAATTTTAGAGGCATTGAAATAAAGGGTGTTCCAATAACTTGGACCGATTTTAAATGTGAATTAAGTTTTTTTCTTTTTCTTTCAGATTTGGCGGACATTTGGGCCATATTATTTTTCACACATAATTGCCATGACTTAAATAACATTACCCAATAGAGAAATAAATAAATTTTCATCAATAACACTGATTTATTTACTGCTGACTTTGATCCGTCTTAATGAAACACCCTTTATAAAAGGAACGGGTTAATTAAGCGGTTCTTTAGTCTCTATTTTAGCTGTGAATTCTGAATTTCCACTTTATTGAATCTCAGTAAATTGTTCCGAATATTCTTCATTTCGTCTCATTATTAGAACTTTCTAACAACTGCCGTTATCATGGGTACACTTGTTTATATAATATTCCTACTGCTGCATATTGAGTAATAACAAAGGAAGCAAAAGTAACCTTTTGAGCTACCTGTATCTCTCCTCCGTTTTTTTTTCTTTCTGCTTTTTAGTAACGATCTACCTCGGAACATTCTCAGGCCATTAGTAAATATCTTCGGCCAGTGTACATAAAGAGTGCTCCAATAACTTGGACCGATTTTAAATGCGAATTAAGTTTAAGCGTCTAATGAGTTTTTTTATTTTAGATTTGACGGACATTTGGGCGATATTATTTTTCACACATAATTGCCATGACTTAAATAACATGATTCAATAGAGAAATAAATAAATTTTCACCAATAACACTGATTTATTTACTGCTGACTT
>OZ038494.1:19457636-19470136 GCA_964036315.1 Acanthosepion esculentum | reverse complement strand
GTCTGGGGAGGTAGACAGACCCAAACCGGTTTATGCGGGGTTTACGGGGAATTTTTGCAACATTAAAATTAGGCCTTGTGCCACATTCTACTCCGTGGGGAGGTTGGTAAATATTCCTAGCTGGGATCTCTTGAGTACGACTCAGACTTATGGAAGAACTACTGACCTTCTAATAGTAGCACTCACTACTGGATTGACTTGCGACGACCTTGTGTATAACTTACCTTTATTCTTATTGTACTGTTTTTTTACAATAAACCTTTTCTTATTTTATCCACCGTGTTTTTCAAGTATATATTCCTGTTAGCTAGAAAGAATAGGAAATTGCGGAAAGGCATGATCGTACTATACATGAAGTAGGCTTATACACGAGTATACACGGTAATAAGATATAACATTTCCAAAACATGTTATCATCGTTATTTTTAAATGTTGGGTTGGTGTATAATTATCAGGCGTTTTTAAATAATATTTATTATGAAAAAAGAAACATAACAATTCAACGGTAACGTTTTTAAATGATTATACCGGAGCGCATGATTATCGAAACGCATATTTATAACCTGAAAATAAAATATTTTTATTAAAAAAGTAAACAAAACAGCAATTTTTTATTAAAAAATAACTCGCCTACAAAAACGCCTGATAATTATGCACCAACCCACTAGATATAGCCTGAAATTCGCATGATATATTGCTCAATATGTACGGTCTGGGAAATTTGCCAGCATCAGTTAATTAATACCAATTTTATTGTTTAAAAATTGACTTGCATAAAATCTGACACAGATACTGGCAGAATTGCAGATCCAAAGCCTATGTTTCTATTCGTAGTCGCCAATTTGGCTAGAAAGTCAAGACAACAATTTGACTTATTTGTGTGCTAGCAGACATAGTAATTGTCATTAATTTTCCTACTATTTGCGTATAATTCGCAGTTGGTCTACAACAGTTCGTATGCATTCAGTTTACTTTCTATAAAAAAATAAAATAAAACGGATAAATCAAATGATCCTCCATGAAAGATACTCAAAAATACTCAATTTAAAAGATTACTCAAAAGTCAGAACAATACTCGATTAAAATATACAATTTTGACAAAAAAAGAAAAGATTGAAACCTTTGGCTTTTAAAATGTACTAAGTTCACTGTTTCGACTGTAATGAAAACAATATAAAACTCTAACAAGAAATAATTTTCTTCCGCCGGAATTAACTCGGTTTTAATGAAAGGCCAAAAAAATGGCTAACTTGAACGACTCAAAATGTGTGTGAGCTGTGACGATGGTTGATAAGAGAATGTTGGTACGAAACAGCAAAGCAAAATACCACTGCTGTCATTTCTTCTTGTTTTTTTTTTTTTGTTTTTTTTTTTACTGTCTTTGTTTTCGGTTTTGTTGCTGCTATTGTTGTATCTAGTGCAAATGTTTGCCAAGCAGACGATAATTTGTGTGTAAGTGATATGAAGCTGAAAGTACCTGACATCAGAGGCAGGAAGAAAACTACCAAAACGATGCATTCTTCTTTCTTTTCTTTTTTTATTATTATACTTTTGTATGTTTTATTTTATTTTTATTTTTTGGCGGTGGTGGAGGGGGGGGCGTTCAATCTGTCTTATTTCTTTCTCCATTTCTCTTCATTCTTCTCATTTTTTTTTCTATTTCTTCTCTATCTCGATTTAGGTTTACTTTCAACTGTTTTTCATATCCTTGAACCTTTTTCTCTCTACACATATTTGAATTTCTCTTCAGGTCTTCCTTCCTCATCAACATTCCTCTTCTACTTTCTTTTACCTCTCCCATCTCTTCGCCTTCTTCTTCTTCTTCTTCTTCTTCTTCTTCTTCTTCTTCTTCTTAATATATTTCTTAATTTTCATCTTCCTCTTCTATTTTCTACAACTTCTCGCTTTCTAGTCTATCTTCTTTTTTTATTCTTGCTCTCTTAGCCTTCCAACTTTTTTTTTCACTAAACATATTTAACTTTCTCTTCTGGTCTTCCTTCTTTGTCTTCTTTTTCACTTTTTTCTTTTTTATTTTTCAACGTTCTTTTTATATCACGTTTTACATCTACTTTTTAACCTCCTACTCCTCCTCCTTCTTCAACTTTCCATATATCTTTTTTCTCACGTTTTACTTCTTCTTCTTCTTCTTCTTCTTCTTCTTCTTCTTCTTCTTCTTCTTCTTCTTCTTCTTCTTCTTCTTCTTCTTCTTCTTCTTCTTCTTCTTTCCTCCATATCTTTTTTTCTTCTTTTTTTCTCCATATCTTCTTTTTTCTTCCTCTTCTTCTTCTTTCCTCCATATCTTCTTCTTCTTCTTCTTCTTCTTCTTCTTCTTCTTCTTCTTCTTCAATTTTCTACCATATCTTCTTATCTTCGTCCTCCTTTCAATTTTCTTCCATTTTTTCTTCCTCTTCTTATCTTTGTCTTCCTTTCAATTTTCTTCCATATCATCATCTTCTTCTTATCTTCCACCAACTTTCCTCCATCTCTTATTATTATTATTATTATTATTTTCTTCCTCTTTCAACTTTCCTCCATCTCTTCTTCCTCTTCTTATCTTCCACCAACTTTCCTCCATCTCTTATTATTATTATTTTCTTCCTCTTTCAACTTTCCTCCATCTCTTCTTCCTCTTCTTATCTTCTTCCTCCTTCAACGTTCCTCCATATCTCATTATTATTATTATTTTCCTTCTCCTTCAACTTTTCTCCATATCTTCTTCTTTTCTTCTTATCTTCCTCCTCCTTCAACTTTCCTCCATATCTTCTTCTTTTTCGTCTTCTTCTTCTTCTTCTTCTTCTTCTTCTCACCACCATCATCATCATCATCATTTATATCACCGCCGTTTGTTTTTCATTATCTTACCCATCACTTCCGGATGCCTACCTCGCCATTATTTGTACTCTTTTTCACCGAACTGAAATTTAACACATGTAGCGGTAAGCAACAGAGTTATACGATAAAATTACCCATCTCCATTTTCCCTCGACAGACAAACACATGCGACATTCCGTTCTTCATTTAATCTTCCTTCTATTTTATCATCTTCAGGTAAAAAAGAAAACAAGCCATGAATAGTTTTAACTTTTTACTATACCTGATATTCTCTGTGAGCATGTTTAGATTGCTATCATTATATAACGAGTTGCACAGAAAGATAAACATTACGAAAAGTTAACACTTATGACAACATTAAAAGTATTATTCATCTACTTAGAAAAATAATACAAAATAAAATTTACAAGGCAAGTAGAACCTAAAAAGGACACGGAAGTTTAAATACCTGGAAAGCGTCTTGACAGAGGACGGTAAGTGCGACACTGAGATCCGTAGGCGTATTTGGATGTCCAAGGACACATTCCAAAAACTGGACAGAGTATTGCGAGACAGGAGGATTTCTTTGGTAACAAAGAAAAGAATACTGAACTGTTACGTAACATCTGTTCTTCTTTACGGCAGCGAATGCTAGACGATTTCCTCAAAGATGAAGAAGAGACTCGAGGCTACAAAGGATTGGAAATTGTGAAGAGCTGTTATTGCCACATCCTGAGTAGATACGACGTAGATGATGAGAACTTGGAATATGTTATAAGCATGCCAAGCTACAGTCTACAAAACAATATATTTAAAAAAAATTAATTTAGAATCTTTTACAAATTAAATGGAACGCAACTTAAATCAAATGATTTTTTTAAAATTTCAAATTCAGAGTAACCACTCACAGCATAATGCACCAAAATTATGCAGGACTATCAACAGAATATTCATAGAAGATATGGCTGATGCTAACCTCCAATAGAGTGACTCCTTCTGCTTTCTCGGACGAACGTTTTCCGCTGACATGAAGTGGAAAAATTATATTGAATCAACTGCTAAGTTTGGTGCTATGAATGTTGATCCACTGCGTCATGCTAAACAATCTTTCTCTCCAGAATCTATCTTACATATCTATAAGTCTACCATTCATCCATGCTTAGAATATTGCTGTCAAATATGGTCCGGTTCTCCTGCGAATATTGATAAAATCTTGATAAAATCCGAAGAAGAATCAGCAATATTATTGGTCCTGGCCTGGCGTCTCAGCTTCAGTCATTTTCTCACCGCCGTAAAGTTGCCTCACTGTACCTTTTCTATAAATACTTTCATGGTAATTGTTCGGATGAGCTCTTCAATATGGTGTCTAGACTTTATAAATTTAAGCGCGACACTGGATTGGTAATCAATTTACAATTGAGTTGGCTAGATGCAACCGTAAGTTTAAGCTAACAGTTTCTTCTCTCGCATGTCTCGCTTGTGGGATAGTCTCCCTTCTGACTCCATGATTTCCAGCCAACTTTAATCTTCAAAAATTTAAATGCAATGTCAAGCACTATCTACTGCCTTCCTGATTACTTTTCCTTTTTTCCTGCTCTTTAGTAATATTTTTGTTTTCTAATTCTTCCACACCCAGCAACCCCTTGTGTCTTCGTGGCTTTACTGCCTTGATTAAAAAAAATCGAGTACATAATGATCAATAGGAGATTCGGGGATGCAGTTTTACACTGTAAAACATATCCAAGTGCTGACTGCAGGGGTGATTACTTTGAGTAAAGTTACGGAAATGGAAGAAGGATAAGGTAGCCCCCCAACAGCAATACGAAAAGATCCTGAGTAAATCGCATTGCAAAGAAATATATACTGCCAGCGTTAAAAAAAATACAAAGAACTCAAGGAGAATGGAATTTGTGTTGGTTTGGTTTGTTTGTTTAACGACATATCAACTCTTCATGGGTCATTTAATGCCGAAATTTTATTTTCTTGGGAGCTTTGGTAATTTTTTTTTTTTTTTTACTATTAAAATATATTGCTGGAATTGTTTTTCTATTAAAATCTATTACTGGGTTTTTTTTTTCTATTAAAATCTATTACTGGGGTTTTTTTCTATTAAAATCTATTACTGGGTTTTTTTTTCTATTAAAATCTATTACTGGGGGTTTTTTCTATTAAAATCTATTACTGGGGTTTTTTTCTATTAAAATCTATTACTGGTTTTTTTTTCTATTAAAATCTATTACTGGGGGTTTTTTCTATTAAAATCTATTACTGGGGGTTTTTTCTATTAAAATCTCTTACTGGGTGTTTTTTCTATTAAAATTTATTACTGTTTTTTTTTTTTTTTTAAATCTATTGCTGGGATGTTTTTCACTATCAAAACCTATTGTTGGGATATTTTTACTGTCAAAATCTATTGCTGAGAATTTTTCTATTAAAATTTATAGCTGGAATTTTTCATTTCTTCTTTTTTTTGTTTTGTTTTTGTTTTTTGGGTTTTTTTGTTTTTCCCCTCACCGGACGTATTCAACGTTTACAGTAAGACGATCCTGAGAAAATTAGAAGTCCTGCCAGGATTTATTACTGGCAGCTACAATCTTAACAACATAAGACAAGCAGATGACACAGTATCGATAGCTGACATGGTAATGAAACTACAAGAACTCCTACAGAAGTTTGTATAGGAAAGCGAGAAAAAAAGACCAAATATCAATTGTAAGAAGATAGATTATATGCTTGTCAGTAAAAGGGACCCTAACCCTAACCCTTAGTCCAAGATACGAATTACCTATTGGAGACACCAAAATCGAGCAGGTTCGAAAATTTAAATATCTCGAGGATGTGTTTTAACAGCGGGTCGAAAATGCATCATCAATATCTGAAGACGCAACGGGATAGCAAAAGATCCCTTCTGAAAGCTAAACAAAGTATTAAGAAACACGAAAGTTTCTTTAAAACAAAGAAAAGACTATTGAACTGTTATGTAATATCAGCGTAATAACAAAAGAGAGCAGGATTAGGCTTAAGGAAGTTTTATTCTGCTTAGAATAATTGATACAAGCGTAATGATTATTTATAGTCCTCTACAAAAGAAAGAGTTCTCCAAAGGGAGGCAATCATAAAACAAGGGAGATTACTCTATTATAACAAGTAACATCCTTTTGGCTATATAAATAAGTAAGGCGAGTCAAAAATAAATTTTAGATAGTATAAAACAAATTCTTAGATGAAATTTACTTTGGAGTAATTTAATAGTAATAGGAAAACATGATAGAAAATTTCTGAGATGGACTGACAATATGGTTTCCATTTACAGTGAGACGATCCTGAGAAATTTAGAATTCCTACCAGGATTTATTACTGGCAGCTACAATCTTAGCAACATAAGACATGCAGATGACACAGTATCGATAGCTGGCATGGTAATGAAACTACAAGAACTCCTACAGATGTTTGTATAGGAAAACGAAAAGAAAAGACCAAATATAAATTGTAAGAAGATAGATTGTATGCTTGTCAGTAAAAGGGACCCTAAACCTAACCCTTAGTCCAAGATACGAATTACCTATTGGAGACACCAAAATCGGGCAGGTTCGAAAATTTAAATATCTCGAGGTGGTGTTTTAACAGAGGATGGAAAATGCATAAAAAAAGCGATAATAACAACAAAACTTGCAATATGAGGTCTTGTTATAAAACATGCAATGATATCTGCAAAAATTACAATATGAGCACTGGTAAAAAAATTAGGTTACTGAAGACATTAGGTTTATAATACCCAGAAATGTATACACAGATGTCCTCAAGAACACATGGCACAGTGAATAAAGGCGTTAGCTAGATCCAGTGACAGGACCCAAAGAGTGTGAGTTCAATACCCGGTTAAGAGGGGAATCAACAGGAGATAACTGATATCTGACATCCATTAAACGTGGTACTAGAACAGTCTACCCCAGTGAATGAAATAAAGGGTCCAGTTCGACATTCCAGCCACGTGGAGTCAAAATCATTATCAATGGACTCGATATGGAGAATGTTGAACACTTTCCATACCTTGGTATCAAATGCATCCGCTGAAAAAGACGTCGATATCTGAATATCACGCAGCATACGGGAAGCTATTCAAAAGAGTCTTCGGCAATTCCGGGCTAAGATGGTCTGCTGTAGTTAACTCGACTCTCTTGTACGCCTGTGAGACCTGGGTATTCTAAAGAAAAGACATCCACAAACTTGAAACATTCCATCAAATGAAGCTTCGTCAAATCCTGTGAAACACATATCAGGACCGGATCGCGAACAACAAAGTTCTCCTCCGCGCAAAGATGAAGAGCCTAGAAACCATCATGACTTGCTACCGACTTCGATTGGCTGGACACGTTGCCCGAAGGCTAGACATCCACCTACCAAAACAAATTCTTTTCTTGCATTTGGCAAGAGGGCCACGTCGTCAGTTCTAGGACTAGCTTAAAAATCACCTTGCTGAGGATAGAAATCGATCCGGTCAATTGGGAGACAGAAAAAAGGTGTTATTTTGTGCAAAATTAGTCAGGGAATTTGCAATACTAGTTTACTGTTGATAATACGACAAAAGAGTAAAATCCATTTCTATGACATTATCTTAGCAACTGCTTCATCCAGTGACACGTATTGTTAATTCCAGTAAGGCTTATGGCCACATCGCGTTAAAAACACCGGTACTATCACCGAAGTTAAACAACGTCGAGCCTGGTCAGTACCCAGATGGGTGACCGCTTGGAGCCGTATGCTTGGATGTGCGGCCGGTTTAATGGATAATTGTAGGGAATTGTTAATAAGATGCCCGCGTTCAAATTTCAACAGTTTCTTTTCCCGCCTGTAGAACTCCCTTCCGTTTGCATGCTTCCCTGTTAACTACAATCTTCAAAAATTTAAATGCAACGTCAATCGCCATCTTCTGTCTTCCTGAAGTCAGTTCCTTTATTGTCCTTTCCTCGCTAAAGTCTTCTCATTCTCTTTCACTCCCTGTAACCTCTTACGTCTTAGTGGCATTATCGCCTTGCTTCCGACTAATTGCTTCCCTGCTACATACAGTCTTTAAAAATTTAAACTCACCGTCAATCACCATCATCTGTCTTCCTGAATCCGGTTCCTTTATTGTCCTTTCGTCACTTCTCACTAAAGTCTTCTTGTTCTCTTTCACTCCCGGTAATCCCTTGCGTCTTAGTGGCATTATCGCCTTGTTTCCGATTGATTGCTTCCCTGCTGCATACACTCTTCAAAAATTTAAATGTAATGCCAATCGCCGTCTTCTGTCTTCATAAACCTGTTCTTCTATTTCCCTTTCCTCAATTCTCCTCGTTAAAGTTTTCTCATTCTCTTTCAATCCCCTTAACGCCATGCGTCTTAGTGGCATTATCGCCTTCCTTAGGGTGAAAGGATTAAAAAAGAAGAAAAGGTAATTGCAGTGCACGGTTTAAGGAACAAATCTTAAATTGTCCTAATAATTATTATAAAATGCTTTATTTTACAGTATGTGAAGATGACGAGGACAACACAGTTCCAAAATTTCTTTAAATAAGAATTTATTTTTTAGATTAAACTAATATAATAGATAGTAATTTCTAAAGAATTAATTCATTAATTTTTTTTTTTATTATATCAAACATTTAAGTTATTTTTAGCGGATACCCGTGTTTGGGTAAACGCCCGTTTTTTGTTTGTTTTTTGGGGTTTTTTTGTTTAAAAACAGGGTCTATTCTGTCAGCCTGCACACCCGAAAAAACTTTAAACAAGAACATGGGCTCTTCTCTAGTGTTCGTACCTGCGCCCCCTTGTAGAAGAAACCACCGTCTGATCCGATGTGTTTTAGATAAAAGTATAAATAGAATATTCCTGGGCTGTGACGTCCTCTGTGGCCTAACACCCTCGATTTTACTTTGAACTATTCTGATAATGACGTAAAACTTAGTGTCTGTCGCAAATCAACTAATAAAAATGACCTCATAAATTTCTATTTTCACCACAACAACGAAATATGATCCTGAATAATTATTGAATTTTATTTACGAATACTCAGAATGTGTAGCCCTTAATATTTACATGAAGAGGAGAAATACATTGAAAACACTATTAAGTTGCTCCAATACGCTACTTATTTCATATTTAACGTGAAACCGAAGGGTCGGCAAATATTTAAAACTAAAAGAATTTCAAGCAAATACAACGAATCGTGATACATTACTCTACCCACTAAACTCTATCACAAATGAAAGTGAGAAGAATTTATCTAAACTTGCCACAGAAAATACATCGGCGAAACCTCGTGAAATTTATATAAAGGATTATGCGAACACAAAAGAAATCTTTTTCAAAACAACAAACTCGGTGTATTAGTTGCTCACCTCTGTGGTTTTCCCACTTGACTTTGTCGAAAATCCGTCGCTAGAGGGCGCTACTTATGCCTATAAAAAGGCGTGCATTTTTCTCCCTACCCTCTTTCATCTTTTACAGCGTTTCATCTCTGGTCTTAAGATGTAGTTCGCACGTGGATAAAGTGTCCCCCACTGGGGCACGTTCATTTTCATGTTTTTTTCTCTTGACTTTTGGTTCTCTCTCTCTCTCTCACACACACACACACACACACACACACACACACATGCAATTCCCTGTATTAATATATGCATTGTCCTTTCCTATATTTATTGTTTTGTGTTATTGATTTTTTACTTGGACTCATACTGAGTCCGCCAATATTGTTTGTGAGATAAATGTTCCAGGAGCCCGTAAATATTTACGATCCAAAGTGTTGATTCCTGCAACATAATGGTGACTAAATATTTATCCAAACATACCAGCATTCCCACAAGTCTGGCCATAATTTTGATTTAAAAAACGCTGATTTTATTAAAATAGAAAGTAACTAACTAATGCGAAAGTGTGTAGAAAGTGCTCTGATGGCTAGATCATCCACGGTAAATTTGCGTCCAGATTCTTACAAGATTTCATCTTTCTTGGTAGATCTATTAATAATAAAAGTGATTAAAAAACAAAAAACAAATTTCAGCGTTCCATCTGTCGGTAACTAATTATAACTTACTTTGCGTTTTAATACCCTTCCAAGATTTCAGATATAACTAAAAATATATCTGTAAAAATATGAATAAAGACAAAAGGAAAACTTATCTTATCCCACACGTTTTATCCTCTGATGGATTTTATCTTTCAATACTTGTTTGTAAAATAAAATCCTTTCATTTGGCTTGAAAAAGTCCATCAGAGAACGAAACGCGTCGGCGAAGATAAGTTTTCCTTTCGCCTTTATAAATTCTGTTTATACGTTATTTTTATAGACACAAATATAATAAACAGTATTAACAACATTTACTGGCCTGGATGTCCGAGAAATTTCATAGAAAATATGTGTCCTCCGACAGGAATCGAACTTGTATCCTACACGGAACCGTCATATAGCCTGACGAGCTATACCAATTTAGCTGCAGAGGAAGCGTCTGGTTAGCAAGGTCAAATTACTGTTTTTAAACTACAAATTTCCCATGACTTCTCTCGAATGCTCATATCATATTTTCTATGAAATTTCTCAGACATTCAGGCCGGTAAATGTTGTTAATATCTGTTTATTATAAAACAGAGCATTTACTTAAATATTTGTATCTATAAAAAGAACGTATAAACAGAAAATATATTAAAATAATTATCGGACTTATTCCATTTCATTGCGTGCGTGCGTGCGTGCAGATATGTAGAAAAATAGGAAAGAACACGTTAGGTAAATAATCCGGAGTTCTTTAGTATTTTTGTTTTTATTTTTAAGAAACAGTGCTCCATACAGAAGTAGAGCCTAAATTATAATTTTTTTTTTTTAATTAATTTTAATAATTATATTGAGGTTTTCGGCTCTCGGTTTTGAAACATGAGAACTCTTATGTAGCGAAGGAATCATTTTTTTTAAATAATTATATATATATATATATATATATATATATATATATATATATATATATATTATGCAAGTTTTATTAAAAACGACTGACAATATACTGCAGTTTTTTATTTAATTTTTATTGTGCTTTTATAATTTTCTTTTTTTCTGGACATAAATTATGTACAAATTGCCTGAATGTTCTGTCTGTCTGAGCAATTTCAGCTCTACTTTTAGTTCTTTTCAAAGATGATTTTATTTTTACTTTTAATTGTATGTGTGGATTGTTTTATATATGTATCTAGAGTTATAGGAATGTTTTATTTTCCAAACATACTCAGCATACAGTTGATATTATTGAATGTTGGCTTATTCTTTTTTTATTAATAATTCTTCCATTATTTTTAGTCTTTTTTATATATGGATGAGGCTATAATATTTGTATTATCAACAAGTATGTTACGGATAGAGTTTGGTAGATCTCCATGTGTATTTAAATGAGACCTAATTGAGCTATGGTCAGAGAGATGATGTAACGTGAGTCTTCTTGTTAAACATGTAGTATATCCAATATAATTATTTATGAATTTGGATTGGTCAGGAATCCAGTTCCTTAAGGAATATGTGAATTCGTAAATTATATTGGTTCTCTGTAATTTGGATTTTGCAGGTGATTTATTGTTGGGGACAATACGGTTAGCAGTTTTTATAGAATATAATTAATTTGATTTTCTTGTTTTTGTCGACAGGTGTGGTATATTTCTCTGTAATGTTTCTAAGAGAAGATTCATCTTGCTTATAGTTTAGCATGCATTTGATTTTTTTAGAAAATGTTTTTATTTTGAAATATTATATTTCATGTGGCACAAGGCCAAATTGGCAGAGGGTTGGTCGTCACTGACTCTCCTACACCTAGTTAATCTGGTTCACAGCCCATTGATTACAATTTACTCAAGAACTCATTCATCGCCATTCAATCCAACACATACCATAATACCGCATATTCACAGGGAGCCTACTAAAACACCAATGACATGAAAATATATACAATTTTTTTTCCAGGTTTTTTGTTTTTGTTTTCTTTCTTTCTTTCTTTTTTCTTTTTAAATATAAATATATAAAATTATAACATGAAATGATGGGGGATCTATCCAATAACGAAAAAGAAATACAAAACATTCAAAATAGATTTAAAATATGTTAGTAGGACACGTCCACCTTACAGAAAAATAAGAGTACGCACAGTATTTTGCCGCTAAGCAGAATCAAGCTATAGGGTAAGAAAGAGACAATATAAATTAGTGAGTGGAGAATTATCAAAGGCTGGTCCAGTCAAGATAAAACGTGTGTGGAAACAAAAACAAATTAGGGTGTGGTTGTGAATCTTGATATGCAACATAACAAAAGAACAAGCCGGGAACAACAATTACTCACATTAACATGTAAACAAAAGTGTCTAGCGTAACCAGGCGAGGAGTCCAACAGAAAACCGTCCTGTTGTGTCAAAAGACGACTAAAAAAAAAAATCAAGACTGGCTCCGTTCACACAAAATAAAGCTCACCGCTTTTACCCATCTTTCGTTGAAAAACGGACGAAAAGATGAATTCTCAACCGCTCTCATGAGGAAATTGTTTTCATGACACTTATTTTATATCTAAGAGGACATTGACTAGTAAAATTAAGATGGCAAGAGTTTGTACTTGGGGGCATTTTATATAATGAAATAGTGAAAGTATTGTTGCTAGACTACACAAGAGCGTCAAAAAATGGTAG
>OZ038494.1:19435136-19455136 GCA_964036315.1 Acanthosepion esculentum | reverse complement strand
CATTTAACACCGACCTTTATAAATTCCCAAGGAAGGTAGTCACTTTACTCCAATTTCTCCAAATGTTAAAAATAAGTATTCAGTAGTTTTATTTCGATAACTTCCTTATATTTATATTTATTGCAACAATATTTACCAAAGAATTTGACTTTCTTTTCTTAATAAATAATTACCGCACATTTCGAATAAATCGGTGTATTTTTAGCTCTGAAAATCTGAATCTACAACGAATTAGTGATCACTGAATTACCTCCCTTATTGAATTACTTCCCTTGCTTTAAAATGCTATTGGCAATTATGTCCCTTACATCAGCACCTAAATATCATTTCCCTCCTAATTTCAACCATTACTATCTCTTCAAGATTTTTCACTGATTCTTCTTCTATGTACCGTGTCCCTTCAGGACGTGTATTGCATTAGGAAATAAACTGTGACAATCGAGAAAAGGATCTTTTGCAATATTTATCAGAAGTCAGACTATTTCATTGGTCTTTTTCACATATAAGTGTGTTGAAAAGTTCTGTTTAAAAAATTAAAAAGATCTCTCTTTTGTAACTAGCATAGATAGATAATTAACTAGAATATATAGGGAGATAGATAATGAACTAACACAAATAGACAGACAGACAGATAATGAACTAACATAGATAGATATGTGAACTCATATAGATAATGAATAATGAATATATAGATAATGAATTAACATATAGATATAGATAGATAATGAACTAACATACAGAGATAAATAAATAATTAACTAACATATAGAGATAGATAGATAGATAAGGAACTAACATAAATAGATAGGTAAATAAATAGATAGATAATGAACTCGTATAGATAAATAGATAGATAGATAGATAGATAATGAGCTAACATAAATAGATAGGTAAATAAATAGATAGATAATGAACTCGTATAGATAGATAGATAGATAATGATCTAACATAAATAGATAGGTAAATAAATAGATAGATAATGAACTCGTATAAATAGATAATAAACTAGCATAGATAGATAGATAATGAACGAACATAGATAGATGTTTAATTTTATTTTTAATTTACATTCTTAGGACTAATGGCTGTAAGAAAATGTTTTGTTGGAGCTGGGTTAATTTTCTATAAAATTGATTCAATAATTTTATAATTTTCAAAAGTTTTTCTTTATTCTATCAATAGGAGCATCACTCTAGAGTTACTTCTATTTGTCTTCTGCCGTTTTTGAAGGACGTTGTTTTTTCTTGGACTGCTCTTCTCCAATTGGTTCTTTATGCAGCCTCTGTCTCCCAACTGACCAGATTGATTTCTATCCTCAGTGAGGTATTTTTGAGCTGATCCTTGAATCAACAACATATGCTCCACATGGTCTCTCACCAGATGCAAGATCTGAGAAGAGGATTTGTTTGAGTAGGTGGATGTCTGGCATTCAGGCAAGGTGTCCTGCCCATTGAAGCTGGTGGTGAGTCATGATGGTTTCTCGGTTCTCCACTTTTGCACCATGAAGAACTTCATTGTTCGTGATCCGGTCCAGCAACGTTTAGAGAAGAGGATATGAGAAAAAGAAAAGTCTTTGAGCATGAAATCCTTGGCTGTGAATTGTTTGAGGTGATCCATGGATCCCCACTCCATGGTACACACATTTCAGCTGACACCATCGGCTGCTGCAAAGCAAGGCTTGACAGGCGGGTTTTAATCTAAAATTTATATTTTCAAATGAGTGCTGAAAATTAAATAAGAAACGAACTTTGATTTAAAATTTAAATTTCTCGGGATTAATTAATATTTGTGATGAGTAACTTTACATTATTTGGGGTGAATTAACAGGAAAGATCCCAAAAGATGGATGTGTCAAATCTTTTCTTTCCAAATTAATGAAGGTTGTCAAGGGCAAGCTCAATCCAGACTATCCAAAATTTTTTTGAATATCTCAAAAACTAGTTCTGCAGCCTGGATCTAATTTAATGACCAATCAGAGTAAGTTTTACTGCACATGCATGAACATTCTCTACTGGGGTTATATGGCCGGCAGTCAGTTTGTGGACTATCTGTCATGGTCTCATGTAAGGTTTTTGGTGAAACATTGCCTCACCCAAGTCAATAGGTATCCTGACAGTCTAGATTTGGCCCTGTGTGAACCTACTTACGCACAAACATATACATACAAACACAAAATCACATGTACAATGCCAAACAAACATTGGCTCGTAAATCATTAATACATTTTCTACAGGCATTTACGAAAATGCAGTAATGCGACAATTTTGGAATCGCTTTATTTTTTAAGTAGTCAAATTTGTGCACTTTTGGGAGAAGTGGCTAACAGAAGCTTCCTTAAGTCTCCCCAAAGCTCGCTCACTGATTGGTCAATGCCAACCAATCAGATCGTCTGCACGTGAATAATAATAATTCTTCCTGTACAGTGATCTGGAGCCTATAGTCACTTATTTAAGTAAGAATTTTTCTTAGCTAATTAATGAGGTTTCAGCTGCCAAACGAATCCACGACAATTGAAACCATGCGCCAACCTTCTCACTCACACACACCACTCACATACTGAACGTACGTTGTATATACTCACATAATCTTTTCTTACCCAGTAAATGCTTACAAGTACAAACATAACAAAAGACTCTCATGAACATTCTTCCAGTGAACTTGAAACACTAAAATAACAGATAAAGAGAGACAACTCTTGTTTTATTCAACCTATTCTTACTTAAATGCATGCTTTCTTTCACATCGTTTTTTGATATTGTACATCTTGTTAAATACATATTTTATGTGTATCAATGTCTTTTGCTTATCCTTTTCTGCGTCAGCCCTGTTTCCTAAAGTTAAATTAATGTAGTGAAGTCCGCCACAAACTGAATATTATATGTTACAAGTGTAATATTATCTTTTAAAAAAATACAAAAATAAAAAATCAAATTTCTGATATTTAAATTTCAGATTTGTCCGGTCGGAAGGGTTCATGCCTTTCTTTTGCTTGTTTTTTTTTTTCTTTCTTTCTTTTGCTTTTATGTTGTTTTTTTTTTACTGAAATATTCTAACGGGCTTTCTATTTTTTTATTTAATCAATAATCAAAAATCAAAATGGTTGCCAGATACAACAAACTAATTTCATTGGTTAAAGGGAAATAATCTCTAACAGTTATCTCCCTTGCGATATGTTCGCATTTATTTTCACTGTCGCAAGGCTATTCAAAGATTACACCCATTTTTTGTTCTTTTTTTTTCAGCATGAATCCAATAAAGCTGACAAGAGACAAATTACATAAAAATTAAGCACATTTTAAACATGAAAAGATACTCTCTTTTAACGCAGCTTATGGAAAGTAACAGAAACTTTTTATCTTTTATCAAGATTAAATTTCAAGCTTGAAATAAGGCTCAAACTTGAGGATTTGCTAACCATGACCAGGCTCAGCTAAAATTACTTGATCATGATATAAAAAATATGTATTGCCATTACCAAATAGATTTTCAAACAACTGAAATTATTCTTTTTTTTTATGTGTGTATGTATATCTTCTGTTTTTTTTTGTTTTGTTTTTTTACCATTTGTCCACACTTTAAATATTGCTGCCACATCTGGTCTGGGGCTTTTGCTATGCATTTAGAAATTCTTGATAAAATACAAAGAAGAATCTATAAAATTTTGTAAAATGTTATTAGGCATCTTGGCTTCAGTCATTTTTTTTCACCGCTATAACATAGCTTCTCTGTGCCTTTTATATAAATATTTTCATGGTAATAGTTCTGATGAATTCTATTCTATGGTACTCAGACTTCATGAATTTAAGCACAGTACTAGATTGACCCACAAGCTCTTATCATGTTCTAGTTGAAATGGCTCAATGTAACCATAACTTCTATGCTAACAGATTTTTCTCTCACACTTTTTGTTTGTAAGGACTCTCTTCCAGCTTCTTGCTTCCCAGTCAACACTGATCTTCAAAAATTGAAATGCAATGTCAGTCGTTATCTTCCATCTTCTTAATTCTTCGTCTTTTATTGTTCTCTCTTCTTAATAGTCATTTTTTCTCATATTCTCTTGTTGCACATTAGCAATCCCTTGCATCTTAGTGGCTTTACTGCCTTGCTTAGAATGAAATGATATATATATATCATTTCTGGTTTGTCTCAAAAAGCGTAAAATTAATCTCATCAAGACCTTAACTCACAGGGCCTTGATGATTTGTAGTGAACAATATTTGGATGATGAATTGGATTTTATCCACTGCACTCTTTTAAAAAATGGATATCCTAGTGATACTCTTGATAGTGTCATGCGTGATAGGATTATTAGTTTTCGAAAGGATAAACAATACTTAGTTCAGAAATGTCCTATTTACCTGCGGCTTCCTTTCATTGGTTCGCGGGGCGAGCTTATGGCTAAGCAGATTTTGTCTGCTGTTCAACTGTGCTATTTTTCTGCTCAACTAAGGATTCATTTTGCGACTCATTCTGCCTTTTCCTTTATGCATAAGGATCCTCTTCCTCTCCACCATGTTTCTTCGGTGATTTATTCATTTAATTGTGGTTGTGGTAGCAACTACATAGGAAGGACTTCCCAACGCTTAGATTATAAGATTAGGCAACATGTCCCATTACGGGTTCTTAATCCGGATGCCCGTAAGAGCCAGCTGGTCAATACTTCCGGGTCAGCTATCACTGAACATCTTATAAATTGCAGGGATTGTGCAATGAATTTCAGTCCGGATTGGTTCTCTGTTCTGTCTAGTTCGCACTCTCCTTTTCATTTGCGGGCACTGGAGTCTCTGTACATCCAGTCCAGGGAGCCATCTCTTTGTAAGCAAAAAGACTGTCTCCTTGGACTTCACGTTATTAGACTCTAGTATCTGTGAATCATACATCCCCCCATTTCCCCCCCCCCTTTCACGTTGTTTTGATTTTGGTCTTCCCTCATACCATTAATCATTTCAATTTTTAATGTTTTAATTGTATGTAGGGTGTTGGTGGGAGTAAATGTATCTTTGCAATAAATTATTAATCTGTTCCCAGTCGACCCTGATGAGCTTGGGAACGAAACTGTTTGATCTGTCTTTTAAGTGTTTTCATTTCTTATTTTTTATTTTCATATTTCACAATGCCTGTAAGAAACAAATTATATCTTTTCCTTGCAATATTACGTTTTTGTACCTCTAACAATTTATTTACATATATATATATATATATATATATATATATATATATATATATAACAGTGGTCAACAGGCTATATAGCCTCTACAATAATTTGAAGCATAACTGTTACCACTTGCCCAATAACTGTTAGAATAATACAATAGACCTTCTACACATAATGCACCTTTGACCAGCATATATAAATAATTGAGCCAAAATAAATACAAAATACAACACATGGACTGAAGATTGTATTTAAGCATGAAACAGACTGTCGCTGCTGGGTGTTGACCTCAATGTCCACTTTTGTATTTATATATGCTCTATCCTTGATATTGAGCACATTAACCCATAAATATGGCATACCTTATTTTTATCCTACACACACACACACACATATATATATATATATATATATATATATATATATATATATATATATATATATATATATATATATATGTATATATATATATATATATATACCCAAGTATAGGATTGGTGTATACAGAATAAATTCCAATAACCAACAAATACTATTCTTAAAAGAGTGCTCAATACAGAGTAGATCAAATATAATTATTTATTCAAAAATTATAACATAAATATATTATAAAATCACTACAAAAATAGCCATTTTGTTTCAACACTTCTGGTGTCTTATCAAGTGATGGTGTTGAATGTAGAATAAACCCTTTATTCTACATGGTGTTGAATGTAGAATAAACCCTTTATTCTACATTCAACACCATCACTTGATAAGACACTAGACACAAAATGGCTAGTTTAGTTTATATATATATATATATATATATATATATATATATATATATATATATATATATATATTAGTACATCTGTAGAAAGTTTGTAGATTAGATCAGTCTCAATGTTGTGGGAATGACAAAAATCACTAAAAAGTAATGAATTTAACTGTCCACAAATCTCTTTGAATCCTTGAAAAGTTTTTACGAATTTGATAGATTTAAATAAAGGAAATGGCCAATGAGAAAGGCAGAAATTACTTGCACCAAGTTTGGGATAGTCCTTGTTATGACAATACATCCATCAGCAAAGCCTCTGATCAGAAGATTAGAGATTTGAAGAACATGGAACCACCTCTTAATTGCTGTTACTCCCAACTCCACCCTGACCCGGGGTGGTAGCACCTGTTAGGGTCCCAACTATGAGCAAATAGTGAGACCCCCAAACACTATAAAAGTATAAAAATACATTTTTATAGTAAAATTATAAACAGTACCTATTTATAGTAGAATTAGCAACAATACATTTTATAACAAAATGACTAACAATAGATTTTATCTGTAGTTAAAGCCATAAAATTGTATTCAAAATATTTAGATTTTGGCATCAAATAACCCATACAGGTTGGTATGCCGCTAAACAAAATCAACCAGACAATCAAGATGAAAGAGGTCTTTCATGACATTAATCCATATAATATCCTACAATTTCTTAAAGAAATCAAACTGTATTTCCAAAATGTAACTTCAACAAAACTACAACATAAAATACTTATATCACCACCTCTAGTAATTATGTCATGACAAACATGTATGTGCACAAATGCTGGGTATCATGTACCATGTATTCTATTGTAAAAACAGAATAACATATATCATATTTTTATTACTTCTAAGCTCTCAAGAAAACTAAATTTCGGCATTAAATGATTTATAAAGAGTTGATATGCCGTTAAACAAACAATAAAACTGTATTCAAAATATTTAGATTTCAGCATTAAATAACCCATAGAGGTGTTGATATGCCACAAAACAAAATCAACCAAACAACTTGGGTCTAAGGAAGAAATTTGGAATTGCTATGCCATATCTATCCTTCGAAATGATAGTGTGTACTGGAGAATTTCGTTACAGATGAAAAAAAAAACAAGACTCAAAATGACAGAAATGTGGTTTTACAGACGAATGCTAAAATTACTATGGACAGAACATGTGCACAAGAAGAAACTGTTCTCATTCTGCTGTCTGTATGAAGGGGGTGTCTTTTTTTTACTTTTGTTTTAATCATTTCAGCCCAAGCAAGGCAACAAAACCGCTAGAAGGCAAGGGGTTACAGGGAGTGAAAGAGGAAACTGAGAATGGGGAGGATTGAGGAAATGACAAAAAAAGAAACAGGATTCAAGAAGACAGAAGATTGTAGTTATCAGGGAAGCAAGAAATCAGAAGGAGTTCAACAGTTGGAAAGTGCAAGAAAAAAACTGTTAGAGTAGAAGAGGCATTTGTATTTAGCTAGTTCAACAGTGAAATGGTGAGACCTAGCTGCCAATCTGGTAACATGCTTAAATTCATTTCATCAAGGCACCAGGGAAAAAAAGCTCATCTGAGCAGTTGCCATGAAAATATTTGTAGAAAAGACAGAGGGAAGCCATGTCAAATCAGTGAGAAAGTGACTGAAGTCGAGATGCCAGGTCAACATCAATTACATTACAGACTTTTCTTTGGATTTTGTCAAGAATTCAAAGATGTACAACAGGATTACCAGACCAGATATGGCAGCAGTATTCAATATACAGATAAATGGCGGACTTATAAATGTGCAAGATGGATTCTGATAAGAAAATTTTTCTGGCATGACACAGTAAACTAACTTTCCTTGCAGTAGTCACAGTAATGACATTCTACCAGTTCGCATGAACTAATTCTTAAAATTATAAATGCTTATTAAACCAGTTATTCAATTATCTGAAAATAATCTTATATATTAATATCCGATGGTGTACGTAAGATGTTAGTTACAGTAAGTTCATGCCTGGTGAAACTCTAATAGACACATGCCCCTACCACAACAATAAACAGCAGTTAAGGAGGAAGAAAAAATGGAAAAAGGACAAAAAAGACAGGCATAAATATTAAGTTCAAGACATTCAGACAAAATCTGAACCAAAATTGATACATGAGCTGAACCAAAACTGATACAGGGACTGAACCAAAATTGATACATGATCTGAACCAGACTTGATACACTATCTGGGCCAAAATTGATGCAGGGACTGAACCCAAATTAATACGGAATCTAAACCAAAATTGATACAGGATCTGAACCAAAATTGATACAGAATCTGAACCAAAATTGATACAGTATCTGAACCAAAGTTGATACAGGATCTGAACCAAAATTGATACAGAATCTGAACCAAAATTGATACAGGATCTGAACCAAAATTGATACAGAATCTGAACCAAAATTGATACAGTATCTGAACCAAAGTTGATACAGGATCTGAACCAAATGCAAAGGATATTATGAAGCAGATTTTGATAATTTATTCTGACAAAAGAAATTGTCTTGAAGTTAAAAATGTGGTAAATCTTCTAGTCATAAATTTTATAGGTCTTATATTGGATCTTTGGGACTGTGGCGATTCAGTTTGAATGTGGCTAAGAAACCATAACACATCTGATGACACGAGAGTGAAAAAGCATCATTCATCTGAACAGGAATATGATGAGAACAGAGTTTCAATCTGGAAATATGTTAATAAAGAAATGCTTTCTATTAAATTATCAAAATGCTTTAATTCTTTTTGATTCTATAAAGTGATTTGTTTTCCATTCTCAGATTGAAAAGAAAATTAGCAGAATAGGTTCCTAAAGATTACCTACCTTCATAGAACCAATTCCTGGAAATTTGTGATGCCATTATTGAGTAGACATAGCAATCATAGCAATTGATTCAATCAGTTAATTCTTACTTGTTAATTTGCTCAAGAATTCAAAGATGTACAACAGGATTACCAGACCAGGGTGTCATTTTTCTATTTCACTAAACCAGAGCATATGACGCAATATTACAACACAAACCAGAAAGTGAACTCACAAATGCCAGGTAACATGATCTGCTTAACCAACACTTTTATCAACAAAGCCATGTGTCCTGTACAATACACAAAATCGAGGGCATTATTTTTTTTTTTTTATAAGTTCTTATTAACAAAATTTAATTGTATATAGTTGCTATGGTAACAATAATAGCTGTGTGGGTAGTAGAACGATTGTTAGCACAGACATCAGCAAGCTTTGTTCAAATTCTGGCTGAGTCCATAATATTCACTTCACACTAATGCTCTTAGGAAAGGCATGAATCCATCTTTTCTCCCCCTTAGATATGGGTTAAATAACAGAACAGATGTCCCTCAAACTTTGGGTGGCAACTAATCTAGAAGAAGAAATACTCTGAATTCAAAACTATGGATAAGAAAACAGGAAACCACGCTACTATTTTTCCTAAGAAACCATAGCAATTTTCACATATAAAAGAAAAATAGTAGAGAGCCATAACTGCTGACATCCTGAAAAGATATGTAATTAAGAAAACATGTTTCAAAGCAACTACATCCATTAGGGTGGTAATGGTTTGTTTAGATTCTGGCTGAGTTTGTAACATTAACTTTGGACTAATGCTCTTGGGAAAGGCATGAATCCATCTCTTCTCTCCTCAGGTATGGGTTAAATAACAAGGCAGAGTGCTATCTCTAAACTTGAGTGGCAGCTAGTCAAGAAGGACAAGCCTGATTTTGAAAATGCAGAGAAAACAACAAAAAAAACAATGAGTTTCTCTCCTTAAGGTTAGCAGGTTATGGAGGTGAGAAAGGGACTGAAGTCATGATGCCAGGTCAGGGATGAATACATTACAGACCCTTCTTTGGATTCAAGAGGACAGAAGATGGAAACTGATGAGTTTCTCTTCCTAAGGTTAGCAGGTTAGGGTGGTGGGAAAGGGACTGAAGTCAAAATGCCAGGTCAGGAATAATTACATTTTGTCATGGATCTTGCGATAAATAGCAAGAGCACTAAACCAGATATGGTAGCAATATTCTGTCTTCTGAATTATTTTATCATACTAGGATGGAGAGCCTTATCTACCCTGCTATTTATCCCATAGTTGGAGGGAGAAATGATAGATTCATGCTTTCCACAAGGGTATTTGTACAAAAGTGATTGCAATAGGCAAGGTTGGAATTTGAACTTGGATAGCCAGTTCCATTGTCTCCGGTGATATCTATTATGATACTTGCAAATCCAGATGCCAGTTATAAGGAAAACAATCAGTGAATGGCTTACTGAAAGAACTAATGTACAAAAGGAGATTCATTTTGATAAATACCATTCTGAATGTTTATGAAACACTTTCATTCTCAAATAAATTTGGGTCAAATGTGTAGGAGAAACAATAGATTATTCTCAATACAATTTTGCCATACTTATAAAAAACTATAATAAATTTAAATGCTGTGACACCCACAAACAACACAAGAACTATAGTTAACAAATGTTTCCAGAGCAGTGGCAGCAGTATTTTTTTCCATCTTTTTATAATTAGCATATTTTATTTATCAGAAGCCAATTCTTGTATATAAAGGGGATGTAAATTATGTGAACAGGTAAAACAATTTGCAGATTTAACCCATTAAGGTCCCCTGTAAAATCTTGTATTAATTATAAAAAATTAAAATCCAATACTAATAAGCTACTAAAAAAAATACCTATATTTATTCTTAAGTTATAAAAAAAATTCATACCATATTAATTATAGATTTCTAAATAAATAAATACCCCCATATTAATCATAAGTTTTTTCTTTCACCAAGACAAAAAAAATCCCCATCTTAATTATTGATTTCTATGAAAAAAATAAATATACCTATATAATTATAGATTTTTTTTCTTCTAAAAAAATAAATGCCCATATTAATTATTGGTTTTGAAAAAATAAATATCCCCATATAATTATAGGTCTTTTCTTCTTCTAAAAAAAATCCCCATATTAATCATTGGTTTCTAGGGAAAAAAAAAAATATCCCCATATAATTATAGGTTTTTTCTTCTAAAAAAAAACATTAATTATTGTTTTCTAAAAAAAATAAATATCCCTATATAATTTTCTAAGAAAAAAAAATGGCTGACGTGCCGAACAAATAACGATTCAAACCATTTCCTTCATTCCAAAGTTCAAGACATAAGCCTAGAATTTCACTTCCTTGAAAAACAAAATAAAAGTAAAAGCTGGGTTGGTAAGAGAATTAACATATTTTCCAATCTATAAGACACTCGCATGGTGAATTCCATCAACTCAGCATTTCTTTAGATATGTGTCACTTCATTTTGATGGTATCCTGTCACAAAAATGAATGCCTTAGTACAGATAGCTACTCAAAGCAATTTATTATTGAGTAGTTTGGATAGAGGACTACACAGATAGTTAAAGCATTCTGTCATTTGAAGATGTTGGAATTTATTTATACCAATTCCAACCAGCCATCTCTGTGTGAGCAGCAGTTGTTGTTGTTGTTGTTAGACGTAAATGTAATTAGACTTTGTTTTATATTTATTATATGACCACTGGTCTTTGGTGTTTATTTTAATCACAGTGCATATTTCTCATCTAGTCAGAGCTCTGATGAGAAAGGAATGAAAAACTGCTTAAGCTGCTTTTTTGTTAATTTTGTTTTGTACTTCGATATTTCCACTTTATGGTAATGTATATTTTTTTTGTTCTTGTTTTAACGTGTCTCTTTTATCACTATTATTTCATTTTGTACTCCCATCACATTATAGCATTTATTGCTTTCATCTTGGAAGAGAAGTCATACTGATACACGAGTTTTGATAAAATAAATAATAAAATTTATAGTAATAAGAAAAGTATATGCATGTAGATATAGTAGGCCAATGAAAGAAATATATGTATGTAGATATACTAGGCCAATGAAAGAAATATATGTATGTAGGTATACTAGGCCAATGAAAGAAATATATGTATGTAGGTATAGTAGGCCAATGAAAGAAATATTTGCATGTAGGTCTAGTAGGCCAATGAAAGAAATATATGCATGTAGGTATAGTGGGCCAATGAAAGAAAAATATGCATCTAGGTATAGGCCAATGAAAGAAATATATGCATGTAGGTATAGTAGGCCAATGAAAGAAATATAGTAATTTTCCAAGCGTAGCTTAGATGTGGCACAAGGCCGAAAGTAGGGGCACCCAGTGAAGAATGAACTCACTACTCAGTCGTAAAGGCCAATGAAGGAAATATATCTAGATATAGTAGGCCAATGAAAGAAATCCAAGAGATAAAAAAACAACAATAAGAATATATTGATAATAAGACAAATAATATTTATTGTCTGAATGAACTGCATTTCTTGGATCCACCAATTTTAGCCTTCAAGGCGAGAACCCGCCATGCCACTTGCACTGTTGCAAATCCCCGTCATTCCCTTTGTATTTCCCTGGTGAGATGCAAGTTCCACTGAAGCAGTTTCTTCCCACAAATCACTGTTTTGTGGAACCAACTACCAAGAGGATGTTTCCCTGAACACTACAATCTTAATCTCTATTCAAGTCTAGGATTAACCATTATCTTCCCAGCCTATCCGCATAAACTGTGCCTGTTACTCTGTAACTGTCTACCTCGAGTCGCTCCTAGGCCTTGTACAAGGAGAATCTCACTGTAAGAAAAGAAAAAACAAAGAAAAAAAACTAATTGAAGAATGATGTGAAAGAATTTTAAAATCAGAATTTTCAGACATGCCTGTGTCCTTTCTCAATGAAATGAAAAATGAAGTGGGACATTTTAGGGGGATTTTCACATGCCTTATATTACTGATGAAATGTCATAGTTTTGGGCCACTTGTTTGCTTTCATTATATATATATATATATATATATATATATATATAAGTGAACAATGAAATCAACACTCAGAGGCAACAAGCTGTTTCATGCTAGACGCAATCGTCAGGCAGCCTAACGATTGCGTCCAGCATGAAACAGCCTGTTGCTACTGAGTGTTGACTTCAATGTTCACTTTTATATTTACATACGCTCTATCTCTGATATTGAGCACTTTCCCATAAATATAGCACACCTTAAAACTATATATATATACATACCTACACACAGGTAAAATAACACTGACATTTCATTTTAACAGATATTTTTACCAAAATTACACAAAAATACCTTGAAATACTAAAGAGCATATTTATTCAATAAAATCACCATTGGCTTCAGCCACTGCCTCCAGACAACTTCTGAATCTCCTGCAACTCTTCTGGGCGGTCTCCTTGTTTAAGCGGGTGAATGCTGCCATAATCCTTGCCTTCAGTTCATCTCTTGTGTTACAAGGAGTTTTGTTGGTCTTGCACTCAACTGTGCCTCACACGTAATAGTCAAGAGGGTTGCAGCCTGGAGAATTAAGTGACCAGGCTTAAGGGGCTCACAGAAATTGTTTGACAGCCATGACTGGGTTCTCCTGTTTGTGCGGCATGGTGCAGAATCCTGTTGCCAGACTTAGGGTCTCCCAGCAGCCACCCTCTTGACCCAGGGCACCACCGCTTTCTCAAGGCACTTGATGTAGGCCTCCGTGTTAAGTCAGAAGCCCTCACCAACAAATTCAAGAGTTCTTTTCTTATTAGAACAATCAGAATGAGTTTTCCAAGCTGCTGTACCTTTGTAATCACCATTAGACTCATCCAGCTCTTTCCGAATCCTCTGCACTGAACTCAGACTGACACCCAAACAATCTGAAATGTTCGTATTGAAGCTTCTGGCACGAATGCCAAGCATTACAGTGTGCTATTTCCAAATTTCTGGCGGAGTGAATTGCATCATAGTGATCTTTTACTCACAGATGGTGCCCAACTGACCCTCCTATACTGTACAGTCAACAAAATCAAAAATAAATACACATGCATGGAATTAAAAATATAAAATGATGACAATTTACCCATCACATCCTGCGTGTATATATATATATATATATAGTAATTCATCAAGTCTAGAAGAATCCTCAACAGAATGCAGAAAGTACTGGATGACCATTTCTCCCTATTTAGGACTCATTGGCAGTGCGCATCCACTACCAAGAATCAAACCCAGACCGTTTCGATATGATGCAAGCGTCATACCAACTGTACCAACAGGCTTCAGAGACAAATAGGACAAAACAGCCTAATACCCTAATATTTAACTCATGAATGCAGGGAAGAGATGGATTCATGCCTTTCCCAAAAGAATTTGTGTGAAAATGAGTGCAAAATGCCAAACTCGGAATTTGAACTCATTGATTCCTATTTCCTCACTAACTGCACCTAATAATTTCTTTCATGTTGCAAGAAAATATTTTTGACTGGATTAATGTATTTTGCAAGTCATGTACAGTTACTGTCATCACTAACTTTTAATTTCCCCTTTAAGGCTATAAATACGCAAGGTTTTGAAATTGAAAAAAAATTTATTCTCCCTCCCCAAACAAGAAGACGACAAATGCTACATCTTGTCCAGGTGTAATCTGAAAGTAAGCAAAACCAAAGAGTTAAACTGTGGGACCTATTTCATGGGACATTCGTCGTCTTGTCACCTGTTAGGACAAAAAGAGAGATTCATTCTTTTTCACATATCCACAGGTTTGAAGCTAAACAAAACCAAACCAACAAAATTTAATATTTGATCTTTTATTCTCTTTGTACATCATTGCACATGTACACACACATGTATACATTTATATATAAGTTCTATTAAAAACGACTGACAAGTTACTGTGATTAAGTTTTTTTATTTAATTTTTCTTGTGTTCTTATTTTCTGGGCATAAATTATGCATGTCTGAGCACTTTCAGTTAAATTTTTAGCCATTATCAAGGATGATTTTATTTTTACTTTTAACTGAATATATGGATTGTTTTATGCATGTATCTAGAGTTATAGGAATGTTTTTATATTCCAAACATGGTCAGCACATTGTGACAGTGTTCATATTGAGTGTTGGCTTTTTTCTTTTTTATTAATAATGCTTCCATTATTTTTAGTCTTTTTTTTACGTGCAGACGAGGCTATTATATTTGTATTGTCTACAAGTATGTTGTGGATGGAGTTTGTTAGGTCTCCATGTCTGTTTAGATGAGACCTAACTGAGGTATGGTCAGAGAGATGTAACATGATAGGCATGTTGTGGTATGTCCAATATAATTATTCATGAATTTAGTTTGATCAGGAACACAGTTTCTTAGGGGACATAAGAATTTATAAATAATATTGTTTCTCTGTAATTTGGATCTTGCAGGTGATTTATTGTTGCTGATGATGAGTTTATCAGTTTTTAAATTTTTAAAATAGATAATTTCATTTTCTTTTTGCCGACTGGAGTTAAAAGTAAAAATAAAATCATCCTTGATAATGGCTGAATGAACATCTGAAAGAGCTCAGATGTACAGAACATAAAGACAATTTCTACATACTTCATGTCCAGAAAATAAAAAAATTAGATAACAAAACTTAACCGCAGTACCTTATCAGTCGTTTTTAATGATACTTGTATAAAGGAGGGATTGTTGCCCAAATACACAATTTTATATATATATATAAACTCAAAAAAATATATCCTGTACAAAGACTTTTCTTGCAGGTAACCATCAGTGGACAGATTTCAGGAATTACTGAACACGTCATGTGGCTAAAAAAAATGTAGACATGTAGTTCTGAGGCAAAAAAAAAAAAAAGAAAAAAATGGTACAAGTTTTTAAATTTACATCAGATGCTGTTCAAAATACTGATGGTAGCAGTAAGGGAATTCCACAAGTCAGTAAAGCCACTAGTATGCAAGGGGCTACAGGTAGTGGCAGAATTAGGAACAGAAACATTAATAATGTGCAGAAAGAGAAAAGAGTAATCAGGACAGCAGATAGCGATCGACATTGCATTTAAATTTTTGCAGATTAAAGTTGGCTGAAATGCATGCAGCCAGAAGGGAGTTCCACAAGTGAGAAGTGCGAGAAAAGGAACTGCAGGCATAGTAGAATTTATGGTTACATCTAGCCAGGTGTATATATATATATATATATATATATATATATATATATATATATATATATATATATTAGATAGATAGATAGATAGATAGATAGATAGATAGATAGATATGCTAAAGTTGGGAAAGATATTATAAAATTGAAATCAAAATTATGAGATAGATATACTAAAATCTAAATAGAAATGAGATAGATAGATAGATATACTAAAATATAAATAGAAATGAGGAGATAGATAGATATACTAAAATTTAAATAGAAATGAGGAGATAGATATACTAAAATTTAAATAGAAATGAGGAGATAGATATACTAAAATTTAAATAGAAATGAGGAGATAGATATACTAAAATTTAAATAGAAATGAGGACATAGATAGATATACTAAAATTTAAATAGAAATGAGGAGATAGATAGATAGATATACTAAAATTTAAATAGAAATGAGGAGATAGATAGATATACTAAAATTTAAATAGAAATGAGGAGATAGATAGATAGATATACTAAAATTTAAATAGAAATGAGGAGATAGATAGATAGATAGATAGATATATATATATATACTAAAATTTAAATAGAAATGAGGAGATAGATAGATAGATATATATATATACTAAAATTTAAATAGAAATGAGGAGATAGATAGATAGATATATATACTAAAATTTAAATAGAAATGAGGAGATAGATAGATAGATATATATACTAAAATTTAAATAGAAATGAGGAGATAGATATATATACTAAAATTTAAATAGAAATGAGGAGATAGATAGATATACTAAAATTTAAATAGAAATGAGGAGATAGATAGATAGATATACTAAAATTTAAATAGAAATGAGGAGATAGATAGATATACTAAAATTTAAATAGAAATGAGGAGATAGATAGATAGATATACTAAAATTTAAATAGAAATGAGGAGATAGATAGATAGATATATATACTAAAATTTAAATAGAAATGAGGAGATAGATAGATAGATATATATACTAAAATTTAAATAGAAATGAGGAGATAGATAGATATATATACTAAAATTTAAATAGAAATGAGGAGATAGATAGATAGATATACTAAAATTTAAATAGAAATGAGGAGATAGATAGATAGATAGATAGATATACTAAAATTTAAATAGAAATGAGGAGATAGATAGATATATATACTAAAATTTAAATAGAAATGAGGAGATAGATAGATAGATATACTAAAATTTAAATAGAAATGAGGAGATAGATAGATAGATAGATAGATAGATAGATAGATAGATAGATAGATAGCCATGTTTTTTGTTGAGGCACGACTGAGATTAATCTCACACAAAGCCAGGTGGGTCTTGCCTGAGAGAGGATTTGTCATGATTTGAGACAAAGTTTTATACAGCCAGATGATCTTCCTGACATGCAACAAAGACACTCACCATATGTATATTATTCAATAATTGTCTCCCCCTCATTTTGGGGTAAATGCTAAGGGCCTTTGATTAGATATTTGGCAAATTCATACTGTTCAGTAAAGTACAATAAGGAAGAGATGGATTCTCGTCATTTCTCAAAGATTGAATAACACCAATTAAATATAGAAATAAAAATATCAGTGGTAAGAATATTCTGGAAAGAAAAAGAAAATGTTTAGTTATCTGTTAAATAGGAAACTTAAATTTATTTCCATAAAGCAATAAGTATTCCAGAAATTAGAGGAGAAAATTAAATAACGAAATAAAAAGTGCATGGTGTATAAATAAAGTAACAGGATATTTTTTAAACTGTTTATTAAATGTAAAGAATTTTAATAACTAAAATTGAAAATAAATAAACCAAATTCTCCAAGAAGAGAATCTTTGTCCTGAAATAAAGTATTTGTCAGAAACGCTGCACAAGAAAGAAAACATTTAATATCAGAGTATGGTATATGTACGTCTATGACTTATACAAGACTACATGAATGGGTTTCTAAGCTTATCATTTATGTCTCTTCAGTTCAATACGAAAGAGAATATATTGAATATATTCAAGATCGCCAGTTTATTACTTCATGCAGTTTGCTCCCAAAGATTAAAAGACCAAAATAAAAGTGCTAATATGGCAAAAAGTTTCATCAATGTGTGTGTGTGTGTGTGTGTGGATAAAGGTGTTACCTCCATTTATATAACAGAAATTGAAGTTTGATGGTCCAAGGGAGATAAGTCATAAGAGCTAAGGACACAAAACTGTACTTAAAAATTTAATTAATTTTCACTTTAAAATACTCCTGGGCTGCATTAGTTTAAGATTACATCTGAAGTTCTCTAAGTGTGTGTGTGTATATATATATATATATATATATATATATATATATATATATATATATATATATATATTTAAAAAATTACGAGATCGGCTGATTGTTTTTAAACTTTTTTTAAATTTAAAAGCTTTGCATGTTAAATTTTTATTTTCATTGAGCACTTTTTAATACAACTGTTTCCTGGTCTAAATCAACTCTGACCAATAACTGTTTTATAATTTTTTATATATTTCGTATTATTCCAAATATTATTTTGTGGGTACCCATGTTTGAGTAGAAGCCCTGTTTTTTAAAAAGGGTGAATTACATCTGCTGCACAATCTAGAGACTTAATAAAGAAAACATTACTTTTTTCTCTCTCATATATATATATATATATATATATATATATATATATATATGAAGGAAAAACTAAAACGCGACCTTCAGAGAACTTGAACGCAAATGAAAGAAGGCGAGGGGGGGGGAGTTTATATAACCCATGACCATCAAGGAAGAAAAAATAAAACAAAATAATTTTATTTAAAATACCCGTGGGTAACCACACCTTCACAAAAGGAAAAAGAAAAAAAAAAAAAATATATATATATATATATATATATATATATATAAGGTATTCTATTTGGTTAAAAAGTAAATTCTTAATTCCTGCAAGCCTTTCTAAAAATAATTGTTAGACTGAAGAGGTGTCGAGGGATTTTATCATGCAAGCCACATCATTCAGTTTCAGAATGTGAAAGGAAAAAAAAATTTGACATTTGGAACTGACAGAATTTCCATAAAAACACAGCTGATACAACAAATATAATTAAAAAAGAAAGAAGAAAAAACAGGTAAAAAAAAAAGAAGAAAAAGAAAGGTAAAAAAATCCTATAAATTACAAATTCCATGTGTGTGTGTGTCTCATTAAGCAAGACTGACATAGAAGTTTTTTTGTTTACATACAAGTATCTTGTTTTCCAAACTTAATGAATGTAAAAATTATTCAAAATTTTGTTGGTTCTGAATGCTTTCGGCTAAACTGTTAGCCATTGTCAAGCATCATTTTTGTTATGCTACTTGAAAATGGCTAAAAGTTTAGCCAAAAGTACTCAGAAGCAACAAACATTTGGACAATTTTTTTACATTCATTAAGTTCAGAAAATAAGACACTTCTATGTACACAAAAAAACTTCTATGTCAAGAAAGATGTGATTAAAATAAAATAAACAAAATTACTTAGTCTTGCTCAATGAAACATTTAAAAGTAGTTGCTGCTCAAATACAAACTATATATATATATATATATATATATTTATTATAATAAAAAGAAAGAACAGTAAGATATATAATCCAGTGTTCTTATTGATATTTTTACAAAACAGTGCTCAATGTAAATTTACAGAGCATAAATATTATAAATTAACTGATTTAAAATATGGTTTCTTTGCTACACAGGAATTACCATGTTTCAAAAACCGAAGCTAAAAACTTCAAATTTAATTATATCATTAAATCAAAAGTTTTAAATGCACATATAATTCATAATTTCTTGTTTCCAAGTATACAGAGAAATCCAATCATTTAGACAGGGGCGGTAGCGTATTCATTTTTATTAACTATTGTTGTATCAATTATGAGTTACATTCGAAAAAGAGGTTAAGTTTAGGGAGGGTAGGGGTGCATTTTTCAATGAATTTCTGACATCCGTTCAATGCATGT
>OZ038494.1:19322636-19430136 GCA_964036315.1 Acanthosepion esculentum | reverse complement strand
ACTCAGCAGTCACTTTGGCCGCATTTGTCCGATGATTTTTTTGCCACATTGCGTTTCAATGCACGTCGGTCCCTGTCAGTACGTTTGCAAGTCTGGCCCGAATTGCTACGGTTGCTAGAGGTTTTGCCCTGTTTCTCGAATTGCATCATAGTTCTTGATATGGTAGCTCTTGAAAAACCAAACAGTTCAGCAACCTTAGTGATCAAGGCTCCTGCCATGCGAGCTCCAACAATTTGCCTTTTTATAAACTCGGAGAGGTCACACATTTAGCTTAAATTTTACTAAATTCTAAAAATAAATAAGACAAAGAGAGTAAATTAGATAAATAAACGTATTTACAATAGATATAACCTGCAATTACAAAGATTTAGTTAAAGTTCTTAATAGGTCTTTGAAATATAGGAGTGGAATTTGCACCTGTTCCAATTATTTTGTCTAACCCCTGTATATATATATATATATTAAACATGCACACACATAATAAAAAAGATAAACTTTACATACTCTTAAATTTTCATGAAACTATGTTTCATGCGAATGCAAAATTTCCTGGCAGTTGAAAGGAACAGAGTGTATTTTCTGAATTAATGCTTAACCTATTGGTGTGTGTGTATATATATATATATATATATATATATATATAATATCAAATACCTAAGTGGTAAAGATAATCTAAAATTCCTGAGAGCTCAACTTAAAATTTATGACGTGTTAAGTTTTGTCCTTCTTGAGATGTGTGTGTGCATATATATATATATATATATATATATATATATATATATATATATATATATATATATATATACACACACACATGGGCACCTTGACGTGGTGTAATGGTTAGAAAGCTTGTCATGCTAGATCAATTACAACTGAGTAGTGAGTTTGATCCTCACTGGGTGCCCCATACTTTCGGCCTTGTACCACATCTAAGCCGGGCTTAGAAAATCACTATATACACACACAAACATATATATATGTGTGTATGTATGTATAATCATTTCACCCCAAGCAAAGAGGGAATGCCACTAGTATGCAGAGGGTTACAGAGAGTGAAAGAGGGAGAAAAGACTGCATATAGAGGAGACCAAGGAAAGGATAGATGCTGAACAGGACTCAAGAAGATAGAAGATGGCAATTGACGTTGCATTTAAATTTTTGAAGATTGTAGTAATCAGGGAAGCAAGGAAACTGAAGAGAGTTCCACAGGCAGGAAGTGCGAGGAAAGAAACTGTTAGAGTAGAAGTGGCAGTACATTTACCTAATTCAATACTAAAAGGGTAGGACCTAGATGCCAATCTCATAGCATGCTTAAAGCCATGTAGTCCAGGCACAGGGATAAAAGCTTGTCAGAGCAGTAGCCATGAAAATATTTGTAGAAAAGACAGAGGGAAGCCACACCAAGTCTGTGAGAAAGTGACCGAAATTGAGATGCCAAGTCAGGATCGATTACACTGCAGATCCTTCTTTGGATTTTCTCAAGAGCTTCCAGATAAATAGCAGGAGCACCTGACAAGATATGGCAACAGTATTCAATGTACGGATGAATGGTAGATTTGTAAATGTGCAAGATGGACGAGAAAAAACTTCTGGTATGACACAGTTGATCCAACTTTCCTTACAGTAGACGCAGCTATTTGTTCAATATAGTCATTCCACTTCAAGTCAAATGCCTGAATATTTGAGAAATCTTATCAGAAAAATAAGCACTCTCCAGCAGGATTTGAACATGCATTCACCTAGAGGAAATCATCATTAGATCTGACATGCTTTGACCTCTTGGCTACAGAGAACTTGATGGCCAAGCAAAGACTAAATAGTGCTTTTAAGCACAGATTTTTCCCAATTCTCAAAATATACATCTCTGCTCAGTTTGGTATTCTAATGTAAACAAAGGTGAATGCAGGTTCAAATCCTGTCAGAGAGCACATATTTTATAATAAGATTTCTCAAACATTCAGGCTGGTGGATGAAAATAAATAAATATAGTGTTTAATAAATAAACAGAGCATCTACTCAAATATGGGTATCCATTAAAAATAACATTTAAGTAATATGTCAGATTAATAAATGAAAAATCCATTTGTAAAATGTGCGTGTGTGTGGGAGTGGGAGAGAGAGAGGTATATAAATAAAGAAATAAAAATCAATAAAGAAAAAAAAACAGAAAATATTGCTTTTTCAGCAATGAATGCAACACAACTTGTTCCGTAATTTTTAATGTGAAGATATTTACAGTTCCTTTGTTGAACAAAGAATTCCATTACTGAATAATTTGACAAGTGTTGTATATAACTTTTAAATTTTCTGTTTGTTATATTTACACTAAAAAAAAAAAAATTTCTTTTCATAGGTAGCACACCTGAAGAAGGCTACAGAGTAGATCAGCCAAAACATTCCAAAAATGAAAAAAAAAAAAGTGTTCAATTTTCTGACAATATAAAATTAATTTTCCTATTTCCTTTCACAAAATTTCCAGTAAGCTATAAATAAAGGAATTAAAACAGCTGCCTGAAGCAAAAGGCAACATTTGCAAAAAAGAAAGAAAAAACACATTGATAAACAAAGAACCAGCAAGATACACTCACAGCTGTTTAGTTTATTGTATCACAGGATACTCGCCAAAATAGTTAAAAAAATAAAATAAGGACTGTACGATCTGAGAAAAATAAAGGATTCTGCATATAAAATGAATCTTTTATCATATCCTATGTTATAAATTTTAATTTTTTTTTTTTTTTAAAGATACTTAATTTTCTAATTTATCAGATTAAGATTTCATATAACCTTTTGCAGTGAGGACCTATTCCCATTACAGTGCAACCTCGGTTCTCGAACATCTCACATATGGAACAAATTGGTTTTCAAAGAGAAAATTTGAGATGAAAATGCCTCGGTTATCGAACAAAATTTTGCTTCTCAAACGACATTGCTGAACCAAGGTAACCGGAACGGAATAATTTCTGAGTCGACTGCCATGTTGCATACATCTGTGTGTTGTGTTGTGCTTTTTTTCCAATTTTATTGGACTGTGACTTTTTTTTATCTACATTGATTTCTATTGGAAAAATAGTTTTTGGTTTACAAACATTTCGGGTTACAGACGGACTTCAGGAACAAATTAAATTCGTGAACCGAGGTTCCACTGTATTTATGTTGCCAATCCACTTGAGAAAGAAAAAAGAAAAGATTAAAAATATTTATTATTGTATTTATCAAAACATTCATTAAGTTTGCACTTATATAAAAGCCACTTAAGATGTCAGAGGTCTTTATCTTATCAAGGTAATTATAAACATTACACCACTTATTCATGACAAGAGAGTAGTTTATAGCTTACCATGATAGACATTTTATAAGAAATAAAAGATATGGTCTACAAATATTTTCTTAGGTACTTATTAAATTTATAACTAAAAGAAAAAGTTGCGAGGGGGGGGGGGCAGATATACAAGCGGATGTGGAGTTCAACCCACTTTTCAAATTTTAACTGAAAAAAAAAAAAAAATATATATCTATATATATATATCAGTAATAGAGGAGGAATCCTTTGTCAGGGCTGACAACTTTTCAGCCTCCCCCACCACCATTATTAACCCTAAATAGAGCAAAACAAGTCCTAACTTCCCACCTTTGACAAATATAAAAATCGATCACACAGCCTTGTGATTGACGAATTATTCCTACCCTGCAACCTCTTTCCCCACATACAAAATGTTGCTAGCCTCTCACAACTCTATCACTATGGCAAATGTTCAAGAGAACTATATTCCTTAGTCCCACCAGTTCAGACCTTCACATCTTGGACCCACCATGCCACATACATGTCAAGTCTTCCTCATTCTCTTCATATTTCATTGGTAAGGAGGAAGTTCCTTCTTCCCCAGAACTTTCACTTTGCGGAACAGACTTCTGAGAGGATGCTACTCCAACCACTACGATCTTAACCTCCTAAAATCTGGGCTCAACCGATATCTATCCTACATATCCTCATAGCAGTCAGCTCTTTCTCCTCATTAACAACAATCTCATTCATTAACCCTCTACTTTGAGTGGTTCTTGGGCCTTGTATTGGGTGAACAATAGTAAAAAATAAATAAATAAAATCAAACAATTTTTCTCACTAGAATCTATTTTTCACATTTATAAGTCTACCATGCATCGAATATTTCTGACAAATCTTGTCTGGTGTTTTTGCTATGCTTGCAGAGATTCTTGATAAATTCCAAAAGAATCTGCAAAGTTACCAGTCATGACCTAGCATCTCAGCTTCAGTCACTTTCCCACTGCAGTTATGTAGCTTCCATGTGCCTTTTCTATAAATACTTTCATGGTAATTGTTCTGGTGAACTTTCCTCTTTGGTACCTAGACTTTATGAATTTAAGCACAATACCAGATTGGTGGCTAGATCTCGTCATTTTACAGTTGAAGATATAGCTTGATGTAACCATAAGTTCTGTGCTAACATTTTCGTCTCTTGCATTTCTTACTTGTTGAACTCTCTTCCGGCTTCTTGCTTTCCAGTCAACTTTGATCTTCAAAAATTTAAATGCAATGTCAATCATTATCTTTTGTTTTCTTGATTTCCTCTTCTTCCATTGTTCTCTTTTCTTAATAATGTTTTTCTTTTTCTCACATTCTTTCCTCAATCAGTAACCCCCTTGAGTCTTAGTGGCTTTATTGCCTTGCTTGGAGTGACATGACTTTAAATAAATACATAAAATAAAATAAATCTGCCCAGAAAATATATGGCTGAGAATTTTTTTGTTTTAATTATACAATTATATGTTGAGGGTTTTAAAGAGCTACGCCACAGATTTAAAAAAAAAATAAAATAAAATAAAATGAATAAATAAATAAAAGGCCAATTCATATGAAGCTGATGTTACTGATCTGAGTAAATTACTAATTTACAGAGAAATAAGACATAGCCGCCTTATAATCATTGAACCAATATGATTTTTGAAAATAAAATAACTAGATCAGTTCTCAACCTTTTTTAGATCATACCCCACTTTGAAGTCAGAATTTTTTTTTTTTTGTTGTGAGGCCTGTGAAATTAAAAAAAAATTACTTCCATTTTGAGGTGCATATATTAGCCTAGTGGCCCAGTAAAAATTATAAAATTTCTGTGGCCAACCTCAAATTTGTCGTGGCCCATTTTGGATTAAATGTAATGTAACACCAACTGTGATTTCTCCATTTTATTTCTTCCATAAGAAAAAAAAAATAAATAGATAAATGCAGCAAAGAGTGTCAAAAAGACGGTTTTACCATTGATTACAATTGTTTTTAAAACAAACAATGCCAAGGAGTGAAGGTAGTTAAAATAATAGCAGTGTCAATGAAAAAACTGTCCCTTTGACACTTTTTTTGTGGGCACAAAGGTCAAAGTTTGGCAAAAAAAAAAAAAAAATTATTCATACATAATAGCACACTTGAATTCTATTATATTTATCATATTAAGCATTAATTATAAAATCTGGCATTTAAAGTCTCGCAAAGCTAAAATTGCTTGTTATGCATATACAATCATTATATATATATATATAATATATATATATATAAACAGTACAAAAGTATATACACCTAATTGGATTATTTTAAGAGCTAAATATTAATAATATATTGTCTGCAACCAATTTATATATTCTCTTTGCCCTTATTAGTTTCATAAACCTAGATAAAAACTTTCATTTTTATGATGTTGAGAAGTATAAAATATAGTTGTCACAAAATATATTCCCCACTTAATGACTTTTATAAAAACCTAACCAGGTATAAGTGGGGGGGGGGGGGAGCAGTGAAAAGTTCTTGGCCCAACCAGAATGCTCTTCAAAAATCAGCTGTTTGATCAGATTTTGAGAAAGAGAGGAGTCAAACCTGAAACTTTTCAATCACATGCTAGGCATTTTCTTCTTATAAATTCAATCTGACATATTGAGACAATACAACTTCTTTTTTAAACCAGAAATACCCTACTTTGACAGGGTTAAAAGTAATTACCAATTTGGCAGAGGTCAAGAAATTACATTTGAGTATAGAATTTCCAATAGAATTTTTAGGATTAGGAATTATCATTATGGTAAGCCTTTACCTTCAGATGACCACTCTCATCTTGGTTGTTATACTCACAATATTTCTGGCATACAAGAAGTATTTACTTTATTATCACCCCAAAATTGATAGTTTCTTCCTAAATGTCCTCAATTTGGAATATATATATATATATATATATATATATATATATATATATATATTAGACAATAGACAGTCCATCTAAGAGAAGGAAAACCCTTATTTTAAATCCCAGCTGCCTCGTCATCATAGCCAAACACAGAAGTCTATGGCAGCAAATCCAGACAGAAAACCTGGAATAAATATCAACCATGATGGGTTATTTAATGCCAAAATCGAAATAATTTGAACACAAATTTATGATTTTGAATGCAATTGTATGTCTTCAACTACAGATAAAATATATATATGTATGCATATATATGTATGCATATATATGTATGGATTGCTGGCATTTTTACTATCAAAATGTATTTTTATACTTTCATTGTATTTTGATTTTTTTAGGGGTTCACTAGTTACCCATAGCTAGGACCCTAACAAGTGCTGCTACTCAGAGATAAAGAGATACCTACAATATTTGCATACACAAATTTTCATTAAAATCCTGTAACTGATAAATATAATCTGGAGAATCAATGTGCAAGTAATTTTTTTCTTCCCAATTTTAATTGTTCACAAAAGTGACAATTTGACACATGACCTTCCAATAATTTTCACTTGCTATCTTCAACTATTCACTTTTTTTTAGGGGTTATGAAGTGAATAGATCATGCCTTATAAAAAAAAAAAAAATAAAGTCTCCTTATTTTCTTATTTCTGGTGAGTCATTTTAAGACGAACTAACAAATATATTTTTACATTGTGTATTTTGCCACAGAAAAATGAGAAATTAAATTCTGAACAACTGCTGAAACACTAACAGACTATTTCTTATTATAAGGAAAAATTGTCAAAGAAATTAAGAAAATTTAGGTATTAATGTTACCGAAGTTCAAGTCAATTCACGAGTAAAATACTCAACTGGGGTCATCAAATCATAGTACAAATTTAAAAATTAAACTTCCACCCTAACAAATGCAAAAAGATTGAAAAGAAACTCCCATCAATATTAGAAAGATTAATAACAGTGGACTTGAGAGGCTTAATTTCCTGAAAAATTATTTTTTAAATATTTATAAATTTTACCAATTGTTTGGTCAATGGATGCTCATTTCCTGCAGGAAAGTGACTAATTTTACCATATTACTCAAAATATTTCATTAAAACAAATAATTAATAATAGGAAAGTTAAAAATTTGTTTAAAATAATAAAATCTGTTAGTGCATTATTGAATTATCTTTTATTTTGGCTTCATTTTTAAATTCCTCAAAACTAAAATCAGTTGATCAAGAATCAATAAAAAGAAAGAAAAAATTTGTCCTTTAATGTTTCCCAAAAATGCTTCCATGTCACAGATGAAGCAAAACTCAAATTTATTTATGGAATTTGATCACATTTCAAGGTATCTCCGAGACATCAATTCAAAATAATTACATACATATATACATTATTTAGATATACAACTGTGTGTGTGTGTGTGTGTGTGTGTGTGCCAATGTGTACATATGTGATTTTGCCTTTCAAACAGAAAAAAGAAAGTTGGTTTTGTGTAGCATGTAGAATTTGAAGATTTACTTCAATCCCACATCAAAATTTCAAATTAAAAAAAAATATATTTTAGCTTCCATATTAAACAAGTGAACAGTCAACTTGGATTTTGATAATTCTGCTGTTTGTTTGTTTTTAAAGTTAATCACATTTAATTAAAATTGTTTATTGTACAGGTCACTATCTTACAACTTTTTCTAAACCTTTCTTTTTTTTTTTTTGTAAATTACAAGTTTCTTTCTTTCACCTGGTCCCAAAATAAAGTCTTTTTTTTTTGTTTGTTATTGTTCAAATACACACACACAAAAAGTTGGGTTTTCCAAAGAAAAGAAATATCATTTATAGAACTGATATTGGCTAAATATGTTGAATATTAGGCCAAGAAAACAACAAAGATGATAAAAAACACAATTAGAACTCCAAATATCTTAAGCATCAACCATCGGTTGGATGTAACCGATTGAAAGTACTTTAAGATCTCACCATGGGCCATTTCAATGTTCAGTTCAGCATCTTCCACATTGGAATCTATTCTGTGGACCATTTCCTCTTGTTCTTTGACCATAGTTGCCAGTCTTTGGAAGACAGTGCCCAATTCCACAATTGTTGATTCAATATTCTGCATTGTCTCTGCCCGACTTTGAATATAAGCATCCTGCTCATCAATTAACTGAATTTGATCCTGTCTCTGTCGATGATCCACACAATCCATATCAACGGCCGTTTCTCGACGACCTGACTCAGTCAAGAGTACCGAGTTCTCATGAGACATTGCTGTTAAAGGTAATACTGCCGACTGTGAAAATTGCTCACGCCGGGATTTCTGCTGTTTCAAATTCTCAGTTCGAACCTCCAAGACGGTTTTGAATTTATTCGACATTGTTGCTAACTTTGACTGCAAAGCAACCACAACAGAATTGGAGTGGGTCTGTTGGTGCCGACCATTTTGGTGGCGTTGGCTACGTGCAACTTCTTGCAACTCTGCAATTTGTTTATTCAGTGACGTGATATCTTGCTTAATGATGTATGTTAAATCTTGAATTTCTGCTGGCTTATCATCGAACAGGGACTTACGTTTTGCTAGCAAGGTAAGTTTTTCTAGTTTGGCGTACGTATTAGCCAGGTCACGACCGATCAATTTAGCCTTTTGTGTGAACTCTCCCCTCTGTTGGGACTGGCTTTTGTCTAGCAGTGGTTTAGTAACAACAACACCATTATTTTGTCGAGATCGAATCGACTTAACAGCTGACAGAAATTCACTAGTCCGATCCCGGCACGTCATGATTGATATAAATTAAATTTACTTTCGAACGACAGGAGGGATTATCAAGTTTCGACTTTTTGAAGTATTTATTGAAAATATCTGATAGTGATATAACTATCAGAAATTACTTCTTTTTTTTTTTTACTTTCGTGTTTTCAGAAAACGGAACTGGAAATACTTTTACTTTAAGATTTTCAGTAGCGAAATTATTTCATTTAGTTATCACAATTCAAAGCGAGGAACATCAATTTTTATCGCCAACCTGGAAACTTACCTTAGAAGAAGGAAGTCTGGATTGAACAAAGATATCCCATCTTGCCAAATTACTTTTGATACATCACCAATTACGATGAGACACATAAGTATATGATATCAAAAATATATTAACAGTAGAACTCCCTGAGTTACTGACAATCAGTCACATATGACGTTTCCTTCCGCTTTGAAGTTGTTTATGGTGACCGTGGTGTTCATGTATATTGCAATACGAAGTGTCAGAATTGTCGTGTAGTATCACTGTTCCCAGAATACTTCCGATGTTTTTTCTTGATAATTAAGGTAGTTTTCTAGTAAAAACTGTTGGGGCAGGATTCTTTCCGACATTCTAAGAAATAGAAAAACAATCCTGTATCATTTAAACCAAATGTCGGATCCATAAAGTGCCCCAACACTTACCGACGTACACGTCACGTTTGACAGCTAGCCGCATAGTTATCTCCCTTCTGTGACGCTCTCAAAAACTTGTCAGTCTGGAGTTATCTACCCTTATGAAAACTGTTCCTCATTGTTTTTATTATAATTTTCAATGAAATGTTTCATTCAACAGATGTTATTTTCTTTTTGAAGAGTATGATAAAAGATAAAGCATTTTTTTTTTCCAAATTTTAAAGAGTTTTCTAGCAATTTTGAAATTTTTAATTTTAATGGACACGAAAAAATTGCCGATAAAAACAATTAAAAAATGTTATCCAAATTTTTATTCGGTTCATACACTCTTTTTGAACTAAATATTCTAACTTAAAAACAGTATTTGGTTTATTGAAGAAGTAATACAATGTTGAAAATAAAAATGATGAGTGGGAGTGGTGAAAGAATTGATTTAGTTTTAACTCTTAAATTGTATTTGATTATACACAAATAGAAATTTACATCAATATAACATCAAATTTTCTTCACAATTGTAGTATTACTTGTAAAATTAAAAAGAAATATTTAATACTACTCAAAGATTTGAGCTAAATATTGCTAGTTTAGCTCTAAAGTTCAAAATGTTCTTAGCAATGCATTTTCAAATGAAGAGGTACATATGTTACATGCACTAAACAATAAATAGTGATGGATAATATTTTCATATATTTTTAATAAAATATTCCCTGGGAGGATAAATATTAAATTTCAATAAATATTTGTATTAACTGCAAATGTTTAAAACTGATTGAGCATTTGATATGAATAATAAAATCCTCTCTCTCTCTCTCTCTCTCTCTCTCTCTCTCTCTCTCTCTCTCTCTCTCTCTCTCTCTCTCTCTCTCTCTCCCATATATATATATATATATATGGTGGACTCTCCTGTCATATTCAACGTATGAGGGTCAAGCAGCTCAGTTCCTAGGAACCGACATGATTTGATTATTGTGGTGAAGGCTTTGTGCAGAACCAACTACACTTTTTGAAGGGCTGAATACAAAGACCTGGTGCACTATGTGCCACAAGACACCCACACAACCCTCCCCACAGGTTTTGAATTCAGAATTGTCCTTCTCCTAGGCAAGTTGCCATCCAAAGCTGTCCTGCTATTTACCCATAGCTGGAGGGAGAAGAAGAGGATTAATGTCTTACCCAAGGGTATTAGCATGTAAGTGAATGTAATGGATTCAACTGGAATTCAAACATGGCTCTCCAAATCCTCACCTGAACATTTTCATTCTAGTTATATTTGAATATATATATATATATATATATACATATATATATATATATATATATATATATATATATAAAATTTGTCCTTTAAATTTGTTTTTTTATTTATCCCTTGGTTTTTTAATTATTTAATTTATTTTTTATATTATTTAAATTTTTATTTTTTTATTTATTTTATTGATGTTTGATATTATAATTAGTAAGAGTAGTAGTAATAGTAATATTAATTTGAAATTGTGATGATTATTAAAATGTGATGATGAGTTTTTGCTGTCTGAAATGACATAACAATTTATACATGTAGTGAGTAAATTACTCTCTCAGGTAGTTTGTAACCCATTATTTATCATCTCTCAGTTGTGTCTCTGTCTTTGGGCAGAGTGCATTCAGGGGTGGCTCTGTCAAAGGACAGAGTCACAACTGAGGAAAATTATACTGAGAGGTGTCCAGCCCCGGGGAACAGCTGCCTGAAGCTGCACTCTCTCATTGCACCAGAGAGAGGTATCGGCGCTTGCACCAAGGCCAGCGCAACCAACAGTTGCAGGGGCTTGGCCAATTTTTGTCCCTAGCCCAGGTGTACACACTCAAGCTTCCCACATTAAACCAACCTTGTGTCACAAGCTGCCCCCATGGGGTGGGGTGGGGGGTGAGTAAATACAAAATAAATATTAGACATATTACTGTAACTCTTTTAATTCTGATCACACCTTCCCTTACCCAATATATTAACTTGTTCAGCCCTTTAAAGGTAAAATTTACTTGTGGGTCAACCTATCAGCTCATCCTTTCTTTTCTTTTCCTCCCTCTCTCTCTCTCCCTCACTCTCTCTCTCCCTTTTCCCCTCTCTCTCTCTCTTTCTTTCTTCCCTAATTTTTTTTTTTAAATTTATACTCAAAATTTTTCTTTTTCTTTCTTCCTTTTATTATTATAAAAAAATTTTGTTTATCTTTTTCTTTCTTTTTTCCTCTCACTTTTTCTTTTGTCTGGACAAATTGATTTTATTTCTAATAAACCTTCAGTCTGATGAGACGAATGTTTAAATCAATATATTCATGAAATAAATTATAGCCGAGATAGATTTTTAAGGATTGTCTGTACTCATTATCATATTGCTCTGTTACTTACATTGAGCTCTCTTTGGATTAATGTCCTCCTTGGAATTATCCCTACCAATTACCAATTGGTATTATATGTGTGTGTGTGTGTGTGTGTGTGTGTTAGGTGTATATGATGGCTGTTACCTCGATGTCTAGTAGGGCCATCTCAAGACCTCAGTGAGTGACTCAGTTATACCTTGAATGGATACGGCTCTTTAAACCGGACAAAGTTTTAAAGCCTCTGATTTAAAGTTGGTAGACATGTGACACATACATTTTGTTATGATTAGTTTTATTTTTGTGAATATTTGTCAATTTTTTTACAAATGTTTTCCACAGTTGTTAGTATATTTTTTTTTTTTTTTTTTTTTTTTTTTTTACTAAGGAGGGCAAGAAGTGAAAGATAATGGCTAACTCTATACTTGAAGAGGTCAAGATTTAATAAGTGAATAATATTTCAGTCAGAGACATTAAAGTATAGTGTGGAAGTAGACTTTAGAAAGATCCAGAAACCCAATTCTAAACAGGAAACAAGAGACAAACATTTGCTCCTGTTCAAAAGACTGGAGGGGAGTGTGAACTGGACTAAAATAAATAAAGATTAAAATTTATTTTTTTAAAATTAAAAATTAGTTAAAATTAGTTAAAATTAGTCAAACTCTCATTTCCATAATAAGAGAGTTAAAATGAAAATCAATCATCCAGCCACTTGAATTTTTTTTTTTTTTTCAGTTTTGTTGATTTTATGGAATAAAATGGAATGCTAGTTCATAAGCAAAATATGTCAAAGTACAATTGACATTCATACACACAAAAAATATTGTGTCAAAAGGATAGTTTTTTTCTTGATGTTGGTATTACTGTAACTCACTCAGTAATTTTATTGTTTTAAAAAGCTATTTTTAGAATTTTTGTAAAAAAACAAACACGAAAATTGGATTTATGTATTCAATTTTTCTCAAGAATTGAAAACAAAAGTATTAAACAGAATTCTAGTAATTAAATAGTCTAATAAATAAATAGTGTTTAACATTTTTGCTGTCAGATCTCAAGAAAAAAAAACAAATCCAGATGCTCACAACCTATTTTAGTGAATTTACGTGGCAAGAGCAAATGAAAGACATGTCTGGAAAATGCATTTTTTTAAAATTATAATTACAATTACTTGTAGTTATATATTTATATAAATTTTATTGTTCACACTCATTTTTATAAATTTAGGAATAAAAAAATTGTTTTCAATATTATTTCTTTATAATATAGTAATGGGTAATTATTGCATTGTAAAGGGTGTTCTAATAACTTGGACCGATTTTAAATGTGAATTAAGTTTAAGCGTCTAATGATTTTTTCTTTTTCTTTCAGATTTGGCAGACAATTGGGTGATATTATTTTTGACACATAATTGCCATGACTTAAATAACATGACCCAATAGAGAAATAAATAAATTTTCATCAATAACACTGATTTATTTACTGCTGACTTTGATCCTCCTTAATGAAACACCCTTTACTTGGTTCACATACAGTTCATCTGAAGTTATACAAATCACATAAAACCAAACATAAGAAATTGGATTTATGCATTCACTTTTTTCTTCAGAATTGAAAACAAAAGAATTAAACACTATTTATTTTATTACATTGTCTATTTACAAGAATGATTTTATATTTACAAGTTTGTTAAAATTCAGTCCGTCTGAAATTACTATGCAAATCACATAAACCTCAATAACCCAAATTTTCTTTGAACAATATTTGTTAAATTTTAAGTGATTAATTTAGAGATCAAAACAAAGTTGCAGTATTCTGTGGTCCTGAGACTATGATCAAATTGTAATATCTGTTCTATAGCCTTGATCAGCTATATCCTGCTAAGACAATCTTTGTACCTGATCTTGTGTAAGTGAGGCTGGGTAAATTTGAACCAGTGGCCTGAGTGTTTGTGCTTGGTTTCCCCACCTTAAATAAGCAAACCTGTGTCAAAACTTAACCCATTGGAAGGGGGTCTCTGTTAAATATCAAGATCAAAAGAAAGCTTGAGTTAATTTTTTTAGGTAGTTTCAACATGTTTTCTTATAATTACTGGGTTTATTATAAAAACTACAATCTGAATTACCATATTGTCTAGCTTACATGACACTGTGGCTTGGAAGACACACCCTAACAGTGGAAAAAAATTTTTAAGAAAAAAAGTCATTCTTATACAGCAACACATTCACCATGCGTCCTTCACATACTGGTGCCACGTATTGTTTACGTTAATCACTTGTCCGATTTTGTTTGTATGGCAATGACATACTAGTCAAGAGCAGAAAGGCTCCTACCACTGCTAGTAAACAGAGCATTTTTAAGGTGGTTGCTGGGCACCAGAAAGGTTTATAGCCTTGGAAATACTTGTAACAGCTAAGTACTGAGGTTACATCATATAAAAGGCTAAATTAGATAGATAGCTAACATAGCATAATGACTCAACATACAAATCCATGTCTCTATCAGTCAAGACAATTAGGTGACTGTCCAAGCTTACTTGAGCCTGTGCGTTGCCTTACATTCATCTTGGAAGACACACACGTATTTTTGAAGGTATTTTTTAGGAAAAAATGTGCATCTTGTAAGCCAGAAAATACGGTATATACTCAAAACACATATTAAAAACAAAAATCACCTTTAAATTTAAAATTCCTAATGACTCTCTTTCACGTAGTCACATCAATGTAAACATAAACTTAATCTGGTGTGGTTCTAAAAGACAATGTAGGAATTTTTACTGGTTGTGTGTGTGCTCAGCAGTGAGAGCGGAATGAACAAAACCCAAGGCTTGAAATAACTGTTCAACAGCTTTTATTTATGGTTGAAAAGAGAGAGTTCAAAATAGTGGTATTTTGAAGGAAAAAGAGTTGGGTTTCCCAGTAGATGTATCATATATTTCTCCATTTGTTCTCATGAGGAATGAGAAATCTGAGTGTCAAACTGCCTGGGCTGGTACAAATCTTCTGCAGCAAGGATTGTGAGTAGTTTCTTCAGGTAGGTGTCTTGAAGGGAAATTTTTCTCCACTTGTTCCCATGAGGAATGAGAAATCTGAGTGTCAAACTGCCAGGACAGTAAGGGCTATGAGTAGAGCCTGTGGAGCTGGACCTTGAAGGTAGTGGCTGCTGAAAAGACCAAATAGGGGGGGGAGCTCGATCAGCCCCCTCTTTATAATCTCTGGGACTTCCAGTTGTACCTTGTTGATTACTTTGGTTGTTGTTACTGCAGAATCAAGCAAAGTAAGGAAGTCCCTGCATGCCACAATAGCCAACAAGTGAGATAATTTCTATAACAAAATATGTCACACAAAATCCTTATCCATTTTGTCATACTTCTTTCCTCTCAAATATATATATATATATATATATATATATAATTAGTTTCAAAATATAGTTACTCTGTTTTATAATCATGTTGGTAATACTGTTAGATAATTAAAATGGAATAACAAATCTATAGAGATTGAAACATTAAGGGATTTTTGTGAAAACATTTTCTTGTAAAAATCTGAAAAGCAAATATCTACAGATCAGGTATTACCACTTTTCCATAACTTAACATATTTGATTACATATAAAGACTAGCTTAAAAGCTGCCCTATCAGGTGACATTTAAGCTAGCTCCTGCAGGGCGCTGTTGATTAGACCTTCATCACAATAGGTAGAGAGGAGTAGATGCAATAAGCAATAATAAACTACAGAATGACTCAACATTGATTGCTGAATTTAAGTATTGCATTAATATTTAAGCTTATCTTTTAAAAGTTCAATGATAATTCTTCTGTCGCCACTTAATTTAAAGACAATTTGATGTATGTAGGTCCTTACCTTCTATACAAACAATTATTTTTATTTCATGGGTGACTTTCGCTGGATTTCACAATTAATTTTGATTTTTCAAAAAATTATTTTCCAAGTTATAAAAATTGTTACTGTTCAAAAAAATTTGTCGCAAAAATCACATAAAAAAATTTGCCAAAAACAATAAAAAATTTCAGGATTGTGGGTCCAGATCAGACCCAGAATGTTTTTAATATGCTCACAGAGTTGGCCTGATTCCAAAATGGCATGATATGTTAGGCTACAGCCTCTAGGAGTAAATTTGAAAAAGTGTGACACAGTGACACACTGACATTCGCATTTATTATATAGAAGAAAAACTTTTCTTTTTCCAAAATGTGCTAAAATATATCTCCCAATTTTTGTATACAAATTTGAGGTATCTGGCAGGCTATTCATTACTTAGATGCTATAGTCTGGCAGCATTTGTATGTAACCTTGCTACATACTACTACTACTACTACTACTACTACTTCTTCTTTTTCTTCTTCTTCTTCATCATCATCAGCCCCATGAAACAAGCTTTAAGTTTAGTTCCTATTTATCATCATATGTGGTATTTTCTCATCCCAGTAGATTCATTAATAGATTTATAAAACAACTCATGACAATATAGTGTTTTGTGGTAGTGTAGGAATAATGAAAGTATTGTGAATAGAAATGATAATGAAATATAATTAAAATAATAAAAACAATCACATTAAAGCAATAAGATAAATGAACAAAAAAGACGTAACAAAAAGTAACATTTCCGTAAAGTGATGATATTACAGGAAATATTTTTCAACCAATAAAATCCTATCAGAAGGTTTGTTACTAGGGCAAATACTGTCAAAATACTTGCGGACATAGTTGTGTTATTTTTGGACTATTCAGAAAAAACAATAACTCCCTTCACCACTTCTGCAAATTCAACAAAAAAACTTTTGCAAGCCAGTGTGAAATTATTTTTTAATCAATGAAAACTTTGTATTCAAAAAGTTCACACCTCTATGTGAAATTAGATTTTGAATCCTCCTTGCAGATATAAAAATAGCAGCTTACTGCTTCTCAGGGTTCAAAACAATTTTTGAGGCCAGTTTCATCTAGATATGCATACACCCACATGCACCCACACACACACATGCCCCCAGACACATGCACATACTGGAAGACATGAGAGTCAACAGAAGCTTCTTCATGACCAAGAGGTTCAAGGCATGTCAGATCTAATGATGATTTTCCCTAAGGGATGCAGACTCATAATCCTGCTAGAGTGCGCATATTATTCTAACAAGATTTTTCAAATATTCAGGTCAGTAGATAGAAATAAATATACTGTTTAATAAATAAATAAAAATAGAGCATCTACTCAAATATGAGTATCCATTAAAAATAACATTTAAACAAATAAATTAAAAATATGTTGGATTAATAAAAAAAAAAATCCATTCCTAAAATATATATATATATATATATATATATATATATATATATATATATATAATATAAAAATATTTGAAAAAATTTACACTCAACACTACCCAGGTTTCAAACTTACGGTCTCATCAGATGGTTACTGGTAAATAACCACCTGATGAGACCGTAAGGTTGAAACCTGGGTAGTGTTGAGTGTAAATTTTTTAAATCTTTTTATATTACTATCCTCTCTGCACATTCAGTTTTATGAATTGTGCATTGAGCACTTTCTTAAAATATATGTTCATTGGTCTGACAGTTATTTTATATTCTTATGTATATATATATATATATATATATATATACACACACACACACACACACAAACACACACACACACAAACACACACACACACACACACACACATATATATATATATATATATATATATATATATTATATATATATATATATATATATATATATATATATATATATATATATATATATATCTTATGCAGTGTTACATTAGAACATGCACAAATCCACTACAAAATTGTACATTTTTGTTTCAACGTCAAAAAAAGGAAAACCTTTTTTAAACATCTCATCAGGTGGGGAATCACGGTGCATGTTCTAATGTAACACCGCATAAGATAAATAAATATTTACAGCTGTACTTTGTGTATTGAGCACTGTTTTAAAATTAATGTTCTGAATGCTGTAATCTTACTGTTTATTCTTCTACACTTTGATATATATATATATATATATATATATATATATATATATTATAAAAATTTTTTTTCAAAAATATGATTCCATCACGACACAGAAATTACTGTTTCGAAACTGGTCAGCAGTATTCAGGTTTAATTTCAATATTAAACCTTAACTACTGAGTGTCAGTCTCATCCTCAGGCGATATTTGGAATAACTATGCTACGGAATGTTTTATTCATTTATAGTTTTGAAATGGAAGTGTAACTGGGGTTAGTTTTTCATTATCAAAGGGTCACTGATTTGATTGAGGTAGGGGTGTTTGTTATATGCCAAGTTTATGGAGTCATGTAAGGTTAGGTTGGAGTTTTTTGTCTGGTTTCAATGGCAAATCTTATCTGACTCCCTGCTAAAACTCTAACTGATTGATGTTATAGTTCTGTTGTTTTATTTTTATTACTGTATGCTAAAACTTTAACTGATTGATGTTGTAATTCTGGTAGTTTTTGGTGTTTATTTTTGTTTTTTTTTTGTTGATGATTTCTTAAAGGAGCTTTAAGATTATGATTGGGTTGTGTTTTTAAACCTATTGTTTTAATTGTACTTATTAATAGATTTGAAAGTTTTTATTATTTTTATTTTCCATTTATAAAATGCTAATTATTCAAGGCAAATATTTGGTGATGTCTACAAAAAACCATTATCTCATTTCTTTGATTTAATAAATTTTCGTTTTTTAGAAACTTAATAATGTGTAGTTTTTCATGTAAGCATAAAAGGCATGGGTCATCCCAGGTTTTACAGGTGGATCATCAATCTAACAATTCTTTCGTATTATACCAATATATATATATCAATATATATATATATATATATATATATATATATTATAATAAAGAGAAAGAACTGTAAGATATATAATCCAGTGTTCTTATTAATATTTTTATTTTTACAAAACAGTGCTCAATGCAAATCTACAGAGCATGAATATTATAAATTTACTTATTTAAAAATATGTACTTATTTAAAAAAAAAAAAATATATATATATATATATACACACACACACACACATATATATATATATATATATATATATATGACTTTTTCTTACCCTACCAAAGCTTACCTTATGATTTTTTTTCTGACAACCTGACTAACTGCCCTAGTAGTCTTACCAATACCAAGGTGAATGCGAGTTATCTCCCCTTGTTTATTTCATTCTCCTGTCGATATAGGTACAACAGTTATGGCGGCTTTACTCTTAATAATCATAACAGGGAATTGATGGTAAGATGGTTATTTTTCCTCTGCCAAACTATTTAAGAAATATATCTTTCATTATATGGCATGCTTTCGACAAAGCGTTTTTGAATTATTTTTTTTGTGTTGTCCTATTCCTTGATGTATATTTTTATTTTGTTATGATTTTCGATATACAGACTCACCTGTTTTTTTTAACGATTGCTTCCAGACACATCCTCCTCTTTGTTATTTTCAATAATTTAAATACCAAGTTTATTTTTATTTTATTTCATTAAAATAGTTTAGTGATCTAGATTTATTTCTTTTCATTTTAATTTACAGTGAGAATGTTTATTTTTAAAAATGTAACAAAAAAATAAAGAAAGGGAAACCTATGTAGTGTACCGTGCGGTTTTTTAAAAAAACAAAAACGAAAAAGCAAAATTATTTTGTTATAAACACAAACACTAGAAAGAGTTTCAAATATTTTTCTTCTGCGCATTTAAAAAAAATATTTTAGGTTTCTTTAAATTAATTTTTTCACCGTAGCACACTACAAAAATACGCCATTTTTATTTCTTTAGGGATGAAGAAGATTAAATATATATATATATATATATATATATCGCACGCACACAAATTGTTTTAAGTTCTGCTCATGATAAAATAAAATCGGTAATCACTTTTTTTTTTTATACTATTTTTAATAAGTATCTCTGGATTTCTCTTGAGTCGATTTCTTTCGTATTTATTGCACTTGTCATGTAAAAAATTGTTAAAAATACTTGTTTTGATCTCCATAAAAATAAAAATTTCTAAACCTGTCAAAATTGACTTTATTACAAAAATAAACAAAATACTACCTTTGTCCTAATTGGTATTATTAACTTAGTATATGAAATCATTTCATTGAAAAATGTGTATGCAAAAATGCAACAACTGTAGTGAGTGTAAATTGTATGGGACAGTGATATCACTTTTTCTTTTTTTTTAAATTAATTAAAAAAATGTAATTTCAACGGGGTGTAAAAACTACTTAAAATATCACTAGAAAAAAAAAATTATTGTCATCAAATGGACAAATTTAAAAAAAAAATTTTCCTCTTTTTTTTTTTTTAATTTCTTTTTAAAAAAATATACTTTCTGTATATGCCCGGTCATTCTCCAGACTGGTATCATGTAACCTAGTACTACCTGCTGCATGATCAGGTCCTCGGCAACGAAACCAGTTCCCCCGCTAAGATTTTCTGGTGAGGAGTGTGACTAGATATCCAGCAGGATTAATAAAAAATAAAAACAAGATCTGTCAAAGGGCAGATGAGCCTTCTTGTTGGGTCAACACTCAACAGCCATCTCTAGCATAATGGGGTAAACTGAGCTACATAGCTATGGATGCATCAAATCAATGGGCGGAGAGCTTCCTAGACTGAATTCAATGGCCAGGGAAGTGGGTTCCCTTGATGTAATCAATGGCTACGTTGTATGTGGTCAAGATATGCCTTCAAATTGGAGAACATCAGCTGTGGCTTGACCTGATGGGGGATGGGCTCTGCAAGGTTAAGTTACCCAAAACACACTATGTATGAATGAATATTGATATGGTTTTGAACTGGCTAGGTGCTCAGTGACCCTGTGACCACAACTATTCATGAAACTAAAAGCCCACTGCACGCCACTAACTACATACTAATCAGTCAACTGTTAGGTTTCTGATTTTAGTTATATTTTTGTATATTTTAATTTTTTTAAATTTACAAATTAATGTTTTTTAATATTGTCCTTTTAATTCAATTTTTCAAAAAAACTTTTTTTTTCTTTATTTTTTCTTTATCCTCTAAAAACAGATCCCTCAAGACAATATGTAAAAAGAAAATTCAGAACTGAATGATAAATCTATCATATTTAAAATGAGATCTGTCTGAATTTCTGGGATGAAGGGTTATCATTATTTGGACTATTCTCCTCATCTTTGTTGTTATCACAATGTATCAGCCATTGTGCCCTCTTTCCTCAGGTGTATATTGATTGGATAACCTACAGAGAATTCTAAACTGAACCCCTTATTTAATCTACAGAGATGAACTGTTCCTTTTCAACTATCCATGACTAGGCATATTGTCTAGTTCTTATTTTTTTCAGTACAGCTCATCTGTTGCTCACCCATTTCCACTGAGTCCAATTACACACTGCCCAACCCAGGGACTGAACTCGCAACTACTATGTTGCCAAATTCATAAACAAATGTTTTAATCATTAGGCCATTGAGGTGTTTGAAAACTTCACTCAACTAATACTGTGGCATAATGCTCCACAAGTACAAGCAGAAGGTTAAATGATATTTTTATGATGGATTTTTGATTGTGTCCAAATATTTTTTACTTTTATTTGTATTGTTAATTACAGGAATCCTTTGATTAATGCAGCTAATGTGTACATTAAAAGGTATTAATCATAAAGGCATGAGTAGCTGTCTATATTTCTGAGATGAAGTATTATGTACACTATTTACATTATTCGGACTATTGTCCTCATCTTTGACACCATATTTATTACAACGTTTCGGCCTTTCACTATTTCTCTATATTTCTGAGATGAGGTATTATGTACATTATTTACATTATTTGGACTATTGTCCTCATCTTTGTCGCCATATTTATTACGTTTCGGCCTTTCACTATTTCTCTATATTTCTGAGATGAGGTATTATGTATCCTCATCTTTGTTGTCATATTTATCACGTTTTGGCAGTTGTACGCTCCAGCCTTCTTCAGGTGGTTGGAATGTCAAACTGAACCCTTTCTTTCGCTCGCTGGGGTAGACTGTTCTAGTTCCACATGCCATGTCTTATAGATGTCAGCAGTTATCTCTTGTTAATTCCCCTCTCCAAGTTCTCCACCGCCTTAACCAGGTATTGAACTCACAATCTTTGTGTCCTGTCACTGGATCTAACTAACGCCGCTGTGCCATGTGTCCCCGAGGACATCTGTGTATGAATTTCTGGGTATTATAAACCTAATGTCTTCAACAACCGTTTTTTGCCAGAACTTGGAGAGGAGAATTAACAGGAAATAACTGATAACATGCAAAAAGGAAGAGACAAAAAAATTAAGGAACATGGTGCACAAGAAAGAGAAAGAAGACAAAACAGTTTCCTGAAAGAGAAAATGAAAAAGCAAGCAAATTCATTTTGAAAAAGAAACAAACAATTATGTGCTTACACCAATTGAAAAGAAAGAGGAAGAATCCATATCAAAATATAGAAGAAAGGAAAATAAGTCTTAATTAGGTGCTATGGAATTTAAAGTTTTCATGTTGGTGTATTGTAGGTGTGTGTGTGTGTGTGTTCACATATAAACAAAGAAGCAACAAAACTTAGGTTTCTACTACAGACCATTTAACCTTTTTTTATATAAACTGTATGGAAACAAAGTTCTTAATGTCTCTAGGGTATGTCCGTTTTCTTTTTCTGGTTCAGAAGTAAATTAGGGTAAGTAATGATAAGCATGGTTATAATGGTCAATCTCAAGTCAGCCTTGTAAAGTAAAGTCCATACTTACTTCATTGGAGAGTAGTTAAAACATGTCTGAATGCTATGCATTGGGAAGTGGAAGAGAGTTTCTTTTTCTGGTCTTTTTTGAAAGTGGTGTTTTCTTTTTGGTCCAGAAGTAAGTTAGGGCAAGTCAAGGTAAGGACGGTTATATTGGTTGAGCTCAGGTCAATCTTGCACTGTGTTGGAATGTACAAGTTGTACTTGCTTCATCCGTCAGTAAACTGGGGAAAGGAGACGTTTCTTAGCAGGGACATATTCATTCACATCTTGAAGAAAGAGAGAGTGAAAGGAAAGGTTTACCTTTTAATAGAACTTAAACAGCAGCACCTAAAGGGCATTTGGCAAAACCAAATGGGGTAATCATATTTCTGCTTCCTTTACTCTTCGCATCTGGGAAAATGTATTTCTTTCTCTTTTCTTTATTATTATTTTCTTTATTGATTTTAGTTCATTTTCCGATAGTCCACTTGATAAAGTTGAGATAACAGAACAACTACTACTTTTTCTATGTGCCATGTCACTTCAGGACATGGCCAATCATGGCTCTCCACAAGCTCCTTTCCTTTGTAGCCCTTAGAAAGGTTTGTCTATTTGCCAACCCTCTCACCCTCTATTTTGCCATCCATTGACAAAGCTTGTCAGGTAGGTGGTCCACTACCTTCCCCTGTTTCTCTTGCTCTCGATATGCCCTGTGAGTGTCAAATTCCCCAAGTCCTCCTTCATGTGTCCAAGAAATTTCAGATATCTTTTTCTGTTTCCGAGTATGTGTCATTTTTGCTTTCATTTTCCTTAAAACTTCTTTGTTGCTTATATGCTTCATCCTTGGAATTTTCAGTGTCCTTCTGTAGAACCACATTTTTGTTGCCTCCACTTTTCTCTCTATCTGTGAGGGGGGGTTGTTCAGCATTCACTTCCACATAGGAGGTTTTATATAACAGTTCAGCACTGTTTTCTTTGTTTCTAATGAACATTTCCTGTTTCTTAGTAATTTTCTTAGCTTTTGCTAAATCAGTGCATGTTCAGGTTTTGCTTTGGAATGTGCAAACCGATATAGAACAATTACCAGCAAAAATCACATCTCAGGAACAAGTGACAACAAGTCAGTCACACACACACACACACACTGTTTTTTTTTTACAGTAATCACCTAACAAAACCCAAGAGTTACTTGAGGTAGATGGTTACAGGGTAGGAGGCAAAGTTTATGGGGGTTGAAGATAACATTTGAGACTAGAATTAGACTTGAACAGGTTAAGATTGTAGTGATTGGGGAAGCATCCTCTTGGGAGTCAGTTCCACAAAACTCCAGTTCATTGGAAGAAGCTGCTCAAGTAGAACTTACATCTTACTAATGGAATTTATTTTATTTTTTTTAATCATTTCACCCCAAGCAAGTCAGGATTGCCACTGGTATGCAGGGTATTACAGAGAGTGAATGTGGGAGAAAATTCTGGGTATAAGGGGAACTAAGGAAAGGATAAAAGCTGAATGGGGTCCAAGAAGATAGTGATTGACACTGCATTTAAATTTTTGAAGATTGTAGTTATAGTGAAGCAAGGAAATGGAAAGAAGTTCCACAGGCGTGAAGTGTGAGAAAAAAAACTATTGGATTAGAATGTGAAACGAATGATTTGTTACAATGTGCATAACATGTCGGGCCTTATTTGTGAAGGTTAGACCTCACGGAACTAAAGAATATAGTTCGTCTGAGAACTTTCCATGGAAATACCGATAGAGCAGATGTAAAATGAAAACAATTAAAATAAGAAATTGGACCTACCTACCTCATTTAGATATAAAATGTCTTGCATCAAAAAGAGCATGGAAATTATATCCAAAATGCAATTCATTTTATATTATATCTGAAAAAGATAGGTTCATATTTCAGTTGTTTTCAATTTGACTGTTCTTACTTATTGCTTACAGAAGCTGAACTGCCATTTTTTTTCTTCTATTTATAGAATAAATATGTAACCAACCAAGCATGGCAACCCTTGATCATTGTCACGTCTATCAAAACACCTATCACTTCTCAACTCACACACCACACTCCCCCCAGCTCTCTCTTCTCTTTTTTTCTCTCAGTCATGAGTCACGAGCTCCACTAACTTTGTCGAGTAATACCAACCTTATAGTCATTCAGCTTTCTTTTCTTCCTTGGTTGGGACCAGTGTCTTGTCTCAACAGGGTTGATTTGGGTTTCCCAAAATCTTACAATATTGATATTGACAGTGAAGTCTAGTGTGAACCCCTTATATACATTGTGTATCATAAACAAGATTGCATAATTTCTGTCCATGGTCATGGTAAGCTTTTGTTACTTTTGTCCTGGTGCATGTTTGTGTCAGGCTGAAATAAGAAATCCTTCAATGAAATGCATAACATTGATAACTAACAACAGGTTTATTGAATATGAAATACTGTATTGCAGGACTGGTTATCTGGAGATTCTGGTTGCAACCGTTAAAGTGATGTCCAGTCACTCGATCCTCACTCAATTCTTCAGTTATGCATGTGTCTGTGTGGTTTTGCACTGGCTAGGAATTGTGGGTATGCTCTTTAGCAACGGCTGTCTTACAAGCAATTCCAGACTGTTCCGAGCCACCAAAGTGCACGTGTGCCCCTTTTATCTGACGTCTGCTCCACACTTGGGACAAAAATGGCCACTAAGTGAAATGAGCGCTGACTTTATATAGAGAAATCTTCCCTGATAACAATGATTGATGACTTCCTTTGCCTAGAGAAGTGACAGAAAATGACAGTTCACAATGCCTAATTTCATTATCTCCATATTCCCATAAATTGACAATCTAGCTTTTCTCAGCTGCACCAGAAATCCAAAATAATGTTAACTATAAAAATTGCAGACAATTGTCGCAGAAAAGGGCACATCTTAATCTTAGATGATCTTGCTAATTGGCCATATAGTGTTTCCCTTGTATATTTAAAGTCTTCCTCATTATCTTTCTGTCCCCGAGATGATTGTTTGCTGACTGGTCAACACAACAAATTCTACTTAAACCAGCTGCTCCATGGTACTTTGTCCAGAATAATTTAGATCATTATTTTCTGTGACCACAAACATTCTCTACTGATAATGTATTGTAAACAAATGTCTGTTTTCTAGTTTCTCAGGACCCAAGCAATTTGGACAATACATTAATCATCACTTTCTTATCAGTGGGAAGTGGATAGGGTTAAGAATCTTGGTTTTGCTCAGTTTTACTGAATCTTGTCCAGTTAAATCTGGGTTGGTTGGTTAGTTGGTTGTTTTGTTTTATGGTATATCAAAACCTAAGTGGGTCATTTAATGCCAACAAAATTTTTTAAATAGATTCATCGCGATAGTTTGGTAAAAAAAAAAGGTGTGTATGTATACATATATATTTGAACCATTTTTCAATTGCTCATATTTTTAGTACAATCCAACTTCTTAAGAATGTATAGCTGTTAGTATTACTGGTATTTTTTTTATATTGCTGATGATAATTTTTCCTTCCAAAATTATTGCTAGTAATAATTTTTTTTATTAAAAAGTATTCATCCCGAAGCAAGCAGTTGCTGATCATATAATATTGGTATGATTGCAAAATCTTCCCCCTCTCCAAACTTATAGACAAATCATACAGATGCATGCTGGGATTTCTTCTTAACCAATAAGATAGACCACTTCATGGTTCTTTTCTTTCTTTTGTTATTGTTTATTGCAAACTTTGTCAATTCTATTTGTTGCACATTTCTACCAATTACATTTAACTATTACCAATTACTCTACAGGTTATTTATTACTTATGTTATAACCATTTTTCAGTAAAGTCTAACCTTCCTGACTGCAATAAAAATAGTGTGTCCATAGGACAGTTTTTCCCTTGACACTGCTATTATTTTAACTGTCTTCACTTCCTCGGCAATGTTTTTTTTTTTTTGTTTCAAAAAATGATGATTAGAATTTTAATAAAACCCAAACATATGAAAGTGAATTTATACATTTTCTTTGTTCTTTGAGAATTTACAAATCATTAAATGCTGTTTATTTACAAGAATAATTTTATGTGCATGAGAATGTGGCCGAAATTCCAGACACCTCTATTCATCATTGCGTTCAGGAATTGAACTTCTCTACAACAATGTTACATCATTTCCAATTGCACTCTTGGTTGGTCGATTATGTTAACCAAACAAAATCGCAAAATGCATTTCTGTTTGAACGTCCATTTTTGTAATAGGCTCCGATAACTTTAACACGTTTGATTGTTAATCTTTCCATGGTTGAAATTGCCAAAGACTTAAGTTTTTGGTTTACATATTTTTTTTTTTTAATTTTGAATAGAAAGGTTTTTCACATTTATTTCTTTATGAAATGGCAAATAATAACTAGTGCATTATACTTGGTTCATATATTTTTATAATCTTGTAAATAAACATTGCTGAAGAATTGAAGGTGGTACAAAATACTAGCGGGGAAGAACTGTCTTTTTCACGCACTGTTTTTATTTTGTGGGCACAAAAGTTAAACATTGGCAATTTTTAAAAAATTATTTCTATAGAAAATTATTACCTGTAAATCTGATTCTAATATCAGATTTACAGGTAATAATTAAAATCAGTAATCAGTAGAATTAAACAAAATTTGGTACTTTTAAAAAAAAATGTAGTCCTAAGGGGGAATGGGGTGATAACAATGATGTCATTGAGGAAATTCCTGGCAAAGAATGCCCACCTCATATAAAGCAGACTTCACGGTGTTAAAAGTTTCACAATGCCAAGATACTTCAAAGATGTCATTGATTGCTGTTGCGACAATAGCAAAACTAAGCAAATGTCAATGACTATGTGGCTGTCAAGTTGATAACCAGCATGAATGACTGCAAGTGTCAGATTTACGAAAATTTAATTGGAATTATAAGCTTAATTTACTTTCCATTTTAAAACAACTTGGCTGGGAAGTATCAAAAAAATATGATTTCTTACTTAGTTCCAGCCACGGAAAACAGACCCCTACACACTCACTGCCTAACCGTTTCACTGACTGCTCACTATTTCTCTGACTGCCCCTTCACTCACTGTCTGATTCATTATATGGATACTGACTGGGAGGGACCTACCACCCCTTTCTGTCCACTAGTGTATACTGACTGGGAGGGACCTACCACCCCTTTCTGTCCACTCGTGTTTCAGCAACTGGAAAGGGGACCACCCAGACAGGTTTTTGGGTGGTCAGTTTTTGCAAAGGACCCTGTTTTTATAGCTATCTAAAATCACTAACAAAATTTTACATTTGTCAATTCATACGTGGGCTGGAGACATGATTCCTGAAAAATCCTGGTCATTAAATTGACTTAAAAGGGAAAAGAATCAATCTATATATCTATCTACACTGGTGAAAATAAGTTTAAGACTGATGGTTAAAGTTTTATTCATTTCAGAATATGTTTCTACTCAAAACAATATGAAATTAGTTTTATTGTGTACACTTTATGTAGAATTTATTTCTCTTTTGAATGATGTAAAAGTTGTATATTTTTCTACAACTTGAAAAATTTACAAAACCAACAAATTTATCTGAATTATACAATTATATTAAGCAAATATGGCGGAGCATTCCAAATGATTTTTGTGCTCACTTATCAAGCTTGATGCCTAGGCGATGTGAAGCTGTAATTAATAATAAAGATTACAGCACTAAATATTGATAAATATTTTGTTTCTTTTTGGTCATTTTTATCATAACTTTTTGCTTTAAATATAATAATACCCATGTGGTCTTAAACTTATTTTACTGGCAAATTTGGATAACTTAAATTAATCCAGCATTAAAATTTTTCAAGTTGTAGAAAAATATACAATTTTTACATCATTCAAAAGAGAAATAAATTCTGCATAAAGTGTACACAATAAAACTAATTTCATATTGTTTTGAGTAGAAACATATTCTAAAATGAATAAAACTTTAACCATCAGTCTTAAACTTATTTTCACCAGTCTATCTATCTATCTATCTCCTAAGATTGTGTGAGAAATCATATTGCTACAAGAGGAGTTGGCTCTGTAACTTTCAGAAGTCCTCTGATTTTTGTGTTTGGACAGTTTATTGTTTGTCATAAACCTCATCATATGATTTTGGAATGTTTCAATTTACTTTAATGATTTAGAGGTCCAGTTGACACACCACTCTAAACAATAAAGTACCACAAGCAATACATAGATGTTAAAAATTTTAAACTTGATATGATATAGAAGATGTTTTGATATTAGAGCAAGCTTGTTATTTTCAAAACAGCCCCCCCCATCCAATTCGATATTAAATTGCAATCATTTTTTCATGACAGCTTGTATCCTAGATATATGAATTAAGATACTTGTTTAGTTTTTTAAATTAGTTTCATGTTACTGTAAAACTGCTAGGTCTTTGTACATTTGTTTTGAGGTCAGTGTCTTTTTAAACGATGCATAGAAATTTTTTTATTTCCTTTGTTTTTTTATTCTTATAGAAGAAAGGAAAAATTGCTTTTTTTTCTTTTTTTCTTTTTTTTTGTTGTTCAACACAAGAGTGGATTTTTTAAAAGAATCTCACCCTACACGTATCAAGTATTAGGTTAATTTTTACAAGTCTGGTTTGACCTAAAAAGGAGTATTGCTACTGTTTATTTGCTTTTTGTTTCCTATCTTCTCCAATAACACACCAGTGGAATCTAATTAATATCCTCAGTTATTATATGCTTTGCTATTTGGATATTAATCAATGTTTTGACCACTGTATGCTCTGGCCTTCATTCTATCTTCATATTTTGTAACCTTCCTTGAATCAAACTAAACATTTTTCCAAGAACTGATACTTTGTGAAACAGATACTCATGTGGGTCCTTCCCTGAACATGACAATCTTAACTTTTTCAAGTCAATTGTTATCTATCCTTCTTATCCTCATAATCTTCACTCCCTACCACCTCCTCTTACATTCATATCACTTCTCATTTGTCATAACCATTTTAACAGTAACTCTTGCTTTTGAGTATCTCTTGAGCCTGGTGCTGAGTGAACTTTAGTATAAAAAGAATTTTGGTTTGACAGGTGTGCCAGTGATCTACTTAGTTTAGTGATTGGACTGCAGATGTACATTTCAAACTTACATCATTTTGATTGTGATAAAATACAGCATGCAGGATGAGTCTACTAGACGCACACACGCACATACGAATATACATAATCATTTGAATCTCGACAAACTAGAATTATGATACTTATACACATGAACACTGTTTGACAAAACAGATGCACGTGAGGTCTTCTTAACCAATGAAAAACAAACAACACTTAAAATGAAAAATACCAGAATTTCCTTTTTCTCTTTGAAGGAAAAGAGTTGGTTTTAAGTTTAACACTGCCATCCCAAGTATAAGGAGGAAGATTGATTCCTATAGTCTTTCTTAGTCTCCGACGATACGCACACCCGAACCGTTCAACCAACTCACAAACAAAAGAAAAAAAAGACACCCTACCTGCGAGATTGCTTGTTTTATATCAGTTTTAACTGGCCGAAATTTGCATACGTTACACGTCTGTAACTCATAAATAACACCCCCCCAAGGATGCTTGTGCTTTTATTGTTAACTTCTGGCACTCTGCAGGCGAAACGCGTTCGCACTCGTTTCGGATTCTAAGGTAGGCCATTTTTTTCTCCTTGTTCGTCCATCATTCCATTTAGCCAGGGACTGTTGCTACATTTGCGTAAGCGTCCACTATTCTGCTTACATATCACGCATGCCACTCGTTGCCTCTTAGTACGGTGAACTGTAGTCAGTTCAGCAGAACCCACAGACTGCTGCCTTTCAGTTCCGCTACACTCTTCCATATTTCATTCTCTGATGAAGCTTTAATAAAAGTGAAACATGTTAGATTTATAAATGTTTGCTATTTGTTCCTTATCCTATCCTATCACATACATACATACATACATACATACATACATACATACATATATATATATATATATATATATTTATATAATAACGTTCAATACTTATAGAAAGTTGACTGAAGAATTTCCTAATTTTTCAATTATTCCTCAGGATTCTCAACAAGAATGATTGTATTGATCACAGAAAATCTATTTTATTATTTTATAAACACATTTATACCCTGACTTTCAAATTTAATTCTCTACATATATTTATAATTCAAATAATTGTGTTTGTAGCATTTAAATTTAAAAGTTACAATAGTCTGCTGAGAGAGACAAAAGTTATCTCCCTTTGACTAACCCTTTAAAAAGCTAAAAATAGATATATAGATAGTCACGTGAACTGCCCAAGGGATCGTTAGTCGCGAAAGTCAATCATCCTCTTTGGTTCCTGGCAGTCAAACTAGAAAGACGTACTTATTCAGGCTCGTGACAATCAACATAAGATAAGTACTAAAGATTACCTTTTTTTCCCAGATATCAAATCGCTTACAAAAACAGATACACACCTTGTATGAACATTGCAGATATAAATATATATATATATATTCAATTGAAGACTTTTGCGTTTTTTTTTTTTTTAATTTTATATGTTGTATTGCTATTCGCTTTGTTAATGAAACTAATGGCACATTTTCTTGCACGACAAGTCAATATTGTAAATTCTCTATAATCACAGAAAAGCCAAATAATCATGTATTTTAAATATCTGACAGGTCTTTTCAATCGTTGGTGACCATGTATTCTGAGTGGGCCTCTCTCCATCGTGAGATCCAATGTGACAAGGCCAACCAGAGTGTCCTTCACAAGTTTCCAGAATTTGCTGGCAAGGAGATTGCTTGCTCTGTTGTGAAGCATCTTGCAAAGACATTCTCAACTCCATCATCAAATGCAGACCTACAAGATGATAAAGATGTCAAGTGGACAATGGAGGTAAATTCTTTTTTTTTATTTCGTCTCTTTAATTTTAATTTATTGTTTTTTTTGTTTTCTTTTTGATGTTATAAATTTTAAATTATGATAATTGTAAATAAATCATTTAGAATTTAAAAATACTTTTTAGTATTTAAAAATAACAAATAAAATTGTCCTATATGGAGTTGTACCCTTTTCTGATGAGGTCTCAGGAATAAACATAAACTACAGATGTTATCAAAATAATGTAAACAGATAAATATTAAAATCAATCATGCCTTCTTTTTACTATTCAGTGTCAACTAGGATATTTTAAAAATTTACTTTCATCCTTTTGTATGTGTTTGTGAGTGACAAATTTAGTTCCCAATGTTGGTGTTTGTAGACCAAAATAAGTGACAGAACTGTCCTACAAAGAGAATCAACAAAGTACGCAATAAGCCATAGCAAGGAAAAGAAAGGAACAGGGTAAATAATAATACAAAACAAGCGAACAATATATGCAAGGCAAATTAACAGTAATATGGCAAAAAGTTCACAAATTAAAAATTGGCATTGACACACAAAAGCAAGTTCGGACAAGTGAATGTAGCGTTCTGACTTCAAGACAAGACAGATTGGGACTGCGTCAGATGAAACCAAGAACCTGCCTATTTTATTGGCTAGAGAAGAAAAAAAGCACACGTAACTCGAAGAGAAAATAATGACATAATCAATATTCCTAACTACTTTGTACAAAAGGTTAGGAAGAAAATCCTACCCCATCAATACTAGAAAGATTAATAACAGTGGACTTGAGAAGCCTACATTTTGATTTTCATATTTTATTAAGACTTTACTATTAGTTTATTTACATTAGGTACTAAAGATCACTAAGGTTTAAAATGAATTTTTTAAAAGGAAATATCTTTCTTGGAGTGTTCATTTTAGTTTTAATTTCAAGCTAATAGATTAAATTTAATATTTCCAATAAGCTAAATACTTTGTTGCATTTCAAAACCAATTTAAATTGTCTGGAAGGAGGTTTTGTTTTTGAATCAATAGCATTTGCTGATTTTAGCACCATTTTTAGCCATCTGTCAATGTAATTCTCTTTATTAAATCTTTCAAAAATATACTTTTCTCAAACTTTATTTGAGAAATATTAGCTGATTTAAAGTTTAATTAATATGATTCAAAACAAATATTACTTACTTGAAATTTAAAATATTGAAGAAATGCATTTTTTAACATGGTGGTAGCTGTTTATTTTAGGTATTGACAGCTTGAATGACAAATCGAAGTTTATCTAATGTTTTTCTATTGTGGATATATCCGTAAAATTTACTTGAAGAATATAAGGTGAATGCCTTTTTAATATAATTTTTTTTTGTCTACCTAGTAATCTTGAAAATTTAGGAAAATATTGTCTGTAATCTGATGCTTTATTGAATTTTAGGAACTTTGGCTTTAAATTTCCTCTAGTTATTGCTCTTATTTTCTGATAATGTCTTGTATGGATATCAATGTTTACAAAAATCGGCATGTTTATACACACAAAAAAAAATTCAAACATTTTTTAAAATATTGGCATTCGGTGTATTGTACTAAGCTTTTCTATTTATGTTTAGTAAATATAGATTTTACCTAATAACAATATCCCCTAAAAGGCACAAAGTAATTCAGAAATTTAAAAGATTTAAAACTTTATAAATTATTCTAATTAAAATTTAAAAAAAAAACAAAAACAATTCTTGTAAAAATTAATCAAAAAAAGATTTTCTGAAGACTATAGTTCATGTTTTATTCATAAAAGCAATTAAAAGCTTTTCTAATTAAATAATGTCTTAGTCTTATGGCATTTTTTATTTTACAATTCAGAACAGATTTTTGCTAAGGGTCTGTTTTACAAAAATAAATTGACAATTTAAATTCTTGAAGGAGTTCTGCTTTTTACTAATATATACATTAAATTCTACAAAATTTAATTTCTCAAAATTTCATAAAATTAAGTGTGTGTGATGCAGATATAAAAAAAATTAATTTTTACCAAGATTTTCTTAAAAAAAAAAAATTTTTTTTAATAATTTTATTCATTTGTAAGTTAGTCCTGAATGTTTCTTTAAAATCCAATAATTAATTGATTTTTGCAAGAATTTCCAATTTAATGTATTTTTCACCACAAAAAAAAACATGCTAAAATTTCCTATACTAATCTTTGGCCACAATACTGATACAAAAAAATAAACAAGATTTTTAACCAAAATTTCGAACATTCTAAATCAGGTCAAAAAATAATTTAATAATCAAAAAATACTTTGGTCTTTCATCTTAATAATAAATATTTTGAAGATAAAACTTTGCTTTTCTTAAATTTGTGGCATTTTTCATCGATGTATGCTAATTTTTCAGCGAATCAGTGGTGATACCTAATTTACATATTATGAGTTTTTAATTATATTTTTCCATTTATTATTATGGCACTGTGTTCTTTCACAGTCGGGCTTTTTATCTCCTAGTTTCATAAATCTGTTTGAACAATTAACTACTGACAAAACAAAGAGACTGCTATTTGACATTGCAATACAGGGAAGATAACTCTAATATGGCAAAAGATTTCAGACATTACAGACAAAAAAGCCAATTAGTTGTACTTTTTAACCCATTTCCTCCTATCTAAACTATAATTATAAACCATTATTTTGGAAAGTGAAAATGTTGCATATTTTAATGACACTCTTCAAAGATATAGTGTTAGCAATAGCAAATATACAAAGAGGAGATTTGAGCCTCCAAACAATAGTGGATATGTTCCTTATGTGCTTGATTAAATGTTTGCTGTACAGTTTATCATTCACTAAATAGTAACTTTAAATTGCTTTGAATAAAGGAAGACATAAGATAGGATTTGGCATATAAACAAATTATAATGTTTGACTGATATATAAACCTTCATTCTACATTCAAGACTGAAGACAATATATTTTTCCTTCTTTCTAATTGTGATAATTATCAATTACAGGTGTTGTGTTTTGGGCTGAGTCTACCACTGACTGAACATGAAGCCATTCGTGACTGTGTAAATATTTATTGTGATTGGCTGACTGCACTTACCACTCCTTTAGAAAGTGTTCCGAAGCCCATCATTGAAAATCCCAACCTCTACTCAAGGGAAATCATTCATCATCTTCTCAATCTGTTTGTACCCAGAGATGGATCAAGTAAGTTGCAAAAAAAAAAAAAGAGAGAACAATATACAGTAGTCAGAAGGAAGAAGCTGTTATTTGTAGACAAATTGACTTTCAGTTGATGTAATTGCAAGTTGGTACTCTCAGAAGGGAAAAACTAGACAACTCAGAATTCAACCCCCCCCCCTACCAACATGTCTGAGTAAGGCCCATTATTCCAGATATTTGAGTGACATTGGTGAGAAGTCTGAGTCCTGCAGTGGTCAGAGAAAATGACTGATAATATCTAAATGAATTAATGATTACATGCAGGCATAAAAATAAATATCTGTTGAAAAATTATTGTCCTCATCTTTGTCGCCATATTTGTCACAACGTTTCGGCCGTTGTACGCTCCGGCCTTCTTCAGGTGGTTGGAATTTCGAACCGAACCCTTTATTTCGATCACTGGGGTAGACTGTTCTAGTTCCACGAGCCATGTTTGATGGATGTCAGTTATCAGTTATCTCCTGGTAATTTTTCCCTTTGAAAGTTCTCCACTGCCTGAACCGGGTATTGAACTCACACTCTTTTTGGGTCTGTTACTGGATCTAACCAACGCCTTTATCCACCGTACCATGTGTCAATGCCCGGTTCAGGCAGTGGAGAACTTTCAGAGGGAAAAATTACCAGGAGATAACTGATAACTGACATCCATCAAACATGGCTCGTGGAACTAGAACAGTCTACCCCAGTGATCGAAATAAAGGGTTCGGTTCGAAATTCCAACCACCTGAAGAAGGCCGGAGCGTACAACGACCGAAACGTTGTGACAAATATGGCGACAAAGATGAGGACAATAGTCCGAATAATGTAAATACTGTACATAATACCTCATCTCAGAAATATAGACAGACTCTGTTGAAAAATGTTGGATTGATTTTGGTAACTGCCACCACTTCTCATGTATACACTATATATTTTTTAATTTTATTTTTTTTTCATTTACCCTTGTTTTTATCTATTCATTTATTTTTCCACATCAAAATGGACTACTTCATTATCTTGCTAGGAGCCCATAAAGAAATGTTACGTTAGACAGTTTTAATTTGTACCTGATGATTGCGATATACTTGAAACTTCAGGTAACATTGAATAGTGAGGAACAAATATGTAATTATTCTTAGTACAAATTGTTTGCTCTGTTATTTTACATTTAGCACTGTTTTAATATTACTACCTGCACTCATTGTGTAATATAAACGTTATTTTTAGTGGTCACCCATGTTTGAAATAGATGCCCCATTTCCCATTTTTATTTTAAACTGTTTATTACATCTATCGACCTACGCACTCAAGAAACTTTAATAAAGAAAATGTGCTCTACAGCTGAGTTTGAACCTGCACCCCACTTTGTGGGATAAACTTTCTTTTGATCCAACATTCTTTAAGTTTTCTCACATGCACAGGCCTGTAGGCATAATACATACTGTTTAAAATAAAAAATAATAGTGGGACATCAATTTCAAACAAAATCCATTAACTCTTTTTTTATGTATATATATATATATATATGAAGAAATATAGTTTTCAGGTGTGCTATATTTATGGGATAAAGTGCTCAATATCAGAGATAGTGTATGTAAATATAAATGTAAAAGTGAACATTGAAGTCAACACTCAGAGGCGACAGGCTGTTTCATGCTAGATGCAGTTGTCAGGCCGCGAATCTTTGCAGCCTGATGATTGCATCCAGCATGAAATAGCCTGTCGCCTCTGAGTGTTGACTTCAATGTTCACTTTTACATTTATTTATATATATATATATATATATATATATATATATATATATATATATATATGATGAAAAATATGGAAAAGACAAAACAAAATCCAAATATGCAAGTTTACTGTTTTAATGTTTATTCGGATTTTGTTTTGTCTTTTCCATATTTTTCATCATACCGTCGGATCTACATCCACATATTTGCTTACATATATATATATATATATATATATATATATATATATATATATATATATATATATACACACACACACACACACACTAGTATACATATGCTGTCAAAAAACAGCAATTGTTAGAAAGTTTTAATAGTGACATACAATGTAACAAAAGTCTTGAGATTCAATAAAGCAGAGATAAAGAATTCACGACTAAAAGAGAGGCCAATGAACTATTAATTAATCCATTCCTTTTATATTTTTTAGATGTTCAGTGATATCTATCATTCATTGATTACTCTTGGTATTATATAAATCGATTTTTGTTCAATACCTTTTCATGTTAAAAAGTTTGGGTTTAATATAACAGTGAAATAGAAATATCTCTCAAAAGAAAAAGATTAGCAACAGAATGGCAATGACAAAGCCTATTTCAAGACCAAGTTGAAGCAAGACAATCACTTAATAGACAAAGGTATCTGATTACCTCACATGAATGGCTTGAACAAATAAGACTAAGAATCTAAGAAACATAGGAATAAAGGAACTGATTAATTAAACCATTCATTTTGTTTGGGAACTAATTTTGTCTAAATGCAGATAAATATTTTATTTGTATATATTATTAAGACAATAAGGGAAGTAATCTCTCATAAATTTACTAAGACTGCAGAGTATCCAATTGCAACCAAAAAGGCAACACCCATGAGAAATACTCAACAAATTGATGAAATCTTTCCCCAAAATGGAACAGCACAGCCAGGCAACAATGCTACAGCAATGCAGCAGTGAAAGGGCTAAGTAGCAGATACTCTTTTCTGCTATGATTTGAAGAGATAATTGGTAAAAGCTTCAATAGTTCAAGGTTATTTTGAGTGTTTATCTCTGATAGCTGATTTATTAGTGGTTCTTAACATTTCCTTCTTCACAAATTTTCATGTTTCATTATGAGACACTCCCAAAAATGGTAAAATAAATATTACCAAATAGACTACCAGATTTAATAGAAAAACTTTCTACTACCAAAAAAAAAGAGAAATGTATGATTAACCTCTGTAATGCACGATTTGTTAAAATGTGGTCAATATCTGGGTGTAGGAGTGCAAGGGGGTGATTATCTCCCTTTAGGTCGGGCGAATTCACTGTGGTCACATGATAGCTGGTGAGTGATATCAGCTTTTGTGGTGATGAACCACAGTTGCTTTGTAGACATCAAGGAAGAGAGATATGATAGCTCAGAGCAGTAAAGAGAATGAATGGAAACCAGATAGTCCTAACAGGGAACATAAAAGACACCTCTAGCCTCTCAATTTTCTCCCTTTCACACTGCTTGTTTTATCCATATGTGCTATAGTTTCTCTGTGTGGAACAAATAGTGACAAGTATAAACATATTTGTTTATAATTTCTTGTGTGACATATATAAAATAATTTTGAGTACAATGTGTATTTAGCATTCATTTCCTTCAGCTGTTCTACTTCATCCCATTTTGTTAATGTGTTAGTATATCACAGATATACTAATGCCTGTTATGGGGCACTGGAGACTGGAAATAACCAACATATACATTCCCTATTTAAGTATATTTAATGGTATTAAGAATAAAAAATTTTTTTTTTTTTCAGATATATCTCTATCTATAAAAGGCAGGATGTGTTTGTTATGTAACGAATGCACGGCCGCAATTTTTGACGGATTTGCACCAAAATTTACATGCACATGCTCCAAGTTAACGGAAAGGCCAAGACCGACTTTGCATTTTCCAACTCCCATCGATAGTGGAAATAATCGATTTTTTCATGCTTCTACGGCAGTTTTCATGTAGTTTGCGGCCATCTTCTACTGGCCAGAGTGAGAGCCTATAGCTGGCTGCCACGAATAGGCAGGAAGATTCTATTGGCCAGCGTGAGAGCCAACAGCTGACTGACATGAATGTTAACTAGCATGCAAAAAAAATCGATAGCTGCATTCGTCACAAGTGGGAAAAATTTAAATCTGCATGGCACTTTACTCCAATTGGCTCATTCACTTGCTTAAACTCAACGTTGATTCTGATTCCGCAGAACTGGGTTGGGTGTGAAAAAGTATTTGTTGTTAACATTCTTTTTTCATTCAGTTTTTCCAGCTACGAGTCCTTTTTTAAAGCTGATCGTTTTGTGTTCATTTTGTTTAGTTCTTTTTTCATAACAGATTTAATGTTTAGTATAGAGCTTAGAAAAAATTTGCAGTGTGAGATAGGCAAGAAGTAAGGCATGTAGCAACATCAGCATGGCAAAGGGCACTCCTTTAAAGGCAAGGAAGGGCAAAAATATTTTAAGTCAAGTGATAGCAATTGCTGTATGAGTCGTACAATATTTGAATCAAGCACGGGCAACACCGGGCCATGCTGCTAGTGTATAAATAATAGTAAAAAAAAAAAAGATGTCTGCATAACAACTACTACTTCAAAAACATCAACACTGCCTCCAAAAAGCCCTTTCTCAGATGATGCTACTTAGTTTGTTTTTTAACAAGCAATAATTCCACTAAGATGCAAGGGGCTACTTGGTGTGAAAGAGAATGAAAATACTTTATAAGGAACTGGGAACCCAATCCTGAACAGGAAACTAAGGATAAACCTCTAGTTCTGTTCAAAAGACCAGGGAGGAGTGTGAACCAAGATGATAGGCGGACATTTCTACTCATTCCTTTCTTTCTAATTTCTTGTTCTTTTCTATTTTAGCATTTTTTTTTGTCCTCTACCCTTTACCCTTTTTCATTTTCTTTTCTTCAACCCAATATCTCTCATTTTTTAAAATATCTGTCCTCTTCTCCTCCCCCAGCCTTTTTCTTTCTTTTTTTCTTTCTTCCTTTCTCTAAATCTTTTGTAATTTTGCTTTGTTTTGTTAATCCATTCTTCCTAAGCAAAGTGATAATGTCACTAAGACGCAAAGGGTTACTGGAAGTGAAAGAGAATGAAAAGACTTTAGAAGGAACTGGTAACCCATTCCTAAACACATTACTTTACAATATTACCAAGCTTCATTTTTTATTTTAGTGTAAAAGGCAACAGTTTATTCAGAATGTTTGGAGCCTATTTTCTGTTGTTTACAGTCCATGTTTAGTTAGTTATGCAAAGGTCTGGTTGATGATAAAACACTAGCATCCTATTTCAGTCAGAAATATATTAATAGTTCAGCTATGTCTTGATGCCACCTTCTCACACCTTGATTAATGTGATGTTGGCTGAAAAGAAAAGATGACAGTCCAAATCTACTGTAATGTCCCAATCTGTGCAGCTACCGAACAGTGATTTGTTGTTTTTGGTGAACATATTTCCTTCTTTGACATTATTTATCTTTACTGTTGAGCTAGAAAATTTTATTGGCAACCAAGTCTACCGCCGAAAGAAACGGCAGCTTACTCCGGGAACATCTTCTGCCTCGTCAGTCATGAATCTAAAGCAACATGATCGCTCAAACGTGTATCACGTATGGCGCTTAACTGACTAAAGGGAAGTAATCATGTATTAATTTATTAAAACAGCTGATTTACCTCCCTTATTTTTACGTGGGAATGAATATTTAATTTCCATGAAAAATCACTTATTTGATCTTATTTTGTACCTTTATGTACTTAGATCAACTTTATATAATCTATGGGTCCGTCTGCATGTCAAGTTTGTTTGAAATCAATCCAATAATTTCTGAGTTTTATAGCAGATAAACAGACAATTTTATAAAATATGGTAGTTTAACTGATTTTATTATCTTCATGATTATTTGCATCATTTTTACATGTCTAATATTTTGAAGATGATGTAAATTAACAGAAAAAATATTTTAAAAATTCAGAAGAATTTAACCTTTTTGTTTTTGTTATTGTCTTTTCTATCACTATTTTCTTTCACCAATAGGCGTAGACCTCGTGAAGCGTCAATCTGCATTGTGTCAGCGAGTGTTACGAAGCATCGAGAATGTGGCCCTGGAATCAGCCCTCCTTACCAGAGACACTTGGGAGACTCTGTTGAAGTTTCTGCTGGCTGCCAATGACAGTCTCTTGGCACCACCTGCTGAAAAAGGTATGTGAAACCTTTCAATCACCTACAAGAATCACATCTCAATATCTGTTTTTTTTTTCCACTTGTAACTCATTAGATTTTTATTTTGTATTTTTAATAATCTACATTATATTTCATTGTAGAATTCTCTCCTCAAACTGGTAAGCTATATTTCCTGGACATGTATTGAACTTCCTCCCCCCACCCCTTTTTTAAAAAAATCAATATTAATCTACGAAAACCAATGTCACCATCACCAGGATGTAGTTCTATTTTGCCAACTTCTGCTAATTGTGAAAACTGCTCTGATGACTTGGCTGTCTTTGAGCTGATTAACGTTTGATTACTGCTATCACATTAATCAGAATCATGACTGTTCCTAAGGTGTGTCAGAAAAAATCAACGATAATACAAAATCACAAGAATCAATAAATCAATCGATATCCAACGGAGCTGCACTTGTGAAATAAGCAACTGCTGCACCATTGCAACTATTACATTTTGAAAAGAATCAAATCAAGTTTGTTACTTTCAAAAAATTAGGTATGGTTTTTCTTCCTGTTGTACTATTATAACATTTAAAATGAAAAGAAATAGTTAATTGAATTTCTCCATGTCTCTCAATGATAAGCTGATTTAAATTACAACTAAAATTAATGATCTCTATCTTTCTCGTTTTGGGAGTCAACACATGTTCATTCTGTTGTACGATGAGTAGACATTTAGAAAAATGTCAATCCATCTTCCTTAGACATTGTTAAGGGCAAAAATGTTGAAATAGCTTCAAGAGATTGTTAGAAGCATATCATTGCAAAAAGTGAAGTATAAAGTTATTTAGAAATGTCAGAGAGTTAAAAAACAAAATCTACTCAACAACTGTATATTAGGCTCTGTTTTTATTTTTTAAAATTTTAGTTTCTCTTTCAGAAACCTTTCTGAATATCATTATATAAACATAAAAAGATAAATTCTTGAACTAAGTTGAGAATTCAATTATTTTCCCAAGAGAATGCAAATATTTTTATAAGATTGTGCCGGTTTAAAAATGAACAACAGAGTTGTATAATAGCATCTACGATCAGAAATAATCAGTTTTTACAAATTATTTTTTTCATATTATTACAGATTATGCACTTCAGATCACAAATATTAAAAAAAAAAATTTAATTTTATAAATGTTAATAGGAGGTCTAGTTTGCTATGTAAATTCATTATAAATTGATTCCCCCTATAGAAGCCAAAACAAATATACTTGTATGACAAAAAAATAAAGAGCTATATATACAATAAATCAATAAAAGTTTATCTTCTTGACTGACTTGAGAGTTTCACATCAAAATGCTCATCAGAGACAGATTCTTGATAATATAGAACAGTGTTTCTCAACATTTTTAAACAACAGCACACCAATGAACAAATAGAAATATCACAGCAGAATTTAAATGTTATGAAATAAAACCATAAATTTTGAATTAAACAAGGAATGTTGAATACAGTTATATGAAAGAAAGGTTAATATTCATTTATTCAAATAAAGGAAATTTTTTTAAAGCTAAACTAAAAAATAAAAATACTTTTTAAAAAATGAATATTAAAACAGTATTTAAAATAACATAATCAAAGCATATTGAAAACAATTATTTGGAAGTTTAATACTTATTCATTTATTCAAATACTAACTGTCAAATAATGTAAGAATCTATTGTACATAACAAAAAATATTAAAATATTGTATGAAAAACAATTCAACATTCTATACTTATTCGAAACTTTTGTTTCCGATATGAAGCCGCCTATTAAATAAACAACAAACTAACGAAAAGTTTTCCTTTCTGATAATATTTAGTACTATTTAAGTATTTACAAATATTTAATACTTACAACAAAAATCTTGGAAATTCCCTCAAAGATGGAAATAATCATGTGTAGATCTTAGAATCAAAAATCAAACTAAATGTTATACATTGGAGAAATTAATAAGAATTTTCAGAACATTTGTAAGGGTAAGATAATGTGTGTGATGAATTTTTTTTATTAATTATTCCAAAGTGAATTATAATGTGTTATATTTGTATATCTGGTAAGTTGTTTTTAAATTACCAGTTGCATAGAAAGTGCATGGCATTTTAATAATAAAGAAATGCATCCATCTTTTAAATTTAGAATTTTAATATTGATATCAAGGTGACATGAATGAAACGTAATCTTTGCCACACTTGTGTCATTTCAGTTATTGTAGCTTCGAGTTTATAAAATTCTAATTTACTTTAGAATAGTTTTTTATAACAATAGATTTCTTGTGAAAAGTTGACTGTTTAGTCAAAACAAATTGAATCTTGAGGAAGAAAAAACAAAAAAAAAGAAACCTACCCATGCACTAAAAAACCTTGCTAAACAACTAATCTCCAGCAGCTCACTTGATGTGGGCGAGCAATTGTGACTGCTTCGCATGTAGAAGCTAAAAGATATTCACTCAAAGAGACGCTAAAATGAACATGGCATGTGTTTCCTCGAATGCATGGATACTTGTGTAAGCATGCTCCTTAATGTTTTTTTTTAATGACTTTGTGTATGACTAACGGTTAAATTCAGCAAATTAAATGCATATGCTAAATACATAACCCAATGAAATATTCCACCTCAAAAACAGTATTTAGGAATAATATTTCAGGAATAATCTAAAAGATTTTTCATATTTATCAACAAAATACCCTAAAATCTATATAAATAAAGTGCAGTGTATGTGTGTCTGCATCCATCTGTTTTTTGATCTGAGCAAATCATAAGCAACCTGAAGTAACATGTAGCAACTACTGTAGTTACACACGATTAAAAATTAAATAAATAACTCATTTAAAGTTAAATTTAAATATCGAACAGAGTGAAAGGTTTAAAAAAATAATTCTTTATTAAAGGTTTAACTTTAATTTCGCTTTTCGTCACAATTGCAATTAATAACGTCTAATTTTAAAACTAATTAGAACTTAAGCGTGGCATGGTACATTGCTCATACGTTTTTTTTTCTTTTTCTAGCAAATGTACTGTGACGTATTCAGAATTTGACATAGTTTGAGTTCCCTAATGTCTTTTGAAAGTGACTTTATCTAAAGGGATAAAAAAAAATGATGATTTTAAAAGAAAACAAAAATTGCACAGAAAATAAATGTCAACAAACTACGGAGATCGGTTGCGTATGTGAAGAAAGATTATGCCGAATTGAGGTGTCGAATAAAGATAAAATATTTTTATTATTTCTAAAATCTTATAACTTTTACGTACATAGGACGCTGAAGGTAAATGGTCGAAGGTCCAAAATCCCGCTGCAGGAGCTAACCTAAAGTCCACCCGAAGGGCAGCTTTTAGGCTAATATTTGATATTTCCGTGTTGATTTTTTATACTTGGAAAAAGTGTACATGTATAAATATTTTTACACTACAGGCAGAAAGTATGGGGTCACCCTACATTTTTTTTAAAAACACTTTAAAATGAGATATTTTTTAATTTTTTTGAAGTAAAAGATTATATTTCAGTAGCAACAATGTACTTGCTTTCATTTTGACAAAAAAATAAGCACTTAATCATAAAAAAAATATCATACAACATCATATTTTGTTTTCATCAATAAATCCATGACCTGCCTCAACTACTGCTTTACAAATTCTTGGCATTTTTTTCTAAAAGTTTTTGAAAAAAGTAAATGGCTGATCTTCCCAAGCATTCTTCGAGCACTGAAAAAGCTCACTCTTACTCTTTGGGTATTCTCTTCAAACTCTCCTATCCAATTCATCTCATACAAATTCAATTGGAGAGAAGTCAATAGATTGAGGCAGCCGAGTCATAATTTCAAAATTTTGTTCCATTTTTTTTTACTCTAGGTGATTTTAACATAATTTAGAAGAGTGGTGTGGATTGTTTTCTCGTTAAAAGGTGAATTTTTTATCCAATTATACATAAACCAGATGGTATAACATGTCTTTGCAAAATCAAATGATATTGTTCTTTTTACATGATTCACTTGACCGGAATCAAATCTCCAACCTTCTCTCCCACGAAACACCCCGACACCATAACAGACCCACCACCATCCCCAAAAGAGAAGACTGGGTAAAAAAGCATGATTACTGGATATTGAAAGAGTGTCAAAATGTATTGTGGACAGACCGGTTCAAATTTGAACTCTTTGGTAGTAAGTGTATATAAAGAAAGCTAGGAGAAAAGATTGAATGATGTATGTGTGGTTCCAACAGTTAAGTGTCTTTTACTTTACAAAAATACAACAATATATCATTTTAAGGTGGGTTTTTTTGAAAGAAATGCAAGATGGACATTGAGAGAGTTTATTTTTAATATTTAAGTCATCCATGTATTCTTATGTATATTAACTGTCAACTCCTTTGCGGAGTGTCGGGCTACAGCCTTGCCACACCAGGAATTGCTTGTCAATGGTTTCTGTAGTCATGAATGAGAAAACAGTCTTACCTTGAAAAAGAATTTGTGTTCTTTGTGCTCTCTGTCAAAAAATAAAATCAGAATCAAGACCAGGTCAGCGTTAGTAGACCTTAAATTCTGGTAATTGTTTGCAGTTTCTTACCAGTCTCGACCAATCACAACCTTTCTTACCCCAATAAAAGAATGCCACTTTGAACCACGGGATTGCTCGGCTCTTTGTGGGTGAAGTAAGTAGTCCTTATGATCTACACCACATTTTCTGGTGTTTGACTTGCGAGACTGATTTATGACCCCTAAAAATACGACCTCGGGCTTATGATATTTTTGATCTGAACCCTCCTATTTCTATTTACCTCAGTTTCTGTAATAAGTAGATTTTTACAGGGTGGAGTTGCTAGCCTCATGTCCCACTGGTTTTGAATTCAAAGTTGTTCTTCTCCAAGACTGGTTGCCAACCAGGGCTAGGCAGCTCAACCTGTTCTTCTATTAACCCCCAGCTGGGGTAAGAAAAGATGGATTCATACCTTTCCCCAGGGTGTTTGTGTAAAAGCGAATGCAGTATCCCTGGCTGGAATTTGAACTCAACACCCCAATCCAATTATCTGTGCTGATAACCACTTTTCTATGCAACATCCTTATTCTCATTAGATTCTCTTAAAATATATTTCAAATAATGAAACGGGATAATCACATGTTAGACCCAAATTATAAAAATAATTTTTAATTATTCTTATTGTATTCATATTAGGCCCCTAAAACTGTTACTTGTATTGCAGTGTAATGGTCAACAAGCCAAACTTGTAGAATATTAATTCTGAGCCTCCATACATGTAGTCTTGTAACAAAACTAAACTCAGCTGTGTAACTATTAGTGTTACAGATTGAGCTTTTATCTGTCCTTGGACAGAGTTATCTACTCTTAGTTTTGTGAGGAAACCTACCAAGTAGGTGGCTGCATTTGATCAGTCAATAAATATTGCATGTTTCCAGAAGGAAATTAACTTTTTATCAAAATGGCCATTTCTTTTGTGTCAAGTCGAAAGTCAAATGACATGTGATACATACTTCGACAATCACATCTATTTCAATTAATGACTGACTAGGCAGAAGATTTCCCGCAGTAGGCTGCCATTTCATTCTGCAGTAGATTGGTTGCCAACCAAGGCTATAGAAAACCGTGTGTCCTGCTGTTTAACCTGTAGCTAGTGGGGGCAGGGAGACAGATTCATACCTTTCCCAAAGTATTTGTGCATAGGTGAATGTAACAAACCCAACTGGAAATTAAACAATCTCCCCCATGGACTAAATAAAGGGCTCAATTCGAAATTTTAATGTATATTACCCAAAGAAGGCAGGAGCATACAACGGCTGAAACATCATGAATATGGCAATAAAGTCTGATCAATGTAAATAGTGTAAATAGTTACAATACCTCTTCTCAGAAATATAGACAGAGATTAAATAACTGTCTCTATTTTTGTGGTACTACAGTTGATATATATCAGTATTTGATATCTCAAAACTAGTATCAAGCCATAAGAAATAGTCTGGTTTGATTGTGAGTTTAAAATTTGATTTTAATTTCCATAACTTTCAAAAACAGGAAATAATAAAAATCTACAATATAGTTATTTAAACTATTTACATTCGGACTATTGTCCTCATCTTTGTTGTTGTTATCACAATGTTTTGGCTGTTGTGCCCTCTGTCGCTTGTCAGGTGTATATCAAACCAGGCAACTAACAGGGAATTCCGAACTGAATCCTTTATTTAATTTACAAAGGTAGACTGTTCTCATTCCATTGCCCATGTCTAGGGACATCGCGTTCAGTTCTTATTTTTAGTAATGATCAGTTACTGCCCACACTGTTTCCACTGAGTACACTGCCTGACCAAGGGATTGAACTCACAATTATAATGTCACCAAATTCATGAACCAATACTTTATTCCACTAGCCTATTGTCCCTTTGGATAGTTTGGTAACATAGTTATTATGAGGACAATCCCTGGACCGTACAGTGTATACATGTACTCAGTGGAAACAGACAAGCAATAACTGAGCAGCACTAAAAATAAGAATTAGATGAGATATCCTTAGATATGAGTAATGGAATGAGAACAATCTACCCTTGAAGATTTAATAAAGGGTTCAGTTTGGAATTCTCTGTAGGTTATCTGGATCGACATACACCTGATGAAGGCCGGAGAGCAGAATGGCTGAAATATTTTAATAACAACAACAAAAATGTGAGCAATAGTGTAAATAATGATAACTCCTCATCCTAGAAATTCAGACAGAACTCTACAATATAGTTTGGATAAGATTGTTTTTAAAATGATCAGGTTAAGCAGCAGGGGTTTGTTTCAAATTAAAAAATAAAGTAGAATATATGATAGCCATTTTTGAGACCATCTTTTAATATCAGGAAAATGGCTTTGCACTAGTAATAGTGTCGAAATGTTCTATGATTGTCGAATACATTTTAGAATATTCATTTCAGAAACTTATATGAACACTTGATAAGAAACTGAAAGAAGAATTTAAATCTGGAATCAAAAAGAAACAACCTGAAAAATATGTTTATTTTTCTTTTTTAATTGACAGTTAAATATTTTATGAGTTACTCTTTTGTCTTAATACATCCAGCATGAAAGAAGATTAATTAATGTTTTTTCCCCACCATAACTGTCATGTGTCAAATAAACATTGGTACTGAAGATGTTAAAAAGGCACAACTGGAAAAGTAAGTTGCACATTGTTCAAATGTATTTAAGCTTTCATATTGTCTATTTAAGAAGCATTTTTAACAGAAGATTTGTTTGTAGTTAGGCATAATAAACTTGTGAAGATTAAAATATTGTGTGTATTAGCAAAATCAAATAACTACAAATTCAATTTCTTCCTCTGATCTCTTGATTTTTCTACTTCCATTATCTACTGCTTTTATTTGGATACTTTGTTACTACTGTAGCCTGTTTACTATTGCATCTGTATGTGCTGGCCATGATTGGCAACTATGATGATCTTAAAGCATGCACTGTTTTTGTATACAGATGACATTGGACTGAGTTCACGTAAGTTTCAGGACTAAACCACTTTCTCTTTTCCTCTTCATCTCTACCTGTTCTTCTTTTCTTTGTCCCCCTTACCTTAATGTGGTTGTTGTGGATGTTATTACTGTTGTACCTATTGTTGTTTTTTTGTGTTCCTCCTTGCTTGCTTTACCTGACCAATGGGTGGCAGATATCACTGCTGGTCACCTGATAAGGCAAGGATACTTGATTGGCACCAAACTGACCATTAGTAAAATTTAGAATCCACCATCTTTTAGTATTAACCTTTATCACTCTGTATGTGACTTCAAAAAGTTTACCCTGCCACTGAAGGTGACTGATTCCTGAAGAATAGTGTTTGAATGTCATAGTTGTGTTGTCATATCCTGCTATAGCAACAGAAAACAACTTTGTGTAAAATTAACAATAAGGATACTGCAATTGAGAGCCCTTGAAAAAGATTGCAGTGGAAAGAATATTAATAATGCAGAATGCTGAAGGTTAAAAAAAAAAAGAAAAAACAGGAAAAAAGAATTTTTAGAAATTATTAGGATTGTAATAAATTAATGTTGATCATATAGAAATCAGTGTCTATTAAAATAGCTTTATCAAACAGAAGAGATATTTTTTATTAAGTATTTTTTTTTTGTATGCAAATAACTTTTTGTGGCTGTTGTAGATGTAAATAAAAAAAATAGTCCAAATTTGTATACAGTCCAAGCTTTCAGCTCACATGAAAAGAAGAGAAAAAAATCAAATGCATTTTAAAACACATACTAATATAATATAATAATAATAATAATAATAATAAACCATCTTTATTTAATATCAGATTTAAAAAAAAAAAAATTGCTTTTTTTTTCTTTTTACTTTCTCACATCACTGATGATGACTCATGTGAGCTGAAAGGTTGGACCTTATACCAATTATGATTATATTTCACAGCTACATTTGCTGAAAGTTATTCAGATATTGGAAAAAATGATCAATAAATTTAATAGACTTAAATGTCTACTCTTTAATAAAACATGTTTACAAGAACAATTGCTGGCAAAGTAAACTGAATTTAAAACAGCCTTGTGGCAATTATTATTACCTTCTGAAGTTCTCCAAATAGACAAAAGTTGAAATCTGTAGGAAAAATAACGATAACAGCTTTGGCTGCTGTCATCCACGTTCAGAGTGCAATTACACTGTGACAAATTTATTTGAAATTTACATATATTAAAATTATACTGTATGAGTGTCACTAGAATATTGTTCTCGATGACAGATATTTTAATTATTTTCATCTTCTCAGTCTTAGACTGAAATATTGTATGACATCTTCAAGATGCAAATGATTATACTTTTATCATATGATATTAAGATTCACAAAATCTGTTTTTTCTGTAGAATTATTAGAATTTATCTCCTCCTCCTAAATGAAAAAATTACATGATTTCTCTACAAAAGACTTTATTAAAAATTTACATTTTATATTGCCATCATGACGAGCACAGTCTCATTAAGTTTGTCTTCGCAATTCACCCCTGAAGATGATCTCGAAGGCGATCAAAAGTACATGGCCTAACAAAAAATACGGCACCTTCCTTGATGAATTTCAACTTAACATCAAGAAGATAATTAGAGAATTATAAAGAATTATTATAAAAATAAATAGACATATTATTTAATGAGATATGCTTGAATGGTTATATGCTATATATATATATATATATATATATATATATATAATATGAATTTAATAACAACATTAAGAAATTGATCCAGGAATTTGAGAGGATTAAAATAAAAACAAATAAACAAAAAGACATAATGTTTAGATTATTCAACCAAATATGTTTAAATGAAGATATGCTGCCTATATATATATATATATATATATATATATATATATATATATATATATAAAGGAATGATCAAATATATATGTGAGCAATTACATACACATACAGGTGAATAAACAACTATTTATTTAATCAATGGTGGAGACAAAACAGTGCTCAATTTCGTTAAACAGAGCTATAAAGTATATATTAATAATTACACATATACCTACATTCATCCAGTACAAAAAGTTATGATAATATATAGATATATAGATATATGCTTTATTATAATATATAGATATATAGATATATGCTAGCACAAAGTCACAAGTCATCATGAAAAAGTGTTTGAGCATACTGGCCTACATTCATCCAGTACAAAAAGTTATGATAATATATAGATATATAGATATATGCTTTATGATAATATATAGATATATGCTAGCACAAAGTCACAAGTCATCATGAACAAGTGTTTGAGCATACTGGCCTACATTCATCCAGTACAAAAAGTTATGATAATATATAGATATATAGATATATGCTTTATTATAATATATAGATATATGCTAGCACAAAGTCACAAGTCATCATGAACAAGTGTTTGAGCATGCTGGCCTTTTACAAACTGTTAATCGCAGCAGATGATGTGCTCTTTTCTAGTAATTGTAACTAAGGTCCACTTAGCATAGTTACAGGTGGGTTCTGTGGGCGCTGCACAAACACAATTTTTTAACATCTTGGCATAATTTTTCTGCTTTCAGTTATAGAATCCTAGTTCCTTGTAACAAATGTACTAATATAAGTTTGGTGCCAACTATATCTTGATTTTTCAATAATAGTCAAAGGGATCAAAGTCACAATGCAGTGATTAGTGCTAAAATTTGCAACAATGATTGCCAAAATAAAAAAAAAGAAAAATATGTGATTTGCACTTTAAGTACAATAGTAAAAAATTATGATATCTTTACTCATTTGATTAACCAGTTCTTTAAATTCTCTGATCATGATAAATTCTATGCCATCTCAAATTGGAGAAAACTTTTTCTGTTGCTTTTTTTTCATACAGATCATTCAAATAGTCTAAGGAAATTAAAACTTTACCAATACTAGATATGAAAAGAAAACTTAGAAAAAATAACTCGCAAGTTCACACGTGACTGCAATAATCCATTTGCCAAAAATTCAAGTATATAAGAAAATTTCTTCATAAAATTATAAAATATAAAAGTGGACACTGAGGTCAACACCTATCAGTGACAGTCTGTTTCATGCCATCTTCAGGCCGTAACGTTCAAACTAATTAAAATATATATATATATATATATATATATGCGCACATTTCATTGAATATGACAGACAAGGTGCTTTGATTTAGTTTTTTATACAATTTCTGATGTGATCTAATAATTTTTTTGTTTTTAGATGATAAATTATATAAAAACTGTCCAATTGGTCTTTTTATTCAACCACTTTCGGCTATACATTTAGCCATTTTCAAGGCTGAAATATATTAACTGTTAACAAGAAATAGTTTGCTGTATGTATTTATTTGATGTTTTCATTTTCAAAACACAGTCAAAATGTACATACAACAAACTATTTCTTGTTAACAGTTAATATATTTCAACCTTGAAAATGGCTAAATATATATCCAAAAGCACTCGGCGAAAAATAACAATTGGACAGTTTTTATATAATTTTTCATCCAAAAAGAAAAAAAATATTAGATCACATGAGAAATTGTATAAAAAAACTAAATCAAAGCACTTTGTCTGTTGTATTCAATGAAATGTGCATAAAAGAAAGGTCGCTGCCTAATTACACACAAATATATATATATATATATATATATATATATATACAGAAATATAGTCTTAAAGTGTGCTATATTTATGGGGTAAAGTGCTCAATATCAGAGATAGAGCGTGTGTAAATATAAAAGTGGACATGGAAGTCAGCACTTAGAGGCGACAGTCTGTTTCATGCTAGTGCAATCGTCAGGCGACTCCTGAATATATATATATATATATATATATATATATTGCAAGCCTAAACTCTTCAATTTATTCTATTAAAAATATGGCATGTCTAAGAGGACTGCATGCTCAGCCAACTGCTATTATTGAAAAATCACTTCAACCAATTTTAACCTGAAACCTTCTTGTCTCTTGTGGGGTCTAATGGAACACCATAACTTTTCACTTTCCATTAATCTCTCTTTCTCTCTGTGGGCTGTCAGGTTGGAATGTTCTTCTTTTTTATCACTTTTGTTGTTATTTATTTTACTGCTCTCTACCCCCTCCCCCCTTCTTTCTTTCTTTCTTTTTTTTTTTTTTTTTAATCTCCACCTAATTTTTAGTTTGTGGCTTTTACTTACACCAAAAATAGTGCACATAGTTTTGTTTTTGTTTCATTTTTATTGTTTTTAGCAATACATAAAATTAAGTCTGAGCTTTTTTCTTTTTTTTTTTCTTATTTACTTTGCACAATTGTTATATGAGGAAGTGCTGAAAAATTTCTCAGCTGGTACAATTTCCCCAAATTAGTATCTGGATGACAAAACATCAGAATAATGATTTTTGGTAGTAAGTCAGGTGAAGAAGTCATCACCCCTTTTGTGTGTGTGTGTATGGAAAAAAAATCCTCTGTGGCATATTTTGTCCTTCAAAAAAACTTCAAACTTTTTTTATTAATGGATCTATATATATATATATATATATATATATATATATATATATATATATATATATATATATATATATATATATAGCAAGAGAGAATGAGATAGAAGCAGTGGTTATAATTATACACCCAGAAAAATGTTCAGTACGCAGGGGTGCTTAACTCTAATTTTCTGGTGTACATTGTGTCTGGACGCAGAACCTAGCTGACCACAGCTTCCTACTGTTTTTATTTTTATTGCTGTCATTTCTAAATATCTCACTCTGTAATAGGAATAATTTTGTTAAAGATGTTACACTGTATTTATTAGAGTCTATATTGTAAATATAATAAATGTCACAAGAAAGACATAAGTGAAACTTCTAGGAAATTAAATAAAAGAATGTATGAACACAAAAGAGTTCTTTTACAAAACAGCACACTCAATGTACTCATCATTCTCCATCATAGAATTGGCCATAATTTTGACATAAAGAATGCAGTTTTAATTAAAAGTGAAAGTAATTAATGTCAAAATGTATAGCCAGTATTTTAATTTCTGAGTTTTCCATGCTATATTTACATCTAAGATCATGTAGCATATCATCTTCCAAAACAAAATTACTGCCATTACAATGTGGGATATTTGAAAACAACAGAGATTTAAATAGAATAAAAAGTGGGATGAAGCTGATTGAGATCGGCTAGGTTGTGTCCAGGCACATTGGACACCAGAAATTGAAATTAAAAGTTAAGCTTTACTGCACTGACATCATTTTTCTCTATAACTGACGCTTGTTATATTTCGTTCCCTCCCCCTACATATATATGGTCCCATTAATAAAACATTTAGTATAAAAAATTCCTTCCCAAGTATGAAATATGTCCCATAGGATTTTTCCCATTTTCTCATTCAGTTATACACTATTAGTTTGATATATAGTTTATATACCATATTCTCCCATATACACACACACACACATACATATTGAAAAAAGGAAATTAATCACATGCACCTGCTACCATGGTTTCAGCCATTTAGGTCTTATCAGGCAGAACTAGCATCTACTGCCTGACAAGACCTAAATGGTTGAAACCATAGTATTGAATCTGTAAGTGATTAACGTTTCTATTTTTTAATATTTAAAAGCTGTGCACATTCAACTTTTTGGATTGTGTATGAAGCAATTTTTAATAGAACCGTCCTCTAGACAAACTCAACTCTGACCAACAACCATTTAAATATATATATATATATATATATATATATATATATATATATATATATATATATATATTGTCATCCACAGACAGACTGTTTCGCTGTATCACAGCTCATCAGTGTGGCTAGATGTCCGGTTGCCTCTGGCTAGTATCTAAAACCAGCTGAATTCGCGTCAGTCGGAAATTTTACCCTGAAGCCGTTGGCGCACGGCAGAGAAGCTGAATTTAAGCGTATTTATTTTTAGATAAACACGCAGTGACTGAGAGAACTCGATTCGATCTACCGAAGAGTCTTGCATTATTAGCCGTAATAGTCAGTTTACAAACCCACACATCCTCCCCAGAGAGCTCAACCGAAATAAATAATACACACACACAGAAGGTGTGATGGGTAAATTGTCACCATTTTATATTTTTAATTATCGCACATGCACATTGTTTTTGATTTTATCAACTGCACAGTATAGTGGGGTCAGTTGGGCACCATCTGTGCGAAAAAGAACACCATAACACAATTCACTTCACTAGATATTTGGAAATGGCATTCTGTACTGCTTGGCATTCACGCCGGAAAAATATTCCAGAGTGTTTCAGTGTCAATCTGAGGGCAGTGCAGAGGATTCAGCAAGAGTTGAATGATATATCCAGTCAACACCATAGTGTGTGTTTGTGATGGCAATATTATGCCTCCATTCATCTTCCCACAGGGCCTCAGACTCAACACGGAGGCCTACATCAAGTACCTTGTGGAGGTAGTGCTGCCCTGGTTCAAGAGGATGGCTGCTGGAAGACCCTGGCAACAGGTCTCTGCACCATACCACACCAACAGGAGAACCCATTCATGGCTGTCAGACAATTTCTGTGACTACATCACCCCTTACACCTGGCCACCTAACTCCCAAGACTACAACCCCCTTGATTATTATATATGAGCCACAGTTAAGCAAGAGACAAACAAAACTCTTTGTAACACCAAAGGCAAGGATTATGGCAGCATTCACCAACTTAAAGAAGAAGACTGTCCAGAAGAGTTGTGGGAGATTCCAAAGTCATTTGGAGGCCATGGTTAAAGCCAATGGAGATTTTATTGAATAAATTTACTCTTTAGTATTTCAAGATATTTTTGTGTAATTTTGGTAAATGTGTCTGTTAAAATGAGTTGCCACTGTTATTTTTATTTTTGCATAATTTAGACGACAATTTATCCATTGTACTCTGTATGTATGTGTAAATATATATATATATATTTTTGTTTTTTTCAGTAAAAAATACATATGCTCTGTTATAATAAAAACATCAATCTCTCTGTGGATCAGTTTTAATAATTAATATTACTAGGAACCACCCAGATTATATACCAACGGATTAATTACCTGTACTATATATATATATATATATATATATATATGATAAACTTCATTTATATCTTTTTTATGTTAACCATTGCTTCTGCATATGAATGTTATGTATGATGTTGTAAAATATTTTTTAATGTAAGTATATTAGTTTTTTTTAAACTCCTGTTTTATTTGTTGTAATATCGTTGGAAAACTCCTACACTGAAAATTGCTATCTTTTGTTAAATGCAAAGTAATAAATAATAGATGTTATCATATAATCATTGCACAATTCATTTTAGCATTTCATTGCCTTGTTGTACACTTGTAGTACCAGTATTTTTATTTTTTACTATATTAAGCATTGTTAATAATCATTCGTTTTTGGTGAGCATTTACTTCTTTTTTATTAGATCAAGCATCGGCATCCATTGTTATTAATTTTTGGCTAGTATCTCTTACATCTTCATATTAAACAAAGCAGTCATTCCTTTAAACATAAATTCTCTTTTAGAACCACTCTTAAACCTTAACATTTATGTGAATCCTTAATCTAAAGAAAAACTGTTTTTTTAATTCATGCAGTTAAAATTTTAAATTTGACCTTGGTACTTTGAGATGATGTTGCAAGGTTCTTAGTCCAATCAAAAAGGGACTCTAAAAGAAGTGGATGGTGACCAAGAACTTTTCATGATATCCTCATAGTTTTATCAGAATTCTTAAAATCCTTTGGGTTATCAGATAAACTTGATTTGTAATTTACAGCAAAATCTTTCTCAACGCATCAAAGGCACGTGCCATAATTTCTCTCCTATGATAATAATCGTATTTTCCATTTGAGAATATTTTGAAAATAATTATGAAATTGCCCCAAAATAATTGTAGATTCTTAAAACTTTATCATCTCTTTTGCTCAAACCTCAACGTAAGAAAAAAGCTTCACATTTTGAACAAACAAAAAATAATCAATGTAGCACAAGCCAGAAGTTGTACCAAAAATATTAAATTTGATCTGAGCATGAACAAAATTAACAAAAAAAAAACATTTTTCTAACAATTTAATTGACTAGAAAACAGTTGAAAAAAATAATAGCTTGTGAAATTAAAAAATGCTAAACCATAACTAAAAGTTTCTGAATATTCATTTTTTTTTCTCTTGATCTCTTAAAATGTTTGAGAAATAAAAATCAAGTTATACATCATCCCAAAATTCTATTTATTTTTATTAACCAATCGATTGTGATGAATAAATTCTCTTTTTTCTTTTTTTCAGTTTTATTATATTTTTTTCTCTTCTTTGTTCTTTCAGTTATTTGTATTTTGCTTTATTTTTATTATTACTGTTTATCTATTCAAGGTTGATTGTTTTTATTTGTCATTTAAATCTATTAAATATATTGAATCTATTCTATAACTTGAGACTTCATATATATCAGTTGCACAGACTTATCTCCCCTTTTTAGTAATGAAGCAATCTGCTGTTAACAGAAGGCATTACTATCTACCAACGGTTCCCAACCTTTTTTTGGGCATGCCCCACCTAAGCATCTCTAAAATCCTGATGCCCCACCCCCTGTAACATATAATTCTTATTATTCAAAAAGTGAATTCCTGTTCACATGGAGGAAGCCTAAAAGGCTATTAACTTTGCTTAAGATTTTGAGACTGTATATATGCAATAGTATTATCATTTAATTTGAGAAGTTTACAATATTTATAAAAATATTGTGTTGGTAATATATATATATATAGTATTTTATATATATATATATATATATATATATATATATATATATATATATATATATATATATAGTATTTTTTATATATATATATATATATATATAGTATTTTTTATATATATATATATATATATAGTATTTTTTATATATATATATATATATATATATATATATATATATATATATATAGTATTTTTTATATATATATATATATATATAGTATTTTTTATATATATATATATATATATATATATATAGTATTTTTTATATATATATATATATATATATATATAGTATTTTTTATATATATATATATATATATATATATAGTATTTTATTTATATATATATATATATATATATAGTATTTTATTTATATATATATATATAGTAATGACACATGTACATACATACACACAAATATTTTTATATATGCATCATATATATTAACTTACACTCATACTCACACAGACTCGCTGTGTGTCGCAGTAAAAAAAAAACCTTTAAAAAATGCTGCTGTAGACTACCAGTCTTTGTACCTAGCCTCATTCTATAATAGTGCATATATTGAAGGTAAATGGGGACATTTCGTATGTAAAGTGGTGGGACCTGGTTGACTAATGTTTGTCCAGATGTTGTAAACTACCAGTGCTTGTAGTTTGCATAACTCCATAATATGGTAAGATTAAATTGAGTGGTAGTTATAGTCTATCAAATATGGCATCTTTAACAAGTACATTATATGAAACAAGTTTCCAAAGTACATTAGACCAAAATTGGACATAACAAACTCTGTCAGAATTTGAATTCAGCTTGCTAATAACGTTACACTACCATCCATCATTTATGATTATAGACAGCTGAAGTTGTTAAATTTTATCCTTTTTCTTGGCTTAAAGAATATTCATTCATTCTTTGAGAAATATTGTCGATATGAAAAAATTAAAAAAAAACAGTGTCACAGTTTTTGGTGTGTAACTTTTGTAAAATCTGAATGCACCATATTTGATAATTATTGCAATAAATAAAAAATAAAACAAACATTGCTTTTAGTTAAGATTTGCTTTCATGAACCAATGCATTTTTGTTTAAAAATACATATTTTTTAATGTATTTTCTTCTTTATGTGCCTTGTCCCTTCAGGATGTAAGCAATCATGACTCTCCACAATTTCCTGTCCTTTGTAGCTCTTAATAAATTTTGTCTTTTCATTATTTCTTCTAAACCCTGTTCCCCCATCCATAATATGCTTTCAATGAATGTGAAATTCATTTCTTTTTCAATTTACAATGTAAGTATAATGCTAAACTTGGACGTTTACATTTTGTCTGTTTCTATTCAAGTAGCACGCCCTTTTCATTTGACTAAAATGTCTATGATTTTAAAGTTCTGAAGTCTGAAACAATAATTTTCCTTTTCTCTACAATTAGCAACTCAATTCATGGGATGACAAAAACCCTCACCACACATTAATATTGTTAGTATGACAATAAAATTGATGCATAAGTCAGATATCTGAATTTCATTTCACAATAATAGGTAGATAGTATGAAATTCATCTTTAACAGGTAGAGGAATTGACAATGTCTCCATGTTAAATTTATAGAACATACTGTACTGAAATTACTTATTTTATTTTTTTTTTTTTCATGTGTCAGTATTGTTTAGTGGTAAATTGATTTTTTTCATTGTATGAGATCTTATTCATTATGAAAATCCCACTTGTCTGAGGAGGTAATGTAGACTTCCTTTTTTTTTTTACTAGGTTCCTTAGTGTCTGTATTTCTCTCAGTGAAAAATTTTTGCACTTTGTCATATATATATATATATATATATATTTATAAATGGTGTTTCATTAAGACAGATTATATATAGGTTTCATTAAGATGGATCAAAGTCAGCAGTAAATAAGTCAGTGCTATTATTTATTTCTCTATCGGATCATGTTATTTAAGTCAGGGCAATTATGTATGAAAAATAATATCACCCAACTGTTTGCCAAATCTGAAAGAAAAAATAAAAAATCATTAGACGCTTAAACTTAATTCACATTAAAATTGGTTATTGGAACAACCTTTTTATATATATTTTTATATATATATATATATATATATATATATATATATATAACGATGTATTTCAGCAGCAATAATTCTTTCAAACATGTTTGATTGTATGTGAAAACATCTCTCATAGAACCAAACACCAGTTTGAAAATATATATTTTGCATACATATGATGGGGTGCTGAAAAGTTCCCAAAATCTGATCAAATAACCAAAAGTCAGATATTTTAATTTTTTTTTTTTTAATCAGTGGCTTAGCCTTTTGAAACCCTGAAACTGTCAATTATGTAAAGCACAGAGTGGAAAGCTTGCTATCTGTAAAAAAAAAATCTATTTTATTTTGGTTTATTTCAAAAAAAAGAAAATTACTTTCTGCCTTTCTAAAATTAATCAATTTCACATTTACTTTTACTAATTTAGTCACTGTTAATATCTTTTGCACCTGACTCGCACCATCCATTCAGCAAAAATTTGGTCTTTGTCCAGTTTTTATTGCTTTCCCAGATAATGCATGATCCATGTCTTATTCAAGTCTACTCCTGCTTTTTGGGAATTATACTGGGTGCAGCAGAAAACCTCCCACATTTTAAAGGTTGACGAAAAGATCAAGGTAACTGCTATTGAAAAAAACTATTTCACTGTTGTTTAAACAAAGTGCTACAGTTTTTATTTATTTGGTTTTAAAAATGACATCCTCTACTGTTGTAGACAATTTTGAAAGCCTGGACATTTTCTGGATTTTGAGCACTGCACAGTCTTCCAGGTGGCTTTCTTTTAAGCACTAAACCTATGACCCTGAAATTTTGACCTCATAGCAGTATCAATTTTTTATCCGGAACAGCATCATTCCAATGTAACATGAAATTCTGCAGCTATGATTCACTAGTCTTAAAAAATGTTTCAACAGCAAACACTCAGTGGTTGCTGGTCCAAGCCATGATGGTAACTGAAAAAAATGGTAAGACATTAGCTAGATGAAGACACCGTTGCCACATGCCTAAGTTCACTAGCATCATATAGGTGACAGTTTAAAATGCGGGAGGTATTTCTGCCATACTCTGTATGTATGTATGTGTATATATATATATATATATATAAAGAAATACACCACCCCAATCGCCCCAAATAAAAAAATCAAATTAATTATCTATCATAAAAAATTTAAGACAGCTAACCTCATCCTCAAAAATAACAACACGCCTGATAAGTCAAAATTGCAAAGAAAAAACATTATTTATGAGTTCAAATGCCCCTTAAGGAACTGCGTTCCTAACGAAACCGGACTCATAAATAATTACATCGGTTACACAACCACATGCTTATCCAGACGTCTTACGTTACACCTATCCGATCACAGCTCCATTAGAACCCATTTAAACACACACACAGAAATTTACCAGACTCCATCAGAAATATACTAGTAGAAAACACAAATATATTAATTGTTTCCACCTGTAAAAAAAGGTTAAAAATAATGGAGGCTTTAATAATAAAAAAGAAAAAGCCTACCCTCAACAATATTAACTACGAACAAAGTCACAACGTGCTAATCGTATTCGGAAATTAAAACACCACTACTACACACTAAAACATATACATAATGCACACACTCAATTAAGCTGAAAAATCAAAATCATCCTTGATAATGGCTAAAGGTATAGCCGAAAGCGCTCGGAACTATAAACCATTTGGATAGTTTTACGCAGTCTTTGTCCTGAAAAGAAAGCTCTTGTTCGTACACAAGGAAAATTAAATAAAAAACTTAACCGTTGTACCTTGTCTGTCGTTTTTAATGAAACTTGCATATATATATATATATATATATATATATATATATATATATATATATATATATATATATACACACACACACAGATATATATAGATATTTCTAAAGTATTAATGGATCTAATTTTAATCCAACATTTTTATTACTTCAAACGTTATTATAGTGCATACTTGTATTTGACATCCCAAATACCTGCAACATTAATCAGTCATTTCTCATACAATGGGGGACACTGGTTTGATCCCTACTAGAGAGCACACTTTCTTGATTAAGATTTCTCGAATACACAGGGCTGGTCGATAGACAGGCATAATACATACAGTTTAAAATAAAAAATGAAAATGGGGCATCTATTTCAAATATGAGTATCACCTAGAAAACATTTTAATATATATATATATATATATATTATATATATATATAAAGAAAGTACCAATAATTCATGCTCTTAAAATATCATATAGCCTTATGATGTTTTCATTTAATTGTATGAAATTGTCTTAATTTTGCTCAGATGTCATCTGTTTTTTTTATTGTCGGTGATAATTTGCATTATTTTTTCCTCCTTTCTGATCAGCCGATATAGCAGAACACTTGTGCGAGCGAGTTCTCAGTGTTCTCTTTGAGATCTGGATTCTTGCCTGTGCCCGTTGCTTCCCGTCTCCATCTCTGTGGAAAACGTTCCGCAACATGTGTATCTGTTGGCGACACCATGATGCACTCATCCAACAATGGCATCGAGTCAACCATGCTCTCTTGTCTCGTCTCCTTAAGTTTATGTATGGACCAGACTATCCTGAACTACAAATCCGTAAGTAAACACATCTTGTCTTCAGTCCTACAAACCTATTATTTTCTTTTAATCATTTCACCCCAAGCAAGGCAATAAAGCCACTGAGACGCAAGTTTGAAAGAATATAAGCGAAAGAAAACCTTAATAGTAAGAGAGAACACTAAAAGTACATGAATTAAGACAGAAGATAATGATTGACATTGCATTTAATTTTTTGAAGATTAAAACTTGACTGGGAATCAAGAAACTGTAAAGGTATCCCACAAGCGAGAAATGTGAAAAAAGAAACTGTTAGCGTAGAACTTGCGGTCGCATCTAACAAGTTCAGCTGTAAAATGATGAGACTTTGTTACTAATCAAGTACTGCACTTAAATTAGTAAAGTCTAGGTACCATAGAAGAATGTGATATTTATTCTGTATAATGTACAGAAATGTGGCACAAGGCCGAAGGGGGGATTGCGGAAAAGAGACGGTCTTCTTCTGTCTTAACTATAACTTAGCTAGCCGCTAACACTGACCCAATTGTACGAACAATATTCCTTACACCAAAACACCACATTCATACGTACCGTTCTTACTACAACCACCATAATACCTTACTGTCTCTATGAAAATACTAACTGGTCCCCATATTTACAATTCAATGTCTGTGGGGGGAGGGGAATAAAATAACAATTCTAAAAAATGAACCCCAATGAGTATTTACAAAATGAGTACAAAATATTTACAAGAAACTAAAGAACCAAAGAAGAAAGTCCATCAGAACAATTACCACGAAAATATCTATAGAAAAGTCATAGGAAAGCTACATTTTGGCAGTGGGAAAGTGACTGAAATTGAGATGCCAGATCAGGACCAATAACTGGAATTATCTGATTAAAATGTATACATGGGACTACTATTATCCGTGACTCGCCTGTTTTGTCCACCTTAGCAACATTCTCTTATTTAAGGTCCTGACAAACATTTCTTTGTTTCTAATGTTATTTTTTTCAGTCTCTTAATACCTTACTCAGTTTATGAAAAGAACCTTTCACTATTCCATTGTGCTTTCAAATTTCTGCATTTGGTAGTACAAAATAAAAAACATACTCTGGTTTAGTGGAAGAGACAAGCAATATCACAAGGATGAGTTAAGTAAGAAAAATTGATACAAGCTTTCATCTAGCACGGACAGAAGAATAAGAACAACTTAATCCCATGATTTGAAATTCCTGGAAACCTACAAACTCTGGCTGACATTTAAAGAAGGCCAAATTGAGCAACAGCCAAAACATTATGACAATATCAACCAAGATGAGGACACTAGTCCAAACAAATTGTGGTTTAATGGTAATGATAAGAGTAGCTGTTTTCATACAGAAAACATTTGGCATTCATTGATCAAAGAGCGTTACTACTGTTGAAATTAGTAAAATTTTTCTCTTAAAAGAGTACTGAACTGTTACGTGATGTCCGTTCTTCTAAATGACAGTAAATGCTGGATAATCACCTCAAAGATGAAGAAGAGACCTGAGACAAAAGAAATGTTGTTCTACAGAAGGATGCTGGGCATACCATGGACCGAATATGTGAGCAATGACAAGGTTTTAGAAAAAATGGAAACTTATACTGGAGCACGTAATGAGGAAGGAGGGGTTGGAAAATCTGATTCTTACAAGACAAATTTAGGGAAAAGTGACAGGGGAAAGCAGCCCATAACATAATTGATGGGCTTGAGCAAATGGATGGCAGAAAAAGGTTTGGGAGAAATAACAAAAAAGACAAAATTTATTAAAATCTACAAAGGACAGGAAGTTGTGGAGAACCATGATCTCCAACATCCTGAAGGGACACAGCATATAGAAGAAGAACGAGCTTGAGCAAATGGATGGCAGAAAAAGGTTTGGGAGAAATAACAAAAAGACAAAATTTATTAAGAGCTACAAGGGACTGGAAGATGTGGAGAGCTATGATCGCCTACATGCTGAAGGGACATGGGACATAAAGAAGAAGTTTTCTCAAGTCCTGTAGCTGATATCACTCTTTCTCGTAGGGGGTTTCCTTCCGATTTTTTGTTTAATAATTCCTAATTGGGGGGTGGGGACACATAGAAATGTCTATAATCTCTAACTTTTTACTGTAAAAGAATTATTTATTTGCACTGTCACCTGAAGTTGCCAGTGTCTTTTAATAGATATCTCCTTTGTACTGAAGCTGTCAGGTGCCAGTGTGTCTCTTATGACAATACTGGACTGTTTCTTACGGCCATATCACTTTGAAACGCAGGTCCCTGTATGATCACCAAATTTAAAGCAACGTTGCGTCTGGTCAGTACCTAGATGAGTGAATACCATGTACTGTAAGCTTGGATGTGCAGGTGATGTAATGAATAATGGCTCTGAATTGTTAATCAGAGAGCCGAGTTCCAATTCCAGTTGGGTTCAATGTATTCACTTATGCACAAATACCCTTAGGAAAGTTATGGGTTAATTAGTAAGGCTTGTATCACTAAATGTGCAGCAAGTGTTCCCCAGTTGATGCAAACAAGAAACTAAGCACAACATGAGGATTGATTTGTCCAGTTGATGAAAGACTGAGAGAAGAATCTAGTTGTATGTTTACAGGTCACATAATTGCAACTCAAAGTTATATTATTAAATTAGTGTTCACTGCCACATAGGAGGACTGATATTACATAACAGTTCACTACTCTTTCCTTTGTTTCTAATGGAATTTTTTAAAACATCACATAATTGGAAATGAGTAGATCACACAAAGTTTATTGGCAGACTGACTCAGTATGCTGGGTACCAATGAGTGTTAGCTGCACATGAATTCCTATTCAACATTACAATCAGAACATGTAGAATCTGGCAATGTTCCAATACAATCTTTTTTTGGATAAGAGAGTTAATCTGGCAACACTTTACAGCCATAAATACTTGCAAATTGTCAGTGAACCTGTAATTCGTATTTCAAATCAGTTCATCATAAAAAATGTCTATTTCTCTGTTTTTCACCCGTTTAATAGCATTTTTCATTTTTCTTTTTTTCTTTTAAACAGCTGAAGAAGATTTACATTTGATTCCAGCTGAGATGACCAATGATTGTATTGCTCAGAGTTGGTTCCGATTTCTTCACATCTTACAAAATCCTGTGGACCTGTGCCATCCTGAAATCATCAGCAAAACTCAGAAGTTTATGGAAATGGTTCTTGCCTCCAAAAATGTTATTGACCCCTCTGAACATGAGTGCCTCAAGTCTCTGCCCCTGATATTCTGCCATTCCATGCATGGAATATCGGTTATGGTCAACGCATTTCTAGGTTAGTGAAAGTTTAATTGGTATAATAAAATTAACAAAATTATCGGGGTTTTTTGTTTTGTTTTGTTTTTTAACCGATTCAACTACCAACTTTATAGTCATCTTTTGTGTGTACTAATTTTTGTTTTTCCTGCTTGATAGTTTTATAAGTTATAATAATTTCCATTCCTTAAATACATATAAATTTATGCATATCTGTCTATATTTCTGATTGAAGAACTGTAACTATTTACAATATTTAAATATTGAAATCAGACAGAAATAGAGCTGATTTTGATATTTTCCAATTGAAAATGATGAAATCAAATCAAAATATAGCTAATTTTATTGAAAATATTGAAATCAAACAAAAATAGAGATGATTTTGGTATTTTTAAATTGAAAATTTTGATATCAGATTGAAATATTGCTGATTTTGATAACAGACAATTGGAAATTGCGTACTCTAACTGAAACTAAACCAAACTAAATAAAAGGCTTTGGCTCAAAATTCCATCAAATATCACCTAAAGACGGCCAAAACGTTGCGAATATGGCAATAAAGATGAGGAAAACAGTTTCAACAATGTAAATAGTGTAAATAAATATGCATGTGTTTATAAATGCATTTATACATAGATGAAAACTTTCCCTCAAATGCATTCCTTTTAACAAAAGTTTTCAATTGACTAAAAGAAAAAGATTCCATATTCAATTTCTAGGCTAGGTAGTACAGACTTAGACTCCTTGAAAACAAAACTAACTGAGCAGTACTAAAAAAAAAGAACAAGATATTTCTAGACATAGACAGCAGAATGAGAACAATCTGCACCCATAGATTATATAAAGGCTTCAGTTTGAAATTCCCTGAAAGTTTACCTGTTCAGCAGATACCTGAAGAAGACTGTAGGGTACAACAGCTGAAATAGTGTAACAACAAAGAAGAGGTTATTAGTCCAACTGTAAATAATAGCTGAATTTCTTAGAAACTTGAATAAGCTTTTTGCAAAAATATCTTGGCAAACATGGATAAACATACCCACAATAAGTTGTAGTGTCAAAAGGACGTTTTTTTTTTTCCATGACACCTCTTTTTTAACTACTTTCACTCTTTGGCAATGTTTATTGTTTCAAAAAGCGATGATTAGAAATGGAATAAAACATAAAAACATGATGAAAGTGAATTTATACATTTTTTTTCGTTCTTTAGAATTTACAACAAAAGTATTAAACACTATTTATTTATTAGATTATTTACAAGAATAATTTTATATCTAAAACATTCTAAAAACTATTACAATTAAACATGCAATGCAATGCAGTATTTATCATTTACCAATTTATAAAGAAATAAATGTGAAAACAATTTTTTGTTCATAAATTTATAAACATTCACTAAATTATTAAAATATGTGAACCAACTAAAGAAATACTTATTTACCATTTTACAAAATTTGAGTTAATTGACAATTAGCTGATGTTTTACCAACTATTCCAATAAATTATATAAGTTATAAATAGTATAAATAAACAATCTGCTAAATAATGTTTATTATTTTTGTTGTTAATTTTCAAGAACAAAGAAAATGTATCAATTCACTTTCATACGTTCACGTTTTATTCCAATTCTAATCATCGCTTTTTAAGACAATAAACATTACCAAGGAGTAAAGATATAGTCAGTGGGATCATGGGAGAAACTATCCTTTTGACACTCCATCTTACTGCAAACATATTTATCCATGTTTGCTAACTTATTTTTATTGTTATCTCCATTCAGAACCTCAGCAATGATGGCTTCCTACAATCTTGCCTGTTCATGATAAAGATTGTAGGTTGGTTGTCTGTTTCTTAATAAACTTGAAAAACCGAAAATATTGTTTGGCAAAAAAAAAAAAAATGAAAAGCAATTGATATCATAAAAGTATATTCATCTATTTGTTCAACAATAGCCCAGATTTACTACAATTCTATTTTTAATTTTTTTTTTTTTTTACCATAACGATAAAAGAAACAATTTTATTATTATAGGTATTGCACAGTCCACAAAAGAATTGGCAAATTCTTCAAATGCATCCAACACACGGACAAATCCTGCATGTACACCTCCTGGACAGCGTAAAACGCCAATGAGACCATTTTCAGCTGTTACAGTACCCCTCACACAAAAAGGTAACTTTGAATATTCGTCTGAAATTGCTTTTATTTGAAAAGAAACATCTAAATAGGCAGGACAATATATCTGTAGTCTGATAATGAGAAAAAAAAAAGTATTTAACACAATATTTACTTTTCAATATAATCTCTTTCCAATTATTTTCTGTCAAACTGTGGCAGAAATTTGCATCATTTGCAGTTGAGCCAAATCATTGTGAATTTTGAGCAGCATTCCTTGCCTATGAATAACATGATTTTAGAATGAATTCCTCAATGCTAGCCACAATGAATGGTGGAATTTTGAATTACTGTTTATAAACACACACTCTTCGATGATTTTTCTTCATCTGTCATTTCTGCTCACATAACCTATCTTAACATAAACAATGACAACAACATATATTATGAAATGGATTAATTTCAACAATTATTTAATATACTTTATGTTTACATGTTATTTTATAGATACAATTTATTTAAGTAAATGCTCTGTTTTTAATTAAACAGTATTACATTTACCTGCCTGAATGTTCTAGAAATTTCGGAGATTGCTAACCTGACATGTCTCTGTAGCTGAATGGTACTGCACATCAGGTCAAATCACAGTTTCTATATAGGAATACAGGTTCGATTCCTGTCAGAGAACGCATATTTTTTACAAAATTTCTTGAACATTTAGGCCAATAAATGTAATTAATACTGTTTGATTAAAAACAGAACATTGACTTAAATAAATTGTATCTATAAAAATAATGTGTAAACAGAAAATATATATATATATAGTTATAATATATTGCACATATAGTTCTGGTGTTAATAAAACAGTGCTCAATGTAATATAGCAGAGCTATGAAGTATATATTAATAAATATACATATGACAGATAATATATCACAAATAAGAGAAAGAACAGATGAAGTAAGAATCCACTATTTGTAATATTTACTTTTTAAAAAAGTGCTCAATACAAAGTAAAGCAAAATATTATTATAATATTTTCATTATAATAGATTAATAAAAACATTTTACATTGCTATACAAATCATTGCCCAAAGAAGGACTATTATAGTTCTGAAACATGAAAGTTTTTGTGTTAAAATTAAAGACATTTGGAAAAATGTTCATGAAAATATATTTAAAAAATAATATCCAATAAAGTATTTTGCTTATATGGCTTCATCAGATGCAAGATGAAAAATGTGTTGTGTGTGTATGCATTTGTGTATGTTTAAAATAATTAAATCTTATATTATTTTTCCCAAGCTGGTGTTGCTTGAGAAAGAAAATGAGTAACTTTTTTTAAAAAATCGTTTAGCATTTTATATTCTCCTCATGAAGTGTCCAAGTTTTGAGATGGAAATCCTTCAAAATGGGTAGAAAATAAATGAAAGGATTGTTTCTTATAACTTTGTTGGGATTACATACCCAAATTTATCACACACACACACACACACACACACACACATATATATATATATATATATATATATATATATATATATATATACTTTTCAAGGTGCCAGAAATTGTTTTTCCCCAGAATTTGTGTTATAAACTAGTGTTTAGGGCTATTTTCAACCTAGTGTAAACATATAACAGCATAAATACTACCTGTTTTATGATGTTTTTTCATTATATTGTGTGTTGCAGGTGTTGTTTAACTTCGTCTGTACCATAGAATATCCTTTTGAAACCAAAATAGTGTCTGCCCATGAAAAATCACCATTAGCATCTTTATAGCCATTTATTTCCTATTTTTCCCAAAATGGGTCAGCACAGCAATGCAACAATGAAAGTGTTATTCACATGGTCTGAACATTATACAGTGAACATTTCAGATCAAAATTCAATATAAATATAAATATCAAACTGCAGACTTATTGTATTATTGTACATGTAAATTGAAAATGCAAAAAATTAGGCATTAAAATAAATTACTTTAATATTGCCATTTTTTGCATATAATTTATAAAGATAATATGAGAGAATGTGGAAACGTTCTCAGCCCAACCAAGAAGTACTTAAAAAACAAAATCTGATGTTCGGTTATTTGGTCAGATTTTGGAAGGTTAGTGAATCTGAGAACTTTTCAGCAGCCCTCATATGCATTATTGAATAGCAACTAATATCTTCTTTTTTTTAAAAAATAATTGTCTTTAATTTTATTTAAATCAGGTTCATCAAAATCTTCTTCCACATCATCTAATTTGTACAAAGCAGCATCCTCACCAACCCCAATGATAGGCCCTGCTCAGCTGTTGCTTGATTCAAGCCTGACCATGGCACCATCCCGTCCTCGTTGTAATAGTATCCTTCATCTCTTTGGTGCCTGGCTCTTTGAAGCTGCTCTGGCTGGCGTTACGCTACATCCTTGCCACAGTGAAACAGGTCAGTGCAATTAATGTTCATATGTTCTTGAATACACAATTTTATTGAAATTCTCTTTAGTTGCACACCTACCGCAATGCAAATGACGTGATGATGCACACCTGCGGCAATTCCCAAATCAATGCAAATGAAGTGATGTTGCACACCTACCACAATGCCGAATCAGTCTTTTGATGAGCATAATTACTTACCATTAATTTAAAATATCGCTCTCTACATAATTTTTCACATATAAAATCTTTTATTTTTTTGTTTAAGCAACATATTTGAGGCAACAACAATTACTATCTTTTGATAAAAAAGTTTCAAACTTGAACTTATTCTAACAAAATTCTATTTGATATTTCTACAGGTAACCCAGGATTTAGCTTTAAGTTTTCAGTTTAACACCAAATGAACTATTTTATATTCTAAATAACAATTTGTCTATTATATCTATTACATATATTCTAAAATGTCTATTACATATATTATAATACAAGATTTCCCAACCTTTTTCAACCAGTGCCCCCTTTGGGCATAAACTTTTTTTTCAACGTCCCCTTGTCAAATTAAATTTCTAATATTATACTGAATTCATCTTTCATAGCAAAATAACACTTAGGTGTTAGTGCAAAAATAATTTTAATATTGTTTTCATTTCTATTATAAATGCTGATGATTAAAATGTTAAACTTTTTTTTGATAGCTTATCTCAATGATTTCAATGCGATTGTTGACTTTGGTGCTTACTCTAGGTTCCATGCTTATAAGTAATTGTAGATCTCCTCATTTTGTAATCTGTAGGTGGTTTCTTTGTTTAGTAAGAAGCTGTGTAACTGCATTGAAACCACATTCGGCCATATAGGAAGTTGGAAAAGCAATGAAGAAAAGTTTGATAGCTTCCCACAGCTTTAGATACCTTTCAGAAATTCCCTTTCGTAGCCAATAATTTTTGAAAATTTGGGAAAAAAAATGGTTAAATGCCCACTGTCCCCTTGAGTATGTTCACCACCCACCAAATGAAATAAAAACTCCCAGTGTCCCCTTTCAATGTAATAGAGCCCACAAGGGTGTGCTAGTGCCCACATTGGGAAATAGTTATAATGTGTCTACTATATCTAATGACATCAACATAATTAATAACATAATTCACAATCTTCATTTAATAACATCATTTTAACTTTTCAGAGACACATTCTTTGATCTTGTTAGCCATGACCCTCTTTCATGAAGCCATGTTGCTAAATGTTATATGTTAGTCTGGTCACATTATGTTAACACATATGCAGTACGTGTCCTTTGGTCACATCAGACAGTAACCCACACTTTGATCATATCATGTCACTGTGTATATTACATTTACATTAAGAATCATGACTCTAACTTAGACTGCAGATATTAGGCATATTTTTCTCTGCAATTTCGATTTAAAAATGGAAGGTGGTTGAGAAATCATTTCTTGTGGGTCAGTGATCCTGCTAACCTTTATATTCTGTCTCTGATAGCTCAAAAACCAGATCGAAGAGCCAACTCCTTCACAGAAAGCCGCCACAGTTCCATGGTGACTGAACACTATTCAGAGAAAGCAAGAATTGCTGTCAATACTTATGAAGATGGCCGGGCAGAGGCTTGTGGCACTTTATGCAGAATATTTTGTGCTCACAGGACAGGAGAGGATATCCTCCCAGTTTACTACTCTCGTTTCTACATTACAATGTATTATGGACTTCAGGCAGGTGAGGTAAGAATTTTATATTTTCTGTCATTGACAGCATTTATCTCAAAATTTAAAAAAAAATTTTAAATCACAACTTGTAACTAATTACAAGATTGTATTGGAACATTGCCAGATTCTACATGTTCTGATTGTAATGTTGAATAGGAATTCATGTGCAGCTAACACTCATTGGTACCCAGCATACCGAGTCAGTCTGCCAATAAACTTTGTGTGATCTACTCATTTCCAATTATGTGATGTTTTAAAAAATTCCATTAGAAACAAAGGAAAGAGTAGTGAACTGTTATGTAATATCAGTCCTCCTATATAGCAGTGAATGCTGGAAATCTCACAGATGAAGACGAGACTTGAAGCAACAGAAATAATGATGCTGAGAATACCATAGACCAAACATGTGAGCAAGTTTTAGAGAAAATGTGGGGAAAAAAAAGGCCACTTAACACTTAGTACCAGAAAGAGACACGTGAAATTTCTAGGGCACATAATGATGAAATTGAGATTGGAAAATGTGATACTCACAGGACAGATTGAAGGCAGAGGAAAAGAACATATAACCTACCTAGTGAATTTAAGTGAATGAGTGGCAGAGCAAGGTTTAGGAGAGATAACAAAATTTATTAATAGCTACAAAGGACAGGAAATTGTGGAGAGCCATGATCGCCAATGTCCTGAAGAGACACGGCACATAGAAGACGAAGAATTAGCTTGAGTAAATGGATAGCGGAATAGGGTTTAGGAGAAATAACAAAAAGACAAAATTTATTAAGATCTACAAAGGACAGGAAAATGTGGAGAGCCATGATCACCAATGTCCTGAAGAGATATGGCACATAGAAGACGAAGAATGAGCTTGAGTAAATGGATAGTGGAACAATGTTTAGGAGAAATAACAAAAAGACAAAATTTATTAAGATCTACAAAGGACAGGAAAATGTGGAGAGCCATGATCACCAATGTCCTGAAGAGATATGGCACATAGAAGACGAAGAATGAGCTTGAGTAAATGGATAGTGGAACAATGTTTAGGAGAAATAACAAAAAGACAAAATTTATTAAGATCTACAAAGGACAGGAAAATGTGGAGAGCCATGATCACCAATGTCCTGAAGAGATATGGCACATAGAAGACGAAGAATGAGCTTGAGTAAATGGATAGTGGAACAGGGTTTAGGAGAAATAACAAAAAAACAAGCTTTATTAACAGCTACAAAGGACAGGAAATTGTGGAGAGCCATGATCGTCAACTTCATGAAGAGACACGGCACATAGAAGATGAAGAATGAGCTTGAGTAAATGGATAGCGGAACAGGGTTTAGGAGAAATAACAAAAAGACAAAATTTATTAAGATCTACAAAGGACAGGAAATTGTGGAGAGCCATGATCACCAATGTCTTGAAGGGACACAACACATAGAAGAAGACAATGTTTTGCAACCTGAGAAATTCAACCCACATGCCTGAATCAAATTTCTCAGCAAATCTACAACCCTCAAAATGCTTTGTCAAGATTTTGCCAAACATTCCTTCGGTTGAATGCAGGTTTTTAAGTGAAATGCATATTTAGCTGAAATGGCTGAGCTGTAACCGTAAGTTCGATACTAACAATTTATTCTCTCACATTTCTTGCTTGTAGAACTCTCTTCTAGATTCTTGCTTTCCAGTCATGTTTGATTTTCATAAATTTAAATGCAATGTCACTCACTGTCTTCTCTTCTTAATTCCTGTTCTTTTATTGTTCTCTCTCCTTAATAGTGTTGTTTTTTTTTCCTCATATTCTTTCGCACTCAGTATCCCTTTGCCTCTTAATGGCTTTACTGTCTTGCTTAGGGTGAAACGGTTAAAAACAACATTTCAAGACCGGTTGAAGTTTCAGTTTGTAAAAACATTTGTGAACTCATCCATAATAACTATCACCAAACAATCCATCAACTATCTTTCACATGACTAGAATTCTGGAACCTGCCAGGGGATCTCTATGGAAAGCTTGAACATGTAGTACTTTCATGTGAAATTGCTCTTCCAGCTTTTGAAAAAGACTTCCTGGGATCACTTTGTACATTACAAATTTTAATAGTATTTTAAATGAATTTTTTTTTTTTTTTTTTTTTTTTCACTAAATATATTCACCCAATACAAGACCCAAGAGCCACTCAAGGTAGTGAGTTACTGTTAGGACAGACATCATAACAAAGAGATCAAAACTCTCCAGGGCACAGGAAAGGGGATTTCAAGATGGTTGTTCAGCATTCCCTCATGTCTCCTCTCGGATACTCTTAATCAAACAGTGATCCATTGATCATGCTTACATCTATTCACCAATAGTGAATAAAATGTATAAAAGTTTGAGTTGTGTGTTCATTCTTATTTGATACAAATAAGCAGACCCACAGACGCAACAGTTACTGAGTGTGAGGTTGTATAACATGAGAGGAAGAAGTAAGTGCAGTTTATGAGAATATGTAGGATAGATAATGGTTGATCATAGACTTGGAGAGGTTAAGATTCTAGTGAACAGGGAAGCATCCTCTTGGGAGTCTGTTCCATAAAGTGGAACTTCCTTCTTATGAAAGGAATGAAGATGATTTGGCCCTGTGTACATGGCACTTCCTAGCTGCAAATGTCTGATAGAAATCAAGGAATGAAGCTCGCCAGAACATATACCATCGAAATAGAGTAACAAGAGACTTGTGACAGTTCTTCTCTGGAAAAATGACTGTAAGACTGAAAATAATTCATCACCCCAAAAATTGCATAAATGCTTTTGAGTCCAGAAAGTAAGGATTGTACAGCTCTAGCCTAAATATGGCAGCATTAATCTATTTTTGGTCTGATCTGACTAAACATTCCTGATCACAAGGCCCATAATCCATTTGGGGCTCCACATGTACTGCAGCCATAGCAGCAGCGCATCTTGGGCAAGATATCCTGATGGAGCCTGACTCTCTCCAGGTTGGTTTGAATTCAGTTTTCCTTCTCCAAGGCTGCTTACCAAGTCTATAGGGCTAATTTTGTCCTGCTATTTACTCATAACTTTGTGGGGAAATAAGAAGAGATGGATTCATACCTTTCCCAAGGGTACTTGCATGTAAGTGAATGTAACAAACCCTACTAGAATTTGAACTTGTCTCTCTGATTTTTCATTCTGAGCTACTATCCATGATACCACTGGGCAATTTAAGTAATATATGAAATATATTAATTGCTGTGGGAATAGAGCTTAATTTTTTTTTTTTTTTTTTTTTTTAACCTTGTCCCAGAACTTTCCAAGACTACTTTAGTCTGGCAATATCTTCTTAAATCAGTCTCAATATTTATTCCTTTTTAATATCATTATGTTTTCACATTGGCTTTATATTGTTGTTTCTTTCTGCTTTTGGTTTAGATACATTAAAATTTGTCACAAAAAAATCACGTAAAATAATTGCCAAAAACAATCACAGTAATGAAAACTTGTGAATCCAACATTTCTGGATTGCATGTCCAGATCTGGCCCAGAATGTTTTTAATTTACTCATGGAGTTGGCCTGATTCCAAAATGGTATGATATTTTGGGGTACGGCCTCTAGGAACACAGTTGAAAACACGGACAATTTTATTTTGAAATACTGTAATTTGAGAACAGTATTTTTTCATTTGAACATGAGCTATTGTAAGTTAGACAGTTTTGTCCCTTTAATTGTTTTTATCAATAGAATTCAATATGGTGGAATCCAAAAACAATGACAGTAATGAAAGCTTAGGAATCCAAAATTTTAGGATTGTGGGACCAGATCCAGCCTGGAATGTTTATAATTTGCTTACAGAGTCAGCCAGATTCAAAAATAGCATATGTTGGCCTACAGCCTCTAGGAGTTGAAAAAATGTGACACATTGGCATTCGCATTTATTATATAGATGTATATGAAATTGCTATTTTGTTAAAACATTATTATTAGGCTTTTATGAGTCTTTCAATATATTTTCTCTAATTATTATTGTTGTGCTCTGTTTCTTTGCAGAGTCAGTCTTTTCATCTGCAGGCTTTGTAATCATCTTGGCACAGTCCACCATTGTCATAACAAAGACACTGCCAGCTGGCATCACTGGCACTTGAGATAAAACTCCAGGACAACAAAAAGTTAAACATTACATACAAAAATTAAACAAATATACTCGATAGTCTGTTTCATGCTTGAATGCAATCTTCAGCCCCGAAGACTGTGGCCATTTAGTTTTGATATCAGTGTTCAGTTATATATATATATATATATATATATATATATATATATATATATATAATCCAACATTTTTATTACTTCAAACATTTTTTTTAGTGGATTATTGTGTTTGAAATAGACCCCCTGGATTTTGGGTTCAATTCGAAATTCTGTATAGGTTATCTGAATTAACATACACCTGATGAAAGCCGGCAAGCACAAATAGAATAGAAAATGAAATAGAAGACTATTTTTTGCTTTCCATCAGAATGGCTGATGCTAACCTACAAGAGAGTAACCCATTGTGCCTTCTCGGTTGGACGTTTTTCCACTGATATGAATTGGAATGATTATATCTAATTGATTGCTAGATCTGCTGCTAGGAATGTTCGTTCACTTTGTCATGCTAGACAATTTTCATCACCAAAATCTATCTTGCAAATTTATAAATCTAACATTCACATGTATCAGGTCATCCCATAAGTTCTGTCCGAATTTTGAATAAAGAAAACAAGTGACCAAATGTTACATTTAATTACAGATTCAATCAACAATGTATTTTCCCTGATTATCTATGACTTCCTTCCATCTATTAACAAGCTTACTAATTCCATTACTGTAAAATTCTTTTGGCTTTGATTCGAAGAACTCACAAATGTCAGTTTTGACCTCTTTCTGTGTTACAAAAGCTGTTTCTTCCAAATGATTCTGTAAGCTACGAAACAAATGGTAGTCTGAAGGAGCAAGGTCGGAAGAATAAGGTGGATGAGGAATTTTCTCCCAACCAAGTTCTTTGATCTTTTGTGACGTGATTCTTGCTGTGTGTGGTCGCGCATTGTCCTGATGAAACATCACCTGTTTTCGATTCACTAGAGCAGGTCTTTTTCTCCTCAAAGCTTGGTTCAAACGCTCTAATTGCTGACAGTATATTTGAGCATTAATTGTTGCATTAGGTCATAAGAATTCAAAGTGGATTATTCCTTGGCAATCCCACCAGATTGAAAGAAGAACCTTTTGCCCATGAAGTTCCCTTCTCAGCTGTGGCTGGGGTCTTTCCCCTTTACCAAGCCACTGTCTATGACGCTTAACATTTTGATAAAAGATCCATTTTTCGTCGCCAGTCACAAGTCTATCCAAAAAAGGTGAAACAAGTTGGCGAGAATGGAGAGAAGAGCAGATGTCAACTCGGAATTTGAGGTTGTTTTCAGACAATTCATGAGGCACCCATTTTCCAACTTTAGGAACTTTTCCAAGTTGTTGAAGATGACGATGAACAGTTGTATGGTTTGAACTGAGAACCACAGCCAATTCATCAACTGATGAAGCAGGATTTTCTTCAAGGGCTGCTTCAAGAAGCTTTTCATCAAACTCAACTGGACGTCCAGTTCGATCTTCATCTTCAAGGGTGAAATCTCCACCTCTGAATTTTGCAAACCATCTTCTGCAAGTTCTTTCATTCACACATTCCTCTCCATAAACTGAGTGAATGTTTATAGCCGCTTCGGCTGCTGAGTTTCCTTTCTTGAACTCATAAAGCATTATGTGCCTCAAATGATTCTTGGGTACTTCCATGTTAGCAGGGTTTTAATCAAACAAAATTTAATTTTATTGTTCTCTGAAATAAAATTTGATCAGTTTAAATGCATCTAAATATAAAAATAATGTTCAGCTCCATTAGACATTATAAATACTCTTTAAATTTTGTTCATTTTAACAAAAAGTTAAAATTCGGACAGAACTTATGGGATGACATTGAATATTGCTGGTCTGGTGCTTCTGCTATGTATCAAGAGATTCTTAACAAAATCCAAAGAAGAATCTGACCTGGCATCTTGGTTGCAATCACTTTCACACATTGTTTCCCTGTGCTGTTTCTATAGGTATTTTTGTGGCAATTGTTCTAATGAGCTTTCCCCTTTGGTACCTCGACTTCATGAATTTAAACACAGTACTAGATTGGCAGCTAGGTCTCATCATTTTACTGTTGAAATTGCTAGAGTTCTACACTAATAGTCCCTTCTCTTTTACTTCTTGCTTGTGGAACTCTCTTTCAGCTTCAAACATTTAAATGCAACATCAATTGTCATCTTCTGTCTTATGAATTCCGTTCTCTTATTGTCCTTTCTCCTCAATGTTCTTGTAGTTTCTTTCATGCTCAGTGGCTCATAGACACATCACGTTGAAACACTGGTTCCCGTACAATCTCCAAAGTTAAGCAACATCAAACCGGGTCAGTACCTAGATGGGTAACCGCTTGGGAATAACAGGTGCTGTAAGATTGAATGTGCAAGTGGTGTAATGGATAATGGCTTAGAATAGTTAATCGGAGAGCCAAGTTCCAATTCCAGTCAGGTTTGTTATATTCACTTACTTGCAAATAACCCTAGAGAAGGCATGGATCCACCTTTTCTCCCCCTAGTTATGGGTTAATTAATAAGACTTGTATCAATAAATCATTATCTCCAAAAAAAAACTTTTACAATAACCTGCAAAGGGTTAAGCCATAGAAAGCAAATCAAACTATCAATTCAATATCAGTAACCGCCAGTGTCTTACTGGCTTTATTTCCTTGCTCATGATGAAATGATAAAAAAAAAAAAAAAGAATAGGTACACCTTGTTTAAACAAATTAATATTTTTTTTTTTATCCATTTTGCCTTTTATTATGATTTTTGTTATCTGTTTTAATATTTGTCTATTATAGAATATGAGTAGTCAAGTGTTGTCCAGTATCCTGTTCAATTCCTGTGACCTACTCAGGGTGGATCTAGCTGGAGCTCAGATCCTTGTCCCTTATATACTTAACGCCCTAGAACTTGTCATTTCTGAATTTAAATGCATGTAAGTATTATTTTACAAAAATAATTCACTTCCTAACCACTTTCAAAACAAGGTTTTCATGTTTTCTCACATAAATATTAATTCCATTTGTTTAACAATCTTTAGAAATATAAACAGCCCGTATGTATCCCCATTTGTTCTTTTGGAGTAACTGGCCATAGTTAAGTATAATTGACAAAATGCTCAATAAGCACAATGGAAAAGCTTCTCAAACTATAAGAAAAGGAAGAAAAAAAACAGAGCAAAATAATGCTCATCAAACAATGTATGTATATATAATGCAAGTTTGGGGCACCTCGAGGTGGTGTAATGGTTAGCAAGCTTGTCTTGCTAGAACAATTACAACTGAGTAGTGACTTCAATCCTCACTGGGTGCCCCATATTTTTGGCCTTGTGCCACCTCTAAGCTACACTTGGAAAATCATTATATAATACAAGTTACCCTTGTTTCCTGTTTAGGATTGTGTTTCTGGTTCCTTCTAAAGTCTACTTCAACCCTATACTTCTGATATCTCTGCCTGTACACTGAAATTTTATTCACTAATTATTTATTTTCATTTTTTTCTCCTCAATAGGAGTAGATAGGTTCACACTCCTCCACTATATTTGAACAGGATTAGAGGTTTATCCCTTATATTCTGTTTAGGATTGTGTTTCCACTTCTTTCTATTTTTGCACCTTTGTAATTGTGTAAGGCCACCTTTGGTGAAGTGGGTGTGTGCTTGTGATGAAGTTCAACGCTCAGTGTTCAGACTTTACCTGTACACAAATACTATCAACTGTTACCAAATGCAAAGCTCTTAGTGATGTGCTCACCAGAATCACCCCAAATGTCATTTGTATGCATTTTAATATCATTTTGCTAATTTTTCTTCAGAACTCTAGAAACAATTCCTGAAGTCGACCTTCGGAAAGCCTGTTTTCACCTCCTCTTATCTATGCTTTGTCTACCTCTACACTTCAAAGATCTTGAAATCAAAGGTAAATATGTCTGGATTTTATGCTTTTATACATTGACAAGCATGGCAAGTTGCTGAAAAGTTCTTGGCCCAACCTAGCAAATATTCCAAAATAAATTTTGATGCTTAATCATTTAGTCAGATTTAGGGAAGTGGGTAAGTGTGAGAATTTTCAACACCCTCCTCATAGTCACAATATTTTTAGCACCCTCCTCATAGTCACAATAATTCTTTCGGCACCCTCCTCATAGTCACAATAATTCTTTCAGCACCCTCCTCATAGAAATGTAATTTTTTTTTACTACTTAAGTCTGATACAAAGTATATACAAATTAAATAGAATAATTTTCATTTTTTGTGATCAAAATGACCCACTTTTATGCATATAAATTTACATTAGTCAACTAACTTGGTGGGTTTGAAGTAATGAAAATACAATAAAAATAAAAGCTTGTGAGACTTATACTAAGTTACGTCTTAATAGGAAAAGATAAATCCATAAATTACAATCCTTTATGATGTGACTTGGACCAGAGCTTCAATCAATTCAGTTCAGACCCACCTGATGAAATATTCCTTCAAAATGGTAGCAAACTTCTACACTCACCTCCAAATATCTGCCTAGAAAAATAAAATACTAACAAAAAACCTATGACCTTTATTACTAACATTCCACCTCACTAGGACAGGACAGGCATATAAGGGTGGACTTCACAAAACACAAACTGTTTTCCACCTGAAAACTTCTCTCATGCAAACTTGAAAGATATTCACTTGTCTTTGCAATGAATGTGGAAGTGTCCATAACAGTGATGGAAAATCCGACAACATCTTTGTCTTTATTCATGAAGTCCATCCATGGTGAAGGATTAAAAATAAGAGAGACATACAGTTCTTGTAACTGGAAAGACTTCACACAATATGGATTATAATTTCATTTATAATATTTTCAGCAAAATTATTACTCTAGATGTCTTCTAATTTGAATTGATTTTTCGTAATCTTAGACCTTCATGCCTGCAAAAAATAGATGTCAAAAGGATGGTTTTTCCCTTGACACCGCTATTATTTTAACTACCTTCACTCCTCAGCAATGTTTATTGTTTTAAAAAGTGATGTTTAGCGTTTTAATAAAGCCTAAACATATAATGAAAGTAAATTTATACATTTTTTGTTCTCGAGAATTTACAACAAAAATATTAAATGCTATTAATTAGATTGTTTATTTACAAGAATAATTTTATATTGACAGCATTCTAAAAGCTAATACAATTAAAACTAATGAAATGCAATATTTATCATTTATCAATTTATAAAGAAATAAATACGAAAACAATTTTTTACTCATAGATTTATAAACATTTACTAAATTATTAAAAATATGTGAACCAACTATAAGGAAATCCTTATTATTTACCATTTTATATAAAGTTAAATCAATTGGCAATTAGCCGAAGTATTGCAAACCATTCCAATAAATAATATAATAAATAGTGTAAATAAACAATCAAATAAATAATGTTTATTATTTTTTCTTGTAAATTCTCAAGAACAAAGAAAATGTGAAACTTATACTTTCATATGTTTATGTTTGGGCATGAAGGTCCAAGTTTGGCTGATTTTTTTTTTTTTTTTTTAATCTCAGAAAATTGATAACAAGATATAGAAATAACACCTTTCTCTTTTGTTTTTGTTTTTTGTAATGTTTACAGAAATTTACCTTTTGTTTTTCAGATATCTTATCAAGTCCTGAGACAGGAGACAAAAAAATTTCTTTTATTTCACTCAAACGCAAAATTACTGAACTTCTGCTTCGAGCTCTTTTCTCGGAAGTTGATGCTACCAACACTCAGATGTTACTTGGTCAGTAACCCTCTTTGCATACTGAATTTATTCAATGAAAATCATTCTTTCCACACGTACACGCACACACACAGGCATCTGTATATGTAGCAATCTTTATATGTTTTTGCTGTAATATCCTAAAAATAAAATATATATATATATATGAGAGCGAGAGGTTACGTTTTTAAAGGGTTGATTTTCAAGTATATAGTAGTTGTACATGTGGTGTAAGGAATAGCATTTAGGAATGAGAAATCAGAGATCTGAGTTCAAATTCCAGTTAGGTTTATTACATTCACCTACAGGCAAATACCCTTGGAAAAGCTATGAATCCATTTCTTCCCCTCTTAGCTATGGATTAAATAGTAGGATGTGTATTTAGAAAAATCATTGTTACTTTACCAGAAATTGTTAATGCAATATTCACTCAAAATTTTTAAAAAATTATTTTTACAATCAAAAATACATTTGGGCTTTAAATGAGCCACTTAAGGATGATAAGTCATCGAAAAAAATCAATCATTTCAAGTATCAAAGTATATATATATATATATATATATATATATATTTTTTTAATTTCATGTAGTTTTCTTTGGACTAATTTTCTCATCTGCACCGCTACCCAGAATGTTTAAGTTATGTGTCCTCCAGTCTTACTCTGGCATCTGTTGTAGGAACATAGCATATACCGAAGGAAATCTGAGATGGCACAGAGATAAAAGATTGTGAAAAACAAAGATGAGAAAATCATTCGAAAGAAAACTGCAAGCAATGATTACGGCATACCCTCACCCCATCTAACAAAATTCAAACCAGAACTAGTTGGCAAATATAGTCATTTTCTTTTTTAATCATTTCACCCCAATCAAGGCAAAGCCACTAAGATGCAAAGGGTGTGAAAGAATATGAGTAGCATGTTTGTTTATCGGCATATCAACTCTTTATGGGTCATTTAATGCTGAAATTTAATTTTCTTTGGAGAAGTAGTAATTTTACAAAAATGTATTGCTGATAATATTTTTTTTCCTGACAAAAACGTATTGCTGTTATTTTTACTATAAAAACGTTTATACTTTCATAGTGTTTTGACTGCAGTTTGGGCATTAACTATTTGCCCATAGCTGGGACCCTAACAGCTGCTACCACCCCGGGCCTTGGAAGGCCTGGGAACAACAGCAATTAAGAGTAAGGTCTCCAATCCTATAAAACAACTTTTAGACCAGACAGAATAATGAAACTGGTATCAAAATGAAGGAAATTTATTTCTCTACAAAAGTACAAGTGTTGATTGATATATAAAGTCTCCAATCCTATAAAATAAGTTTTAGACCAGATAGAATAATTAAATTGGTATCAAAATGAAATTTATTTCTCTTCAAAATTACAAGTTTATTTTCAATATAGTCATTATTTAGTGTTGCCTATTTTTCCAAAATTCTATCCACTTTTTGATTTCATCCATGAAGAAAGTTTCTGGCTTACTTTTGACCCAATTTTACACAGCCCAGCCAAAACCTCCCAATCAGAGGCCTTGTTGCCGGATGTAGTTTCTCGTCATACCCAGGATGGGAAAGAATATGAGAAAAAGAATAACATTATTAAGGAAGGAGAACAATAAAAGAACCTGAATTAAAAAGACAGAAGATAACGATTGACATTTCATTTAAATTTTTTGTTTGCATGTTCTTTTTTTTTTTTTAAATCTTTGAATAGTAAAGAAAGTCAAAACATAAAATCTAATTTTGAAAAAAAAAACCCCCAAAAAACCACTGTACTAATATTCTTATATGAATTTATTGCTAACAATAAAGTTCCATTCCTCAATGTTTTTGTAGAACTCAACATCAATGCATTTAACACCTCCTTGTATGAATGTAGAGTTGGTTTTAATGTATAGTGCCACTGCTTGGCATTAACTAAAACCCTTTAACCTACACTTGGATGCTGGAAGCTATGTTTAACATCCTTTGGATACAACATCCAATTAAATCACAGGTCTATGGACTCATCCTTGATATTTCTACAATCTTATGTGGACATAGAATGCGCTTTGCAGGACACTGCTGGCATGAAAAACAAGAACTACTGCTTTGGACACCTAACCATGGTGCAAGATGGGTTAATCGCCCAGCAACCACTTATATTGACCAACTATGTTATGACACTGGATGGCGCCCTAATGACCTTCTGACCTTAATGCAGGACCATGATGTTTGGTGTGATAGATTCATGAATGTCCAAGCTAGCTCAGACAAATAATAACAACATTTAAAAAAGAAAAAAAACCATGAACAAGAACTCGTGTCTTCAGTTATAGTAGTGAATGTCTAGAAAGATGTAAAATAGCAAGGATAAGAAAACTTCCTAAATAGACCACACCTAATTGCCTCTTCCCAGAAAATACTTTTTAGCAAACTCAAGCATATAAAACAAACATTGGCTATATTGTATTGCCTGTTCTAATGACTTGCTTTACTGTGTAACTTGGGGCAAGGAAAACAAGGATTGACAGAGATAAAACAGAGACATGTGTAGAAACAATAATAGATTTATTTGGTCACCATGTTACATTCCAATTCCTCCACCACGGGCAAACAACACCACTCTTTTCTCCGAGAGAGTTATTTCCCTTTTGCCCCTAACTACATTATCAATAACCAAATAAGGTTATTCCAACAGAAATTTAATGGCGCCAGCACTAAAAATATTCATATCTATTACTTAATGAGATGCACAAAAATATAGACAAATTCAACATGCAATGCATCAGAAAACAATATTTCACCTATGTCTCTATTTCTAAGATGACATATTGTAACTATTTACACTATTCAGACTGTTGTCCTCATCTTTATTGCCATGTTCACCTTCAACATCTGTCTCTATTTCTAAGATGACATATTGTAACTATTTACACTATTTACATTGTTCGGTCTGTTGTCCTCCTCTTTATTGCCATGTTCACATTTTGGTCGTTGTATGCCCCGCCCTTCTTCAGGCTCTGCTTATATTTCTGAGATGAGGTATTGTCATTTTTTACATTAGTTACATTATTTGGACTGTTGTCCCCATCTTTATTGTCATATCCACAACATTTCATCTGTTGTATGCTCCAGCCTTCTTCAGGTGATATACATGGCCCAGTGAATAAAGCATTGGTTGAGTGATCCAAAAGTGACTTGACCCGAAAAATTGTGAGATCAGGACCTGGCCACAGCAGAGTTGAACAAAAAGCTGGAGAGTTGAGTCACTAAAGGAAATTAACTGAAACTGAAATATCCAGAAAAGGCATGTGATGTGGCACGAGAACAATCTCCCCACCACCATCACCTCCCTGTGGACTAAATAAAGGGTTCAGTTCAAAATTCCTACATATATCACCTAAAGAAGGCCAGAGCATACAATGGCCAAAATGTTGTGGATATGGCAATAAAGATCGCTCTCTCAGACGCGATGTTGCCTCGCTCTGCCTTTTTTACAAGTACTTTCATGGTAATTGCTCCGAGGAGCTGCTTTCGCTTGTCCCTAGGCCTCGTGAATTTAAATGTCCTACGAGGCTGGCATCCCGTTCCGACCCCTACATTGTTGAAACTGTTAGATGTAGACGTCTCTTCTACTCCAATAGCTTCATGTCTCGCACATCTCGCCTATGGAACTCCCTTCCCTATTACTGTTTCCCTGACAAATACAATCTCCAACAGTTTAAGTGTAGCGTCAATCGACATCTCCAGTTGCCTTGATCTATCCACTTCCCTTCTCCACATCCTTTCATCTTTGATTCCTATCTGCTCTCGCTCCAAATCTTCTGTAACCCCCTTGCCTTGATCGACCCACTGTCTTTCTCTTTCTCCACATCCTCTCCTTTACCACTCCTATCTGCTCTTCCTCCAACCCTTCTATAACCCCTTGCGTGATAGTGGCCTCCAGCCTTGCTTGGGGTGATACGCTTAAAAAAAAAAAAAAAAAAAAGACGAGAACAACAGTCTGAGCAATGTAAATAGTGTAAATAATATTTCACCTTTCGACCTGAGTAAATGCTCAAAACTTAAAATACACTATAGAAAATTAAAAACTGTCAACCTCATATTTACCAATAACATGCCTATCAAATGCTAGCTTCAGGCTATCAATATTGTTTATCAATTTCATTGCCCTGTAGAAGGCTACATGGCATCATTAATTTGTAGACTGACAAACCACAAGCTGCCCAAGTTTGCTAAGGAATAACCTAAACACTCATACACAACTGTCTGCTCCCTTAAAAAAAATCCTTGTAGATAACATTGACAGTCTAAGAACATCTAATTGTAAAAGACATCTCATGACAATTAAAACACTCAATCTTACCCTCTTTGAAAATGTTAAAAATGTATTAGTGGTGTTTTAAAGGCACCTTCAACATGGAATTATTAATACTGCCATCTAGAACGGCTTAGAAATACTACTACTACTATACAATACAACTTAGAACATAAACACAGGAAAATATACTAACAAAGAACTCCTTGAAAATGACTACTGAGGTGGCTAAAAGTGCTTGTGACAATAAACACTACAGGCAGATTTCTACACCCTCTCAGTCTCCATAAAAGAAAAAAATGTATGAACATTAGAAAATCTTAATGAAAAACTGTTCCTTGTCCATCACATTCAATGAAGCATGTATAAAAGAATGTTTCCTGCTCAAATATACAATATTCTTTCAATCTATGGATGTTTCACTAATACACACCGTATTGAGAAAATTGTTCAAAAGCAAATATTCGAAAAGCATTTATTCGAATAATAAATCATTTGAATGAAAATTAATTGAAAGAACAATTATACTAAATGATAATTATTCGAAATATCTATGTTTGAAATATGTATGTGGTGTTGCTTTGAGAGAGTAGAGTATGTAGTCTTGCTTTGATTCACCTAGAACTAATAACACCCTTGAAGGATAGCATAGGAGTTTTTTGTAGCAAGTGTCATCCCATCATCCCACAATATGGAAATTCTTAGACACTCTTAAAAGAGAACAGGACTTGCAAGAAATTCATATTGCAAAAATAAGAGCAGGTTTTGCCAAAATTTCAAGAGTGCCAAGAAATACTGTGATGTAAACGGAAAACTTAAAAAATTGGTGGCATCCTTTAACAAGTACTCTTCCGGATTTTTTTCTTACTAAATTGTTTTATTAACAATATTTGTATTTCAAATAATTACTATTTGTGTATTTTCTCTTTTATTTTTATTTTTTTTATTGCAATAAAGAATTTTGCATTTCGATTAATTATTAGTATAATTGTCCTGTCAATTAATTTTCCTTCAAACAATTTACAATTCGAATAAATATTTTTCATATACTTTTTTTTGAACAGTGTTGACATAACCATACAAAGACACAGTGTTTTGTTGTTAACTCCTCATACAGACAATACAGATTATGTTGGAAGACAAATTGCAGTGACTATAAAAATATACTGGCAAACTTGGATGTTTGTGGCCACAAAAAAAATCAGTGTCAAAGAAAGAGATTTTTCCTTGACACTGCTATTATTTTAACTACCTTTACACCTCAGCAATGTTTATTGTTTTAAAAAGCGATGACTAGAATTGGAATAAAACCTAAACATATGATGAAAGTGAATTTATATATTTTTGTTCTTGAAAATTTAAAACTAAGATATTAAACACTATTATCTGTTTATTTACAAGCATAATTTTATATTTACAACATTCTAAAAACTAATGCAATGCAATATTTATCATTTACCAATTTATAAAGAAACAAATATGAAAATCAATTTTTCTTCATAAATTTATAAACACTTACTAAATTATTAAAATACATGAACCAACTATAAGGAAATCCTTATTATTTACCATTTTATAAAGTTTGAATCAATTAGCAATTAGCAAATGTTTTGCTAACAATTCCAATAAACACTATAATAAATAGTATAAATAATCTAATAAATAAACAATAATCTAATAAATAAATAGTGTTTATTATTTTTGTAATAATTCTCAAGAAGAAAGAAAATGTATAAATTCACTTTCATATGTTTAGGTTTTATTACAGTTCTAATCATCGCTTTTTAAAACAATAAACATCGCTGAAAAGTGAAGGTAGTTAAAATAATAGTGGTGTCAAGGGAAAAAACCATACTTTTGACACTATTTTTTTGAGCAGGTACAAATGCCCAAGTTTGCCAATATAGTGACTTCATTAAAATTTAGCTTTTTTCCGGGATGAAAAGTTAAGGAACTAAATTAAATTAAAAAAGAAACATAAAGGACCATTTAAATTTTACATCAAATTTTATAACTAGAACTCATTAATGTTAATCTTTCCTTTAAGAAATTTTTTTTCTTTCTTTATGTTATTTACAGAAATCTACATTTATTATCCAAGCATGTGTTTCTGAAAGTTTCCTCTGACTAAAATATGTATGTTTTCTTTTTGTTTGTTTGTTTGTTTCCAGGCGGGCTGATGTTGTTGGTGCAGGACCTTGCTCTGTATGAAGAGGCTGAGTATTTGGCTGTGCAACCTCAGCAACAAGACATTTGTTTGAATGATTCAGATATGTCTTCAGGTAAGAAAATTGACCTCATTATCTTTTCTAACTAAAATAAAAATCAATTTTAATGCAATTATTATTGAACTCTTGTACCATAGGACAGATACGAGTCAAGAAGATTTTACTATATAGTGGATAAGGAAATATATAGAAGGGGAAAAGTAGTATTGATCACATGTATAAAATCAGTTAATATTGCCTGTAAAACATTTGCCACATCAAGGGTGTCATAACAGTGAGCTGCGTAAAAGCATAAATTGTTAGTTTTCAACCCATTAATGGGCTTTCTAAATTACAGGATTTATAATAAAAAAAAATTAAATAAAAATTTGGCATTAATTATAGGTTTTTAAAAAATTCTGTATTGTAGAAATGCTGTATTAATCGTAGGCTTCTAAAGAAATGCTGTATTAATCGTAGGTTTCTAAAGAAATGCTGTATTAATCGTAGGTTTCTAAAGAAATGCTGTATTAATCGCAGGTTTCTAAAGAAATGCTGTATTAATCGCAGGTTTCTAAAGAAATGCTGTATTAATCGCAGGTTTCTAAAGAAATGCTGTATTAATCGCAGGTTTCTAAAGAAATGCTGTATTAATCGCAGGTTTCTAAAGAAATGCTGTATTAATCGCAGGTTTCTAAAGAAATGCTGTATTAATTGCAGGTTTCTAAAAATTAGTACTTATAATAGGTTTCATCTATTAATGCATACCATTATTTTAAAATTGAAAAAAAAAAAAAAATATTTTATTATTATTACTCAAAAATTTTCAGCCCCTCAGTTATGTCTGAATTTTTTAGATCATGCACTGAATTGTTCAGACAGTTATCCTCACTGTGGTTGTTATAGTCACAACATTTCAGCCAAACATAATTCAGGTACTTTTCAGTGTGTGTAACTTTCTAGAAATTTTGAACCGAACTCTTTATTCAATCCATTTAAGTTGATTGTTCCCTATCAACTGTTCATATTTAGGGGAGATAACTTATATCAGTTAATAGTGTCCTTGTGATGTCACTTTTTGACACTAGCAATCTCACCTCTCGCTGCTGGGAGTCTCATTCGGCAAGTCGTGCTTCTCCACCTGCATTGTAGGTCAGTTGTGGTATTAGGATTGGGAAATCATTATTTGAGGTTGAGATGTTATTGTATATTGACAAACAAAATCTCAAGTGTTGAAAATTGGGAAAATAGACAAACAAGAGAATTAATAAAATGCAATAGAAATTTTTGTTCTTTCAAGGAAGTTTAGCATAGAGAATGTTCAAGGATAGTTCCTGAAAGAAAGTGTAAATTCAAGGAATGTTCTTATGATAGTCCCTGTAAAAATGAGGAAATGTTTGAACTTTATTGGGAAGTTAAAGAGTGAGTGAGGTTTCTTGTCTAAGCCATGTGCATCTCTTGGAGCACTAAATGTAACATCCTACGTCATACTCGGCACGATATGGAAAAGGTCTAGCCTCTTGGGATTTGCACTATGCATACTCCCATTTTTTTTTAACGCATACCCAAAAGCTGAAAAGGGGTTGCTGCTGTTTATGATCTGAGGAAGTCTTAGGTGAAGATGGTTGATATGTCCTCCGGAACGAAGAGAACAAGTTGCAAGAGAAATAAAAGCAGGAACTAACCTTCAGGGCAGACAACCAACTCTTCATTGTACAAACAATAGCAGAGGATATTTATCAAGGGTTACAGTTATCAATTTAACTCTCCTCAATTCTCTGGTACTGTGATCTGTAGCATTGCAGCTCAGACCAACCACCAGATTCGTTCTCAGGGTGTAGCTTCTTCCAGTCAAATGCTTGTGGCTTAAAAATAACCCTTTGGCCAGATCGTTATCCACGAATTATACCATAAGAATTTGTAGCAGTAAGCAGATTTTATTCTTAGGTTGTAAATTACTTCTCTAGACGAGCGAAGTCAATATGAAATATCTGTCTATATTTCTGAGATGAAGTATTGTAACTATTTACACTATTTACATTGCTACACATTCACAACATTTTAGACATTGTATGTTCTGACCTTCTTTTTTATTTAGTCCACAGGAGTAGATTGTTCTAATTCCACATGTCATGCCTTTTTTTTTTGGCTATCTCAGTATCACTTAATTCCCTTTGGTAACTCAACTCTCCAAGTTTTTGTTCCCTCTGCTGTGGCCAGGTATTGAACTCACAACTCTTTCGGTAAAGTCACTTTTTGGATTATTCAACCAACACTTTTATTCACGGGGCCATATGTCCTTGGAGTACAACAATCAAAACGTTGTGAATATGGTAATAAAGATATGGACAACAGTGGAGTTCATCTACAGGTCATCTTGTTTAAGGAAGTTTAACCACATGCTTGAAGTAATTATGTTTTCTTTAGGCTGAAACTTTTTTCTCTGAAGTACTCATCTCTGATCAGCTTATATTCTAATCTTACATTTTCTATTTTTCGTTCAAAATGACAAATGCCACTTTAAGTAAATAAAACATACCCCCAATGTACTTGTGGTATGCTAGTAGAATCCAAATTACCTAGCTTAGCTGTCTAGGCTTTTTACATCAAATTAAGTTAATTCCAATTTAAACCAGCACCAGGTATTGATTTACTTGTTAAATCCACACCAGTAACTCTGACATACTGCCTTGGGATTGAACTTAGGAACTTGTCAGGTAACTTAATTTGCTTAACCAGTGCTATCAGCTTGATGTGGTAATGTTGAAAAAAACTAATTTATGACCATGAAATTTTGTTAAGTTCAATTTCTGATAAACAGTACCCCAAAGTGAATTTTGAAAAAAAAAAAAATTGATATCTGAAACTTTTAAAACTTTTTTCCTTTTGGTCTATAACTGAAAAGCAGAAAACATGTTTTTGAAAAAGAATATATCTCCGGATTTATTTATTAATATTATTAATACTTATGTTCATCCATTACAAGGCCCAAGAGCCACTCAAGGTAGAGCGTTACTGTGTGGTGTTGTATGAGCATAAGAAAAGGCAAAAAGTAAAGTTAGTAGGGTTATGCACGAAATATGTCAGTTAACTCTAGACTTGAAGAGGTCAAAATTGTAGTGATTGAGAAAACATCCTACTTGCAGTCTGTTCTACAAAGAACCAGTTCTTGGGAAGAAACTGTCCAAGTAAAACTTACTTCTTACTCATGGAATATGAACAGAATGGTAATGCTTCCCCCTTGTCTACACGACCTGGCAGGTCCCAATTGCAAAGTTCAGGACTGCTAGGACTAAGGAATGTAGCTCATCAGAGCACATGCCATAGAAATAACGATAGGCTTGCAATGTTTCATCTGTGGGAAAGGGATTGTAGGGTGGAAAAATAATTCATTACTCACAGGGGTCATGTAGATGCTTTTGAATTCTATCAAGACAGGCAAATGATGACAAGGCAGCTCCAGCCCATATATGGTAGCAATACTCCATTTTTGGTCTGATGTGGTTCTTGTAAAGATAGAGTAGAGCTGAGAAAGTCAGATACTTACCTGAGCGGTACCATGAACCAACCATATTGTATATACGAGTTATTTGAATATTTTTATCTGCTTGTTTATAACCCAAATATTGTGAAAAATAAACGGCAAATTTTCTTGTGTTCTTCCATATAGATTACTCAAAGAGCAGTAATACCAGTTCTTCAACAGAGACTTCATACACTGACAGCCTCCCTAAAATACCACCGTCTCAGCTGAATGGATTTGGTGAGTACCTCCACAAATATTTTATAAAATTGAAAGATTACATTTTTTTTTTTATTTCAGATCCACTTGCAGAACAAAAAAATATAAACTCATGAATTTCTGTCTGCCTTTTACATTATATCCAGGAATGGATTCAGTTCAGAAAACAAATATACTTTTTTTTTCTCCTCTCCAAAACCTTTTGGTGACAAATCATACAAAAGGATATAATGTTGGTTATTACAATTTCAAGGCATCTTTGTCTCCCTTTTAACAATCACTGCATTGGTGAGGGGGTCAGTTCTAAATGTTTCAGTTTTTTTTTTTTTTTCTTTGCTTCATCAGATGAATATTTGAATTTGTCTCAGAAATGATTGCCACAGAAAAATATTTCATTGCTAATTGTTATAAGTTTTGGTAAGTGGAGAGAAACTTGAAGTGAATCCAAGCCTCACTTAACCACTTGTCAAGTACAAACTGCTAGAATCACTGACCAAGTGACTATTTATAGGAAGGAGAGGAGAACGCTAACTCACATGATATTTAAATAGTTTATGACACTGATATTACATTTTTTTTATGGTGAGTTCCTATTGGCAATATGAAAAAAATCTCACAACAGTTCATTTAAAACAGTATTTGTAATAGTAGTTTTATTTTTTATTCAGTGAAGTATTATTATTCATTTTTGATGAGTATTTACTTCCATTTATTTTCACTTTGTCAAATAAAATGCCTGAAATATGATGGTATACACACACAAGGGGTCAGTGTGAAATATAGCACTGACCTGCCGTGGATGGTCAGGTTAAGGCTCTCCAGTGTGCACCCAACTCAGCAAAGTTGATATACTCTTCTCCAACAGAACTCTCTTCTGGGCACTCACATCAATTTATGTGTTCATTTCTTGATTGTTCACTTACCAGTTGACTCGGACAGGGTTGTCCAGTTTCACCTTTGCCTGTTATTTTTTTTTTTGACAGTATATTTGGAAATAACAGTAGGCCTATTAAGATAACAGGTTTGTTTCAATAGTACAACAAAGCTGCTATTCTTGGTGCACATACGAAATGTAACTGTTAGCCCGTATTACATGGTTTGTGTTCGTGAATATACCATACGGTATGACTAGATGAATAAAAAACTTACACTGCCAGTAGTAAGCTGCCTATTGGTTATCATTAATACTAACAAAAAAACAATATGATATGCTACTAATGGGACTTTTTTACATTTTTTTTTACAGTAAAGTTCATACTGTACAAAGCCCTGGTGCCACTCAAGGTAGATGGCTACATTAAGGGGTAGTTTATACAGATGGGAGGGAAAGATGATGGTTAACTCTACACTTAAACAGGTTAAGATTGTACTGATTGGGGGAGTCCACAAAGCAGTGGTTTTCAGAAAGAAGCTGTCCCAATGGAACTTACTTCTCACTGATGGAATACAGAGGGAATGTGGGTGGGGTTTGCTGCAATGTAAGTGGCATGGCTGGTTCTTGCCGTGAAGGTTAGACCTGGTGGAACTAAAGACTTTAGTTCATCCGTGCACTTTCCATGGAAGTAGTGATAGAGCAGTGAGAAGTTCGTCACATCCCACCTATGAGAGAGAGAGAGGTTGGAAAATAATTTGTCACCCACAAGAACTTGGGGACACTTTTGAATTCTATTAAGACTGGAAAGTGAGGACTGGGCAGCTCCCACCCAAATATAACAACAATACCCCATTTTCAGCCTGATCTGGCTCTTGTAAAGGTAGAGGGTAGCAAGAGGTGTCAGGTACTTACCGTGGAGCGGTACAGGAAGCTGACCATTTTACCTGCATCTTTAGTGATGGATTGTATGTATGAGTTCCACTTGAGGTCAGGTGTGAGTTTGAGGCCCAATATTCTCTCAACACATGGTGCCTCCTTAAGGGGACATCCATTCATCCTGACTGGCAGTAGTTGCTACCATCATTTGTTTCAGGAGGACGTCGGTCAGCTCATTGTTCCAACATTTTATAACTGAATTAGTTTTTAGCTTTATTACACCAGTTGCCAAACCATCAAACACTGGGAAGTGCCCTATAAGTTTCCCACACACACCTTGTAACAATGTCAGACACAACCAGAATCATGCGTTCTTATTTCCATGACTGATGTGCAGTCCTTCCTTCACTTCACCATCTGAGCCCAACACAGGGATGACATTCTCCAGTCATTCAGGGTCCTTGTTATATCACAGGACAAACCAAGCCAACATGACCATGATGCACATTACTGACATCTTCATTGATGTAAATCTCGTCCATGTATATTGGCAGTTAGGTCCCATCATTTTACAGTCGAAATAGCTAGATGTAATCGTAAGTTCTCTGCTAACAGTTTCTTCTCCAACACTTATCGCTTGTGGAACTCTCTTCCAGCCTTTTGCTTTCCATTCAAGTTTGATCTTCAAAGATTTAAATGTATTGTCAATCATTATCTTCTGTCTTCTTAATTTTTGTTCTTTTATTGTTCTCTCTCTCTGTTTTTCTTTTTCTCGTATTCTTTCACACTCAGTAACCTCTTGTGTCTTAGTGGTTTTATTGCTTTGCTTGGGATGAAATGATTAAAAAAAATAATGTTGATTTTTTTTTTTTTTTTTGAATTTTTTTGTCTTTTTGATTGCTTCCACCTGAAATAGCTCATTACTGATGATTAACTTGATTATTTATGATACCTACATCGAGTCCAGAGCCCAGTTTTGTTAGGCAGTGTCTCTTCCCATGAAACCTCACTGTCTTATTGGAGGATAAAAAGTTCACAAAGTTCAATTCTCCATGTACACACACACACACACACACACACCTCTCCCCTTGTAGGAAAAGTAAATTGCTTTTATAATAGTTTGGTCGACACTTATCAGGTTTTTCATTTGTGGAGCATGGAAATGGATTAGCATATTTTTCTATACAATCCATTCCACACAGGGACACTTGAGTCATGATTGGTTAACAGAAGCTAATTTACATGAATTTACTGACCTCATTCAGTGCTGAAACATTTTTTTTCTTCTGCAAAAGGATCATGTGACACAAAAATATTTTGACCTTTGGGATATATTGCCATTTTCTTCTGTACACTTATCCAGCCATAGTGATTTCTGGTCTAACACCTGAAGGTAGGCCAGTCTAAGATTAAGCAAGGATGTATCAGTGTGCTCATACAAATGTTTAGGCCACCTGTTGACATCTCTGTAGTCCTTCACTGGGTGCACTTTTGTTTTGTTCTGCTGTACCACGGCCATCAGTGGGTTGATGACCTTGTGGGTGTGGAAGGTGTCTAAGTTTTTGTTTGATGTATGGGATCAACCAGTCTTTCACAAACTTTATTTAGAGCTTGTACTGAAATGCATCCCCGACTTGGATAGACCCAAGATTCTCTGAAATGGGTTTTTCTATTTTGACCAGTGACTTATGCTCTACCCATTTCCATGACACAGTCTACTTGCATAGCCATTAATGAAATCCTGCACAAAAGTTGCAGATGTATTGCTGCACATAGAGGCACTTCTTTCTCAAGCTGCATTTCTTTTCTCTGCATTTCTCCAGTTTATATAATATGGACATCGAGATGCCCAAACTCAGTGCCTTTATTGCAGGTGTGTCCAAACTTTTTTCAAAGAAGGCCAGATTTGATGAGGTGAATATGTGAGAGACAACCATTCTGCTTGGCATTCTTTGAACCATTAAAATTAAATGCAAATTAACCATCTTATGAAAATTTTATTGCAAACGGCATATTTTCATTTCTTTACATGGATGACAAATAAATTTAAACAGGTTTTACCAAAATAACTCAGCCTGTCATACCGGAAGCCCATATGAGACGAAGTAAAATATGTCTGAGAAAAAAAGAACTCCCAGGAAGCTATAATATATCTCAAGTTAATCTTAAACAGTACATATTATTGGTAATTAATGTTGTCTAACTTTTAAGTTAATAACATATGAATAGGAAAATAAGACCAACATTCATCTTATTAAGAAGTAGGAAAAAAAGTGGCACAAGTCCAAGAGTCCAAATATATTAATAACTGATTTTGACCAACACAATACAAAAATAATTCACTAAGATTTTAGAATTTATTCATCTCAGATGACCAAAACAAAAAACTGGCCTGCACTAATGTGAAGGGTGATACTGAGATCTGGACTGCAGTATGTAGGCCAGGTGTTTGTCCAAAGGCAGTGATTTTAGAAATTGGCTGAAAAAAGGCCAAAGTCAAGGTCACACTGCCAGAGGGTGGCCACACAGTGCTGCTGTCATCTTTTGGTAAAACATGAAATTTTATTTCTTAGGTATGTACTTTATATAGTCTGAATGACAATACTGGCAGGCTGTAAGTGATACATTCTATGACAGAGGATGGTGGGGGGGATATGAAATTTGACCACAGGCCGTAATTGCCCCCGGACCAGACTTTGGACATGCCTGCTTTATGGAGTCAATCCCAATTAGCAGGTTGAAACCTAACAGCTTTTCTTGTACCACCAGGACATTGACCCCAGCTGAGTTCTAAGTACCCCTCTGAATTATGACCATTCCAAATCTGCGGGATGTCTGCGTCTTACTATTTAGTATAGTCATTTTAACTTTTCTTCCTTAGTCCACAACTGGCTGAAATTGAACATAGAATAGGCTGCAAACATAGACTAGGCTGTACCATCAACATGAAAGCTCATGTTTTTAAATAGCCTCATCAGATTGAGATTTTCATATGGATGCTATGCATGGAACCAAACCTGTTCAGAAATATCTAAACAAAAAACCATCCTTTTCTGAACATTGTGGACTGGTGCTAACTGTAGCAAATAACAGAAACTACATCATTTGAGGATTACCAGCAGAAGCAACGACTAAAATGGATAGCACATGTAACCTAAAGGGAAAATAATGACATAATCAAGATTTTGACATTCCACACTACTTCAAATAAAAGTTTAGGAAAGAAATCCCCATCAATACTGGAAAGGGCAATAACAGCTTACTGGACTTGGAAAACCCATTTTCCTGAATAATTGTTTAAGAGAAAGATTTGATAAATTTCAACTAAAACCTTACTGGCTTCTCAGTTAATGAATGCTAAAAGTTTCCTTATAAGGAAACAGCTAATATTACCATTACCATTCATAGCTAAGTCTGTAGATGCGTATTTTTGCTCATTTCAACAGGAATAACTATCCAAAATCTGTATATATTTTTCATTATTCACATTGAGACTATCTTTTGTTTAGTGTAGAGGTAACTAGGATTTTAGAAGCATCTGGATTTGAAATACTTGGCTACCTAAATGAGAAGCCATTTGACAAGAACAAAGTTCATGTAATATATTCAAGCTGAATGTTAAAACATTTATCCACAAAGAATTATGGTTTAATTTATTTCCCGTCTTGGTTTTGGAGTAAAATTTACACAATTCTAATGTACAGCATTCATTTTATTATTTTTAACTTATAAATTATTTTGATGAGATTGCCACTTTTCCAAAATTTATGGCTAAAAAATAAATAAATTTTTATAGTGTCAAATTTAAAAGGTTCTACTGCTACATCCTTTTTTATCTATATAATAAATGCAAATGTCAGTGTGTCACTATGTCAATTAAAGGGATACAACTCTCTAACTTTCAATAGCTCATGTTACAGAAATTTGGATTCACAAGTTTTCATTACTGCAATTGTTTTCGGCAATTTTATTGTACAATAACAATTTTTATAACTTGGAAATAAATTTTAGAATAATTAAAATTAATTACGAAATCCAGCGAAAGTCATCCATAAAATTAAAATAATTGTTTGTAGGGAAAGTAAGGACCTACACACATCAAATAGTCTTTAAATTAAGCAGAAGAATATGGGTGACTTTCACTAGATTTCACAATTAATTTTGATTATTTCCAAGTTATGAAAATGTTACTGTACAAAAAAAATTAATTGCAAAAAATCACATAAAAAAACGCCAAAAACAATCACAGTAATGAAAACTTGGAAATCCAAAATTTCACGATTGCAAGTCCAGATCCATCACAGAATGTTTTTAATTTGCTCACAGAGTTGGCCTGATTCCAAAATGGTATGATATGTTGGGCTACAACCTATAGGAGTAAAGTTGAAAAAGTGTAACACCTCTGACATTCACTTTTATTTTATAGATATATATAAATTTTATTAAATGTTCAATTTCTTACTCAATCAAAACTGTGCAAGTCGACAATGAATGTTGGAAAATTTTTTGAGATTCAACTTTCAACACAAGTTTTTGATATATGACAATTACATTTTATCTTTTAGTACTTGAGGTAATTTTAATAATTCTAATTTTAGTAACAAAAAAAAAAGAAAATATTATTAATGCTAAACATAATTATTATATTTAACATGTAATATTCTTACCAAAGGATGGCTACATATGTAAATATTGATGTCATTCCAAACAGTTTGTCTTCAAACTTTAATACTTACTCTGATATTTTTCAAAATGTCATTGGAGTTATAAAATTTAAAATTATACTCTTTAGGTTTCATTTCATAATTTTTAAAAGTGTGTGCGTGTGTGTGTGTACGTACACATATATATATATATATATATATATATATATATATATATATATATATATATATTTGTGTATTTAGGCAGCAATCCTTCTTTCAAGCACATTTCATTAAAAACGACTGACAAGGTGCTTTTATTTAGTTTTTTATATAATTTCTCGTGCGATCTAATAAAGTTTTTCTTTTCAGAGGATAAATTATATAAAAATTGTCCGAATGTTCTTTTCCGAGCGCTTTCAGCTATACATTTAGCCATTTTCAAGGATTATATTTCAACTGTTAGAATTAGAAATAGTTTGTTATGTGTATGTTTTATAAAGTGATTCATTTTTTTGTTTCAAAACACGGTCAAGATATTATGTCCATGTTCAAAGTTAATATTATTAAGTGTTGGTTTGTTTAATTTTATAAGTAAGGCTTCCATTATTTTTAGCCTTTTATATATATATATAATATGAATAATAAAAAAGTTAATGGTCAGAGTTGAATTAGACCAGGAAACAGTAGTATTAAAAAATGCTCAATACACATATAAGAGACAAAAATTTAATATGGTGAGCTTTGAAGTATAAAAAATTAAGAGATCAGCCGATCCTGCTACCTTGGTTTCAACCTCTCAGTTACTTCTGGAGATTTCAGTCAATTGATTTCCTAACACTTCATTTTTTAAAAAAAGTAAAAAGGTTTTAAAAAATTTATGAATGCTATATTTTTTAAAAATAAATAAAAAAAATAATGAAGGAGCACACAACATGAGGTGTGGTAGAAGGTGAGGAGGGGAAAAGCAAGTGTATAGGAAATGTATCAATGGGGTGGGGTTAAATGAAATATTCATACTTTCTTTTCATCCCAGTTCATATGAACTGAAAAGGAACTTTTTAGTATGAATACAACTGGTCGTAATTTCCGATCTCTCATTCAAAAGGGTTTTTTGGTCTGGAAATGTTATTTTAGTTAACTTTTCTTATTGACAAAAATTGCAGATATTACTATGATTGTTGTAAGGTTTTGCTTGTTTAACAATTTTCCTGTTTAAAATAGGATTTTTTATTATTTTTTTTTCTTTTAATTTCCACACATGGTTGGCTAGTCTAGTAAATTTCCTTTCTAGCTTAAAAGATGACTTGTGATTGTATCACCTTTTAAAGTTACCCTCAGTACACCTAATGCCAAATTTTTCTGGCCATTTGTATCTATTAATTCTGATTTGTAAATTGCTGCTTCAGTTTTGCAAACTCCATTTAATGGACATCCACTTTTATTTCTACAATTGCATATATTACTGTTAACAATTTTTTGCTGCAAATTAGTTTTGAAATTTCTGGCGTTTTGTCTTTTTATTAGGGTTTCTAAATTAATAGTACAGCTGTAGCTTAATTTGACTGCATTTTTATTAAATATTTTATGTAATTTGGAATTTTTGGTGAAGTGTTTATTAAGTACTTTGATAAATATTTTCTCTATTTTACACTTGACCTTTTAAAGTTAAAGTCGGAGGGTTTAAACCAAATAATTTTTTCTCTTCTTTGAATTATTCTTCATTTGTTGTTTTATTTGAAGTTTAAATTCCAGTTTGTTTTTATTATGCCCCTCTTCTTTTAAAGTCCTTTTATATTCTTTCTTTTTATCTTCGAAAATTATTTTACTAGAGGAATTTCTAGATAACTGGACTCTATTCCTTTGGGGATTTGCTTTATTATACTCGCAGGGTGGTTGGCTCTAATATTCACATATTTTGTGTTGGGTTTCATGTATGGGGAGACACTGCCAGTTTGGTTTGTAGATTTAATTCTACATTCAAATATTTAACAATTTTCTTATTCATATCAACTTCTATTTCAAAGTTGAGGCTTTTGAAGAATTTGAAAAGCGATGTTCTTCTGTTGTTTGACACTATCATCAATCTGTCATCCTTATATAGGCCGTGGTTGTTTATATGTACAATTTTATTGATTTCATATAAAATATGTAGGCCTATTAATTCTGAAACCTCAGCACCATCAAACTTCATGATACATTGAAGCCATCTTTTTTTATTTTTTAATCCAAGCTTCTCCATTGAGGAATAAAATTGATTTGCAGCAATGTAAAATTGTGTCCATTTGTTCAGGTGTTATATTTACAAAGCCTTTGACAAAGTACAGAGCCTTAATCAGACCTTTTTTAGATATGGATGGATGAAAGTTTTTTATGTCATATTATATAAATACTTATTTATTTTTATTTTTAATTTTATAGAACCAAGAAATGCACTTAATTTTAAAAAATCTAGCATTCATAAATTTTTTAAAAAATTTCTGTGTTTTTAAAAAAGTAAAGTGTTAAGAAATGAATTGACCAAAATCACCTGAAGATACCGAAAGGTTAAAACCGCAGTAGCAGCTGATGTCCTAATTTATATATATATATATATATATATATATATATATATATATATATATATATATATATATATATATATATATGGAAAACTGTTTTATTGGCTTGATTAGGCATTTCAATACCAGATAGACTTCCTCAGATCAGAATGAAAGGTGTGTGTGTGTGTGTTTTTCAATGTCAAATCTTTTTTGTTAAGCTGGCATCTCTTGTTTGGGATGAAAGAACAACATTGTGTGGCTTTGTATAAAAGGTGTTGTTTTAATTTATGCTGGTTTCTTTTTTAAAGTCTTAACAATTTAAAATTAAAGCACACACAAACACACGTCAATAAAATAGATTTACATTTACCAAAATTTATCAGGATTCTATATCCTATTTACACATACACACACACACACATATATCATTCACTCATTCAGTTACAGCATTTCACATGGCTGTGGTCTCCACTCTCCCGATTTCTGTTGTAATTGTGGTCCATGGTAACATTTACGGTATAACAATGTAATGACTGGTTCCTTTTGCACCAAGGACGTTGCGGTTACTCTGTCTTTCCTCTCAGAAGTTCCTCCACCAACTCATAAAACCATTGACCTCTGAGGTGCAGCAACTACACCCAGGCTGGCGATTGGCAAATATCCACTCGGCACAAGTGGGTTCCTCTTCACCAGTCTGGTCAGGAAACCCTTCTGATTACCCTCACGCAGTTTAACTAGCTGTTCAATGCCATTGACTTGGGTATGACCATCACAGTGCCTATGTGACTTCTTGGAGCCATGTGTGAGAGTTGGATGTAAGCCTATGGGCCAGTACAGTTTTGCATCCCACTTTGTTGCAAAGGAAGAAAGAAAATGTCCATGTTCATGTATATCCATTTTATTCCCAAATACTTTTGACACTAGCACAATGTCATCTTCAGGGTCTTGTTTTTGCTAAGACAAAATTGTTGTGTTCATTTGCAAATTAATTTTTTTAATTGTGAATTGAAAAATGCTAAACTTGTGTACATTACAATTTTTAAATTTTATGATGTAAACATAAACATGCAGTAATGTCAAGGGAGGTAACTAAGTTATTGAGATGTCTAAGTATTTTTTTAAAAACTATTTAAAGCTGAGAATTAAAACCTAGATATTTTAAACTATCTATTGTAAACATTTTAAAACATTTGTGCAGTATTCATAATTAATTTTATTAAGGGTTGGTTTCAATTTTTTAATATAGATAGCTTCAAGAACTTTTAGTTTGTTTATTTTCATGAAAGTATAGATTTATCTTCAAGAATTTTACTAAATTGTGAATGTGGACAGGCATGCTGTTGTAAATGTTGAAAGATGTTAGATGTATCATTCAAATGAAAACTCAACCTTCTAGACAACGTAGTTGTGGTGTGACCAACATATATATTATTTTTTCTTTCGGAGATAAAATCTCCCAATGGACATTTAAATTTATACATAATGTTAGTTTTCTGCAACCCGTTAAGTGGTGGGGAGCAGTCATTATGAATGACTAAATTGGATAGATTGAATTTAGTATAGTATATAATTAATTTTATTTTATTTTTTTACTAGGATCTGTGGTAGATATATGAGCATTTATTAGATTTTTAGGATATTTTCGTCCTGTTTATACTTAGAATATATTTGATTGATATATAAAAGATTAATATATTTAGGATTATTTGAGGAAATATATTTTATTTGCTTTATATTAAAATTTCTAATAGAATGTCTTATTTGTTCATCAACAATTTAATTAGGGAAGTTATTATTAATAAGAGCTTTTTATATTTTTTAGTTCACTAGAAAATCTGTTTTGTGGATGAGTTAATTTTTGCACAGTTTGTTAGGTTTTTTATAATTGCTATTTTATAGGAATTTGGACATTCACTCTTATAGTTAAGAGTGCACAAATTTATGCTAGTAGGTTTTTTTACGGGCAAATAGTAAATTTATTATTATTAGTGTTTATCAATATATTTAGAAAAGGAATTTTATTACTATCATTAAGGTTGTATGTAAATTTAAGGACAATTATTTTGGGAATTGTTTTTGGAGTTGATATATTTCATTCATATTCTTGACTAAGATAAAGATATCATCAACATATATTAGGTATATGTATGTTTTTTTAAATTTATTAAATATATTATTTTTGAGACTAGACATATAGAAATTACTAAAAGTTGGGTCCAGAACAGAGCCCATGAAAACACCATCCCATAGTATATATATATATATATATATTTTTTGTGATCATAGAATGGAACTTCAGTAGTGGAAATTAGTAGTTTCTGTAATATACTAAGTCTAATTTTAAGTGGAGGTAGAGATGGATTATTGTATATGTTTCCTACAATAGTTTAACTAACTGGGACATTAGTGAACAAATTTTCAATGTCAAGTGAGGCTGTGGTCTCTTTATTAGGTTGTTCTCTTTTTTAGATTTTGAATTATTTCAAGAGTTGATTTCATGCTATATTTACTAGGAATGTATGGTGTGATGAGTTGGTTTAATCATAAACCAACTTATGAACACAGCAATTTTGTCTTAGCAAAAACAAGAAGCTGAAGATGACATTGTGCTAATGTTGAAAGTACTCAGGAATAAAATGGGTAATCAACATGGTAATTTTCTTTCTTCCTTTAATAAGGATACTAAGAAACATGCCCATAAATATGAGGAATAAGTAGACAAAACTTGTCTAAATTATTCAATGAGACATGTCTTAATGAAAACATGCTGCCAAAATATATAAGCAATATATACTGTAATTCCCCATGTATAATACGCATTTTTTTCTAAAAAAATAAGCAAAATCAGAGGTGCATATTATGCACAGCTACAAAAAATCTTTAAAAAATTGCCGTAAAATAAAATAAGAATTATCATAAAACTAAATTAGAATAATATTATTCTATGTTTAAAACCATTTTTAAATAATAGTATGAAACGCTGGCTGTAATGAAATTGGAGGGGTACAATTTATAGGCTTTGATTACCAAACAAGGGGTGCGTATTATGCGTGAGTAAAAACATTTTCCCACACTTTCAGCACAATTTTAGGTGTGCGTATTATGGATGAAGGCGTATTATATATGGGGAATTACGGTGTGTGTGTATGTGTATATATGGGTTTGTGGCCTAGAGGTTAGAATGTTCGCTTTCTAACCATGAAATCCAAGTTCAAATCTCACCATGGTCGATTTTTTTCAGCAGTCAGTCTTCTTGATGTTATCTGTCTAAAGAGGTGATTCCAGTGTGGATCCTTTAGCAATCTGTGTGCAGTTTTCTGTGTTGCAGGTGGCGTCTTTTGAGAGAGAACTTTTACCAGAAGCCACCACCTCACTTTGGCCAATACTCTACACCCCCAATAAGCTTATCTCAAACTACAACCTGGCACTCATTTAATGGGCAAGTCTGAATCTACCTGTCCATTAATTCATTTTGTTCAATAAGATTTATATTTAACTTTAAATAATCCAACAATGACTGAAATGTCATTTAACCAACCCTCACCCTAAATGTTTTAATTAAATTGGTAATTGATATCCATAAAATATTCATCGTATGTTTATTATTATATGATCAATATACAATGTAAGGAATATGTCGCCTTCGTAATATCAGCCTTGGGTGTGGGGATGATCCCAACATGCAGCAACTTTTGAAAGTGCCTGAAAACAAACCACAGGTTGACCCAAGCCTTGTGAGTGAAATTGGATAGACAGAACAATTCCATTGATGGTTGTGCTAGCACAAAGTCACAAGTCATCATGACTGAGGGTTTGAGTGCACTGGCTTGCTCAAACTGTTGATCACACCAGAATATGCGCTCTCTCTTGCAGAAACTGTAACTAAGTTCTGCTAAGGATAGTTGCAGCATAAACCACAGGTGGGTTCTGTGGGTGTTGAACAAATGCAAATGTGCCTGAGCAGGTTTCTGCACAACAGGGAATGGCTAGCCACCACAGCACACAGGCGTACTTGGAAACAATCAGCCGACCATTAATTAAAACTATCACTAATAACTTGTTCTTGGAGTATTGGGCTTTATTGCACAACAAATGTGTAAAATAAATTTTAATCATAAATAAATACAAAGATATTGGCCATAGAAACATATTTGATCCTATATACCAGAATAAATTTTTTTTATTATTATATTTTTTGTATTGTTTTAATCATTTTAAATGCAAATATGGGCTCCTTGACATTCCATAAATGCCATCAGTCTTTTACACATTGAGCTTATTAACTTTTCCAATTCTTCAATTTTAATATTACTTACAGCAATTTTTATTGCTTCCCAGACATCTTTGTTTGGCTATTGTTCTCCATTCTTCTATACATCTCTTCCTTACTGTATAAGCAAACAAACTAGTGTGTGTGTGTGTGTGTGTGTGTGTGTGTGTGTGTGTGTGTGTGTACATATATATATATATATATATATATATATATATATATATCCACTGATTCGTTAAAAAAAATGATCGTATGAAAAAATACACCAAATTTAATAAAAAAAAGTTTTATCATCAAACTGTTTATGTTATTATTAAGAGGAAATACCAAAGGATTTTTTGATTAGTAAATTGTATTTTTTTATCCTTTTTAGAACATTAAAAATTTTTGTTAAAAATTTTGTTTTCTTGAGTCAGTGGGGAAGACCAAAGATTAGTATAGGAAATTTTAACATTTTATCATTGATTTTGAAATTCTTGCCAAAATCAAATAATTGTGGCATTTTAATGAAACTTTCAGGACCTATTGAATTAATATCTCAGGCTGGGGCCATTCCGCCAAGTTGGTGACTGAACCATTTTTTGGTAAAACAAGCAAACGTGACCTTTGCATAAAGCAAAGCCACCTTGTCTTGCATGAATATGCCCTTTATTTTATAGCTTCTTGGTTGTGACTGACACCCCACTCTAAAATAAAGGTTCATCTAAAAACTTAGAGTAATTCTTTGCATTTATCTTGATACCTTTCTTAACTTTAATTTTACTGCCCCACAATACTATCCCAAAACACTACTCCACCAACTCATTTCCACTCTTCTAAGTTATGTCATTTGACTATTTCCATGAAAGACCTGATGTCTAACCCAGCCATCATGTCCATCCAATGTAGCTCTATATTCATCACTGAAATTACTTTTGAGAAATCAGTAATTCTTATAAATTTGTCTTTGTAATGTTTACTTATATATGCTAATTTAGTTGCTTTCATGTCTTTAGCCACTGTTTTTAATATGCTGCATTTTTTCTGTTTATATTTGCAACACCCACTTCTTCAATTCTCTTTCTTTGAATTTGTGAATTTCTTAAAGCTGTTTTTTTTCTTGTTCTTATCCTGCCAGTGTTTTGAATTTCTTTCTTGATTGTTCAAATTTTTCCAATTTCCAAAATTTGTCTTCCTGTCATACAATAATTTTTCAATATTTTGTTTTTCTTTTGAGGGCATTTCATTCATAACAGCCATACCAATTATTATATAGCTAAAATCAAAAATTAAATACCAATAACTACTATTATATCTTTTTATTTACGATATGATAAACAATCCTCAAGTAACATAAAATCTTACATGACCAAATAAGTCATTGCAGATATTTCTAAATAAAAAATATAACGTCTGAAATTCACACGCTATATTTAACATATAAATATATATAAATATTTCATCAACATTGGCTGACTAATATCAATTTTATCATATGAAACATTCACTTACATAATAAAATCTTAACACACACACACACAAAGTTTTTATCTAATAAGATTTTCGAGCGTTCAGGCCAGTATACGAAAATAAATAAATATACTGTTTAATAAATAAACAGAGCGTCTACTCAAATACAAGTATCCACTAAAAATAATGTTTAAGTAATAAAAATCTGTCAGATTAATAAATAAAAATCCATTCCTTTCTTTAGGAATTACTTTGTTTCTATTAGGATACAAAACTGAGCTGATATGTCTATTTCAAGAGTCAGGAAAAATCTGTATTCAAATGCACTATTCAGTTTTTGCGTGGCCACCGATGAACTCCAAAGCCATGAGGTCAAGGCACATCAGATCTAATGACAGTTTCCTCTAGGGAATTTGCCATAAAGTATAAATATATATATAAACTTGTTTGAAACAGGGTGAAACATGTTGGCAGTGTTTTAAAGGCACCCCAACATATAATAACTATTACTCGTATCTGGCACAGCTTAAAATTACTACAACTACTTCTACATGATACAACCTAGAATGTAAACACAGAAAAATGTACTAAAATGAACCCCTTGAAAAATTGTGAATGAATTGGACAAAATCACTTTTCTACATTGTTTTTGTTCATATAAAAGAAATGTAAGAACATTAGAAAAACTGAATAAAAAAACTTAGAAAATTTTCCTTGTCTGTTACATTTAATGAAACAGGTATAAAAAAAAAAAATTCCTGTCCAAATAAATATATATATATATATATATATATATATATATATATATATATATATATATATATATATATATATATATATATATACCTCCAAAGATTTCTAAAGAATGGGCATACATGATGAAAAAATACCCCAAACTTAAAAATTTTATCATCAAAATCTTTGTCATTATTAAGTGGAAACACCAAGGGATTATATTTTGGGATCCTTTTTAGAACATTTGAAATTTTAGATTCTTACATGAATGGGGGGAGGGGCATAAATTAGTATAGGAAATTTTAGCATCTTTTTGCAGTGAAAGATACATGGATTTAGAAATTCTTCCAAAGAATTGTCAGATTTTAATTAAACTTTTAGGACTTATTCACAAATGAATTAAATTATTTTAGAAATGTTTCTTTTTAGAAAATCTGGCTTTAAAACCTTTTTTTTATTTTTTTAAATCCGTTATGCCCTACTTAACTAATTTTATGAAATTTCAGAAAATTAATTTTTGTAGCACTTAATGTTTATATTAGTTATAAGCAGAACTCCTTGGAGAATTTAAATCATCAATTTTTTTTTTTTTAAACTGGACTCAGCCATTTACCAAAAATCTGCTCTGAATCGTAAAATGAAAAAAAATAAAAATAAGACTAAGAATTTAAATAGAAAAGCTTTAATTGCTTTTATGAA